>OX465054.1:4672376-4715024 GCA_949841015.1 Aplysina aerophoba
GGGGAAGGCTGGCAGTGAATAGGTTTAGAGATGATGGCATGTGCATAGTATTGTTTGGTTGTCATGGTAGCACTGGAATTGATTTGCTGACTCGGCAGTAGGTCACATGGGACTGCAGGCTCCCTCACCTCATCTCACCTCAGGCAGACAAGCTCCCTTCTGCCCTTCTAGGTAGCTCTGGGCCATGTGCATTAGATAGGGCAGGTTGTGCGTGCAAACACGTATTGGTGTGAGCTGTGGGTAGTGCACTGGTGGGAGGGAGGAGAAGCGTGGTCAGTTGGCCGTTGATTGTGTGGTATTCACTTGCTGCTCCCCTCCCCTCTCTCTCTCAGCCTCTCTGAGCCCTCCTCATATGGATTCAGGATTGTGTTTGAACCAGAGGTATGGACATACTCTGTCTGTCTGTCTGTCTGTCTGTCTGTCTGTCTGTCTGTCTGTCTGTCTGTCTGTCTGTCTGTCTGTCTGTCTGTTCCCACCAGCATGTGAGTGTGTGCTGGAGTGATCCGTCCCGTCCTCTCCTGCACACTATTCCCTGCAGCAACAGCCGGTCCCCAAGTCAGCGGCACAGACGGTGAGCACACTCCTCACACACAGAGCACTCGTGATGGATGGTACGTACACTGTAGCTTATGCCGGCCACCCCTCTTCTCCTTGCTTACCCAGTTTGTGCCCAGCCTGCAGAAGCTCATCATCAAGAAGGATGCTCGCTGCACCATCCCTTTCTCCTTCGACAGTGAGTGGAGCTGCCCAGGCAATGCAGAGCAAACATGTCACCCCACCCCTCTCACTCCACCCTCTGCTGCCCCACCCTTTGTCATCCCACCTACTCCCCCACCCCCTGTCACTCCACCCCCTGTCACTCCATCCCCTGTCACTCCACCCCTGTCACTCCACCCCTGTCACCCCACCCCCTGCTGCCCCACCCTTTGTCATCCCACCTACTGCCCCACTCCATGCTGCCCCACCCCCTGTCACGCCCAGAGCAACCACCCGAAGGCTCCC
The DNA here is from genome assembly GCA_949841015.1 of Aplysina aerophoba. Lineage (NCBI taxonomy): Eukaryota > Metazoa > Porifera > Demospongiae > Verongiida > Aplysinidae > Aplysina > Aplysina aerophoba. Next base: position 4,673,379 of record OX465054.1, read on the forward strand.
AGATCAAGCTGATGGCCGTGTACAAGGTTCCCGTCATGCTGAGCGAGGGTGTGGTGTGCTGTGCAAAGCACACCATATCAGAGAGTGGGCAAGGTGAGGCTGGGGACAGCCACATGGCCAAGGGGTTGCATCGCAAAGTGACCCGTCCCTCACCCTTTCTCCCTCTTCCTCTCCTCCCTCTCCCTTCCCTCCCTCTTCTTCCCCTCCCTCTCGCTCCCCTCCCTTTCCCCCCTCTCCCTCTCCCTCCCCTCCCCTCCCTCTCCCTCTCTCCTCATCCTGTACCTCTCTCCTCACCCTCTCCCTCTCCCCTTTGTCAGTGGGTTCAGACAAGGCACCACACTTTGTCAAGTCAATGGATCGGGACGCAGTGTACCTTAGCCCCTGCAGAGCAACACACCGGTACACTGTCATTGTACCACTCTCCTCCATGCACTGTAAGCACACACACACACACACACACACACACACACACACACACACACACACACACACACACACACACACACACACACACACACACACACACACACACACACACACACACACACACACACACACACACACACACACACACACACAACCAATGACATGATCCCATTTGGTCACACGACCTAAAGTGCTATGGAGACTGTTGATGAGCCGTACACATGCCAAGCCCCTCCCCTCCCCTGCAGGCATTCCCCCGCCCTCCAATGCTGCCACGCCCATCAAGTACATGGGGGTGTTCCGCTTTCCCTGCTACACCAGCGAGCTACCCAAACCTGCCAAGTCTGTCGGCGTGCAGCTGCTGTTTGGACTCGAGATACCAATGTGAAGGGAGGGAAAGGGAGGGGAGGGGAAAGGAGGGGAGGGGTGGTACTGTCTGCTCCTAGACCCTACGTACTTTCTTAGTCTCTCTTGTCCTCTTACACAAGACGTTGCACGGCAAGGGGTGTGCCTGTGTGGAGGTGGACTGAGGGGGGAGGGAGTGAGTGGCAGGTCTGCTGTTGTGGTGATTGGATGCTCATTCTGTTTGAGTGGACAGATGAACGGGGTAGCCTGCAGTTGGTAGACAGGGCTGGGCGCCATTGGTCCGTCCTAGTCCCTGTCTGGTGAGCTCTTGCTATGCTGCGGTGGTCGGCACCACCCCTGACTGCACACTCTTTCCCGCTGGTCACCATGTACCTCCTGAGTTGAAGGCACTAGTGAAGTTGAGCATTTTCCAAATAGCACACAGAAGATTGTAAGTACATTGTATTGTACAATGTATCGACCACGAAAGTCTTCGTCAGTTATAAAATTGTTTTTGTACGTGTACCTGACGAAGACCTTCGTGGTCGAAATGTACGTATGTACGTACGTATGTACACACTATTGCAATCAACTATGCTACATACGAGAAATGCTCAACATCACCACTGCTATTTAAACCCATGAGCCTCTACCACATCCAAAGTAGACCTTCCCCCTCATGTGCCAGAAGCTGGCCCTCTCCTTGCTTGGGGTACAGGGGACCTCCTCCCTCCTCCCTCCTGGTCTGCAGGCAGGGGGGGCACTTCCCGGTGGCACGGGCGGCGGTGGACGCTCGTGTGTGTGCCTCGCCCGGGCGGGACAGGGATGGGCTCATGCCTGTTGTACCAGAGCCACACCCCTCCACAAGCTCCTCTCCCACTGCTGGGGAGACTTCACCACAGCCACAAGGAGACAGGAAAAGGAGAGGTAAGCCAACTCCGTCAGTGCTGTCCATGCCATTGACACATCCCACTCCACCTCACTCCCCCTCCCGACTCACTCCTCACCCCACCTTACTCTCCCACCCCCTCACTCCCCCTCCCACCTCACTCCTGCAGCCATCTCTCCGGTGGTGAGCCAGAACATTGCAGTGTCCTGTTCCTCCACCAAGCGTTCCAGGCTGGGGGCAGAGGAGGAGGGGGAGGTGCAGGATGGGCCCTACACCATCACGGTAGGGAGGGGCCCACAGTGGGGAGGGGCGGTGTAGGCACACACTTCTGTGTGCTTGTGTGATGAGTGCCTGCCTCTCCTCCCCTCCCCTCCTCTCCCCTCCTCTCCTCCTCTCCCCTCCTCTCCCCTCCTCCCCTCTCCTTTCCTCTCCTTTCCTCTCCTCTCCCCTCCTCTCCCCTCTTCTCCCCTCCTTTCCTCTCCTCTCCCCTCCCCTCCCCTCCTCCCCTCTCCTTTCCTCTCCCCTCCACTCCCCTCCTCTCCCCTCCCCTCCCCTCCCTTCCCCTCCCCTCCTCTCCTCTTCTTTCCCCCCTTTCTCTTCTGGTTGCAGACGCCGTACAAAGACGTGTTTGAGATTCTGACAAAGATAAAGTCTTCTCTGGAGGTGACCAGACAGTTCAGTGAGGACCAGATTCGGAGGGCCACTGAAGCAGGGTGAGTTGGGGGAGGGGGAGGGGTTAGGTGAGGGAGTGGAGGGAGGAGGGGGAGGTGGGTAGAGGAGTGAGGTGGGGAGGATGAGGTTGGGGAGGGGGAGTGGTCAGGTGGGGGAGGGAGGAGGGGGGAGGGGGAGGGAGTTGGGAGAGGGGTCAGGTGGGGGAGGTGAGGGGGAGGGGGAGGTGAGGAAGGAATAACAGGGTGTGTGGTGATACATGCACACAGTGGTTACTGCACTCACTGCACTGTGCTTAATTCGTTTTGCCTGCCCTCTTCTCAGTCTGGTCCTTCCAGGGTTTTCCCCTCCACCCTCCCAGCTGGTGCCAGCTGACGACATGCCCTCCACCAGTCGCCCTGTTCTCAGGTAAGCGGCATGGGCTGGCCCGCTAGTCCCTCCCTGAGGTCCCAGGCCTCAAGCGTACGTACACAGTGCCCGTAGTCCTATCCTTTGGCTATTGGCAACTGATAGTGTGTGTGTGTGTGTGTGTGTGTGTGTGTGTGTGTGTGTGTGTGTGTGTGTGTGTGTGTGTGTGTGTGTGTGTGTGTGTGTGTGTGTGTGTGTGTGTGTGTGTGTGTGTGTGTGTGTGTGTGTGTGTGTGTGTGTGTGTGTGTGTGTGTGTGTGTGTGAGGTGTGTGTGTGTGTACGCCTCCTCCCTTACAGCTGGCTGCAGTCCATTGGCATGGAACACTGCCATCACGCCTTTGAGAAGATGAAAGTGGTGGAGATGTTCCAATTGGAGAGTGTCACTGCAGAGGTCACTATGGGGTGGGGGAGGGGAAGGAAGGGCAGAGGGGGAGGGGAGGAGAGGGCAGAGGGGGAGGGGAGGAGAGGGCAGAGGGGGAGGGGAGGAGAGGGCAGAGGGGGAGGGAAGGAGAGGGCAGAGGGGGAGGGGAGGAGAGGGCAGAGGGGGAGGGAGGAGAGGGCAGAGGGGGAGGGGAGGAGAGGGCGGAGGGGGAGGGAAGGAGAGGGCAGAGGGGGAGGGGAGGAGAGGGCAGAGGGGGAGGGGAGGAGAGGGCAGAGGGGGAGGGGAGGAGAGGGCAGAGGGGGAGGGGAGGAGAGGGCAGAGGGGGAGGGAAGGAGAGGGCAGAGGGGGAGGGGAGGAGAGGGCAGAGGGGGAGGGGAGGAGAGGGCGGAGGGGGAGGGAAGGAGAGGGCAGAGGGGGAGGGGAGAAGATGAGGGTGGTTGCAAGCAGTTGGTCCTGCTGCACTGAGAGCAAGTGCAACTTCTTAAGCTGCGGTTCATGTATGCATCTGAGGCTCTGAATTCCTGCCCTGCTTGTATTGTTGGGATGAGCTGAAGACTGCAAATGTGTCTTACAGTGCATGCCTTTCTCTGTTGCACTCGCAGGAACTGAGACAGCGCGGCATTGCCCCCGCCGACATTGCTCATCTCCTGGAGTCCCGGCCCACATCGTCCACAGCTGCTGCTAGCCCCGCCCACCAGTACCCCTCCCCCACCTCCATCCCTGACACTCAGCCAACCCCCAGCACCCAGCCGCCACCAGATGCCCACCAGATCCCTGACAGCCAGGTGTCACTTGTTGCCAATGAAGCGCAGGTGACACATCGCATCGAGTTCAGAATGAGGCGAACCCTTACCAGGTCACTGGAGGACTGCATCAATGGGTCCCCATCTCGCATGGACAATGATGACTAAACCCGACACCCAGCAAGAGACAGACTTTAATTTACTTTTACACTTTTTTGCTGATTTTAGTGCTAACGCTGACCATGAGTGACGGGGTAAGGGGCCATGTAGAAGGGAGACGCACGAGATAGAGTGGAAGGGCGCGTATATACTGTGTTCCACTGACGGTCGGTCGAGCTCTGGCTCGGTGTGCGTGCATTCCGATTGCTCGCGAATCGCCAACCCTTCTGTGTGGAAATAGTTCTGCCGCGAGATCACAGCCTTATATGGACATGAAAGGAGGAGTCACGTGAGACCATCTGTGCGTGGGCCGTTCGCGAAGTAGTGAGCAGTCAAGGGAAGAAATGGTGAGTCCTTGTAGTCGTGGGAGCTAAAGCACCGCGTGCGGGATGTCTCCTTTCCGGCAACGCGCATTATATGTAGCACCCATGCGTCCTCCTGAAGAAAGGGCGTTTCTTTACGTGATGTGCCCAACTAGTAACGTTCGCCATTTTCTTGATGTGTGTCCCATCAAACCCTTCCACCTTTTCCTTTCTCCTCCTCGCTGCCTCGCCCGCTGTCCCCAGGCGAACCCGGATCACCAACTGGACTGCGCTCTGGACTTGATGCGACGGCTGCCGCCACAGACAGTGGAGAGAGACCTCAGCAACCTCATTGAGCTGGTGAGTGGCGGCATCCATCTAGCCCACTCTCCCTGACTCCCTTATTCACCTCATTCTCCTTTTGACCTCCCCGTCCTGACCCACCCTCCTCACTCTGTGAGTGAGTGTGCGTGTGTGTTGTGTGTTTGCCGACTCTGAGCACATCAGGGGGAGCCCAGCTCTGCAATATAAAATCAACCCCAACCCTAACACAACACTAATCAACACAGTTCATAATGCGATGCATCATTGGATCCCCCTTATATGTGCCCTGACCTTGTTTGCCAGCCCAATGAGTGTGTGGGGGGGCGTGGACGTATCATTCGTATCATTATAAGTGGCCATAGAGACTTGGCCCTGTACGCAAGCAGTGTGTGTGGTGTGTAATCCTTGGTGTGCACTCTGCAACAGCAGTAATGGGTTGAAAGTGAATGGTGGGCACCTTTTCTGATTACCTGTCCGTTTGTAATCTTTGTGTTTTGAAACAATTTCCTTTTGTTGTGTAACTTAGCAAGTGAGTGGCAGGCAAGATGAGTTTGGGCACTGCCACAGTGACGAGTCAGTGCGTCGTCGTCGGTGTGTGCATGTCAGACAGATACAGTAGGGTTTCTTGAGCACAAGTCACGTGGTAGATTTGTTTAGTGAAACAAACAGTTTGGCCACAAAGGGTCCTTCTTCAGTTGCTGAATGTACTGTTCCTTCAACCTATTCCCAGATGCGGCAGGCAAGCAGCTATTGATACTGACACATTGTAGGAAAGTTTTGTGAGGTTTAATAACATTTGAGATTTTTCCAATTTGATTAAAATTCTCAAAATTTTTACTTGTACAAGTTCACTAACCTCACAGCTTGAGGAATTTCACTTCATAAATTGTTGTCTCCCAAACATGACAAGGCTGATTTTGACGTAAATCCGAAGATGTTCTTTTCCAAACCTTTCCTGTTATTACTGTAATAGTTGTACTCACCAACTCAATGATAACCATTGCTTGTTTCGGTGTGCATGTGATGTCACATGACATGCCCTGCCCCCCCCCCCCCAGGTGCCGGACCTCTGTGAGGACCTCCTGGCCGCAGTGGATCAGCCGCTAAAGGTGTCAAAATGCAAGGAGACAGGGAGGGACTACCTGCTGTGTGACTACAACAGGGATGGGGACTCGTACAGGTGATTGCATCACATGGGAATGGGGTTGGGCAATAACACTGGAGGATTGCATCATGGAGGATGATGTTGTAGAGACTCGTGGCTATGTATGTGTCAGAATGCCAGTGGGCGTGTTCAGCAGAAGAAGTGTTGCAATCATGCCCTTGCGCTGTCTTGTTGTCTACTCTACAATGGACACACACTCACTGGCAGCACACGGCTTGCTAGTCAAGTGGTACTTACCCCTGTGTACAAATCACTTTGTTGGACTGCCACTGTGCTTGAAGGCCTTTTCGGAGAATACCTCTCCTCATCAGCAGCACTGGGCCACTGTGTATAGTGGGTGTATGTGCGGACATGAATACGCACAAGTATGGTGTTAGCATGCGTGTGTGTGTGTCTGAATTGGGACTGGTGCTGTGAGTGGTTGAGCAATACTGGAGGGTGATTGCATAACACAGGAGTAGGAATGATTGTGTGGTACCAGTGTACCAATGACCCCATAGACTGAGTACAAATATGAATATGCTACAAGTGTTTGATGTGTGAAGGTTGAGTGCAGATTGGTGTGGGGATGAGTTCTGATTGGTTACTAACGAGTAACTCTGATTGGTTGAAGTGGAAAGCTGTAATGATGAAGGAATGAGTTCTGTTGGTTGACAGTGTTGTGATGTGTGTTTTAAACTATGCTTGCATCTGCTAACCTATCCTGGAACCTCAGTGAACAGATAGTCTTCCATGGCTGACCCTTTTCCTGCCTCCATTTTTATAAGCTGATGTCATTGGCTGCCGACCAATGGTGTATGCTTGTAAAATGGAGGCGGGAATAGGGTCAGCCATGCAAGGAGGGTGTCGCAGCGGTGGTCACTTGAGGGAGGGCAGAGGCATGGGAGGGTGTCGCAGTGGTGGTCACTTGAGGGAGGGCAGAGGCAAGGGAGGGTGTCGCAGCGGTGGTCACTTGAGGGAGGGCAGAGGCATGGGAGGGTGTCGCAGTGGTGATCACTTAAGGGAGGGCAGAGGCAAGGGAGGGTGTCGCAGTGGTGGTCACTTGAGGGAGGGCAGAGGCATGGGAGGGTGTCGCAGCGGTGGTCACTTGAGGGAGGGCAGAGGCATGGGAGGGTGTCGCAGTGGTGATCACTTAAGGGAGGGCAGAGACAAGGGAGGGTGTCGCAGTGACTGAAACAGTTGCGGACAAGACTCCATATGGGACTCCCCCACAGACCCTTACAGGCACTGCTGTGTCAAAACAGGTCATCGTAGTTATGTGCCGGCTCTATTAACTAATGTCATCAAAGTTATTAGGCATGCTTAGTTGATAGTAGAAGGGATTTTCTTTGGACGATCGAGCACGCCAATGAATTCAATCAATGCAACGTTTCGCCCTTCCCTTCTACTATCAACTAAGCATGCCTAATAACTTTGATGACAGTGTATCTAGCCGTTTTGGACCGGCCCAGACAAGTACCATCTACAAACTTAAAAGAACAGAGAAAAGGCTGGCGGGGACAGACAACCATCTCACCCTCCCACGTCCACCTACAAACCCAGAAGAACAGAAGAAAAGTTGGCAAGGGCAAACGACTATCTCACACTCCTCATCAGATGCCAGAATCAGGGAGTCACCCCCGAAAGTCTCAAGGTGCGCTCGCATCGGGACCAGGGAGACCTACAGCATGGACCTGAGGTCTCCTATGTGGAACTCCCTAATTAGGCATGTAGAGGAGTAATCAACATCCACCCATCTGATTGGTCATACATGGCCACTCTATATTGACCAATCATTGCCTTATTGGTGTGCTCGATCGTCCAAAGAAAATCCCTTCTTCTATTAACTAATGTCTGCTTAACAGAGAGGAGTCACCAGCGCAGTCCGGAGGGGGTCGCAGCCAAGGTTGTCACACTGTCTACTTCCTGCTTTGACGATACGCAGCCGTGCAGAGAAACAAACACTTGATGGGTGTCTTTGTTGTGAGAGTCCTTCAAAGCAAGTGTGATGTGCTGTGTTCTGCCGAGCTGGTACAGGTTGTGTAGTCATGGTGGCAGTGATTGGCGGATAATGGTGATGATCCGATTAAATTTATCTCCCGTATTGCTGCAATTTCCGGCAGATAGCCACGTGTGGCCATGTGTATGCGTGCGATTGTGTCGGTGACGGTTCTCAGTGTGAGACTGAGAGGTTAGGGTGGACATTGGTACATCGCTATTGATGTTTGTACATAATGTCAAGTCTAGTGTCATTACTGTCACATTTAGTGTCACCACTGTTGCTTGTAATGTCACTCTTATGTTTTCTGTAATAGTGTGTTACTGCTGTCACGTATTTCCTGACTGTCATGATGTGTGTCATCACTATCATGACATGTCATCACTGTCATGACGTCACACATTTGCAGGTCCCCCTGGAGCAACAAGTACGATCCTCCCCTTGATGACGGCACCGTCCCGAGTGGCCGGCTGCGCAAACTTGAGATGGACGCCAACCAGGCCTTTGACACCTACCGTGAGATGTACTTTGAGAGCGGGATCTGCTCGGTGTACGTGTGGGACCTGGACCACGGGTTTGCCATTGTGGTGCTCATCAAGAAAGGTTGGCTGTCGCTTGGGAAGAGAGGGGGCAGGGGAGGGGAGAGGAGAGGAGGGAGGGGAGGGGAAAGGAGTGGGAAGGCTTTTAGTGAGGGAGGGAGAGGATGTATGAATAGCAAGGGTAAGTGGAACGGGGAGTTGGGAAGTGGGAGAGGTAGTTGGGAAGTGGGACAGGTAGTTGGGAAGTGGGAGAGGTAGTTGGGAAGTGGGAGAGGTAGTTGGGAAGTGGGAGAGGTAGTTGGGAAGTGGGAGAGGTAGTTGGGAAGTGGGAGAGGTAGTTGGGAAGTGGGAGAGGTAGTTGGGAAGTGGGAGAGGTAGTTGGGAAGTGGGAGAGGTAGTTGGGAAGTGGGAGAGGTAGTTGGGAAGTGGGAGAGGTAGTTGGGAAGTGGGAGAGGTAGTTGGGAAGTGGGAGAGGTAGTTGGGAAGTGGGACAGGTAGTTGGGAAGTGGGACAGGTAGTTGGGAAGTGGGAGAGGTAGTTGGGAAGTGGGACAGGTAGTTGGGAAGTGGGAGAGGTAGTTGGGAAGTGGGAGAGGTAGTTGGGAAGTGGGACAGGTAGTTGGGAAGTGGGACAGGTAGTTGGGAAGTGGGACAGGTAGTTGGGAAGTGGGACAGGGTAGTTGGGAAGTGGGACAGGGTAGTTGCTGGTTGTGCCGTGGGTTCGGATGATGCTTGTTACCGTCTGCGTTGCATCCCTGTCCGCCAGCCGGTGACACGGAGCGCATCAAGGGCTGCTGGGACTCCATCCACGTGGTGGAGGTGCAGGAGAAGAACCGCTCTGCTCACTACAAGCTCACCTCCACCGTCATGCTCTGGCTCCAGACAATCAAGGCCGGCAGTGGGACCATGAACCTCGGGGGGAGCCTCTTTCGACAGGTGGGCGGGGAGTTGGGTTGCCACGGTAGCAGGTGGGTGTGGTGGGTCGGGGCATGGCTAGAAGATGCACCTCTTTGTGTCACGCCACTCCCTCGCAGGTGGAGGCTGACCACGTGGTGAATGATGCAAGCCCACACATCTCCAACGTGGGGAGGATGGTTGAGGACATGGAGAACCGTATGAGGACCTCACTCAATGAGATTTACTTTGGCAAGACCAAGGACGTCGTCAATGACCTAAGGTAGGGAGTTGGTGTGTGTGTGTGTGTGTGCATGTGTGCGCAGTCCCTTGGTTGAGTTGAGGGGTCACTGCACGTCACAACACGTGGACAGGGCAGGGCCACCGGGGCATCACTGTGTGGCAGAGGTGTGTACGGGAGAGGGGGGGGGAAGGTGTGAATGGGCCTCTGGTCGTCGTGTGGAGAGGGGAAGATGTGAATGAGCCTCTGGTCGTCATGTGGGGAGGGGAAGGCATGAATGAGCCTCTGGTAGGTCGTGTGGAAAGGGGAAGGTGTGAATGAGCCTCTGGTAGGTCGTGTGGAAAGGGGAAGGTGTGAATGAGCCTCTGGTCGTCATGTGGGGAGGGGAAGGCGTGAATGAGTCTCTGGTAGGTCGTGTGGAAAGGGGAAGGTGTGAATGAGCCTCTGGTCGTCATGTGGGGAGGGGAAGGCGTGAATGAGCCTCTGGTAGGTCGTGTGGAAAGGGGAAGGTGTGAATGAGCCTCTGGTTGGATGTGATTGGCCCCCTCTGCTAGTGGTAGAATGGCTTAAAAGCCACTCCCTGATGGCAGAAGGGTTGAAGGACTGAAGACTGGTAGTAGGGCAGCATATTACCGTGGCCCTCTGAAGTACGTAGTTGAGATGGGTGCACTGGATCTCAGTGGTGGGATGTGGGAGAGTGGTTGTGTGTGCACTTAGACAACAGTGGAGAGTCATGCGAACACTAGCGCTGATGTGTGGCCGGCCGTACACCTCTGTGGTGGTACTGACGCTTGCTGTGGCATTGCCTAATACATATTTCAAGGGGTACAGTACCAGCTCCGGGTTTGTAGTCTCAAGGAAGATTGGGGAGCAGGAAGGGTTGGGGAGCAGGAAGGGTTGGGGAGCAGGAAGGTTGGGGAGCAGGAAGGGTTGGGGAGCATGAAGGGTTGGGGAGCAGGAAGGGTTGGGGAGCAGGAAGGGTTGGGGAGCAGGAAGGTTGGGGAGCAGGAAGGGTTGGGGAGCAGGAAGGTTGGGGAGCAGGAAGGGTTGGGGAGCAGGAAGGTTGGGGAGCAGGAAGGGTTGGGGAGCAGGAAGGGTTGGGAGCAAGAAGGGTTGGGCTCCCTCGGTAACAACTGATGAAGACCTACAGATCGAAAGCCCTGTATTATTGAATGATTTCTGATGTGATCTGCTCAATTAACTCCTGTTATCACGATGTTGCGCAGCAATGAGCCTCCTCAGCCTCGTGTTCTCCTCCCCCTACAGGAGCGTCCACAGCCTGGCAGACAAGGGCAAGCAAGGTCTATTGGTCCAGGAGCTGCACAGCAAGTTCGGAAAGCATTGAGGACCAACTGAGAGATGTAGTGCGTCTGTTTTTACATTTGTTAGTTTCCTTGGCCTTGGGTTTGATGCGTGCACTGTATTATTGTCCTCATTAATATTGTGAACCATACGAATCATTTAGTATTGTTGTAATAGAAATTATGCATTTGTGTGACAATGGACCGGACATAGGGTGTTGAATTTATGCCACCGCTCACACCGTACGTACACACGCATGCGAGTGGCGAGGGTTACATGTGATGGAGTGGAAGGCTCGTGAACTGGGACACACCTGGGGGCTCTGGTTGCCACGGATACTGATGAGCAGTGTATGCAGGTATGACTTTTGGTAGATGTTAAGATGGATGTGGAAGTGGATGCAGAGGGGCCCTTTGGTGGATGCAGAGGGACCCTTTGGTGGATGCAGAGGGGTTCTTTGGTAAATGCAGAGGGCCCTTGGTAGATGCAGAGGTGGATGCGGGGCCCTTCGGTGGATGCAGAGGGACCCTTCGGTGGATGCAGAGGGACCCTTTGGTGGATGCAGAGGGACCCTTTGGTGGATGCAGAGGGACCCTTTGGTGGATGCAGAGGGACCCTTTGGTGGATGCAGAGGGGCCCTTGGTAGAGGGCCCTTGGTAGATGCAGAGGTGAATGCGGGGCCCTTTATATACTACATCTGTTTAAACTGTGCAAAGCAGTAGGGGGTACATGTTGTGGGGCATGCACATCAGTTCGTTGTGGGGCACGTGTGAGTGATTACACATAACCAAAGGAAAGTGGTAGACAGTCCAGAGCCACCCTTCACCCCCCACATGTACTCCGCACCCTGCACCTGTGAAGGGTGAAAGGGCAGGCTGGAGCAACAGGCTGCTGAGGGGATTTTCCTCTAATAGGGTCCTCTAATGACATTTAAAGAGACACATGCACTCTGCACCTTACAAGCAAGACAGGGGGCCAAATTCCCCTAGGGAGGTGTGATTTAAAACTAGACGAATGTAAAACAATGTGGGGCGAGCGGGAGTATGTAAGAGCATGTCGGTGAAATACCAGTTGAGATAGCAGGATGTGCAGTGAGGCCTACTTGTCACTCTAGTGAGCAATTACTAGCTGAAGTGCCTAGAGACGACTACAGAAAGTATATTGTGAGATGTATAGCTACATGTGTGGTGACAGCATGTAGGGGAGGGTCACACGCACAGGCACTTACAGCTGTACCCACCGCTCTCTTGCACGGCTGCAGCGCCGTTTAGCACCATCAGCAATTAGGTTGCAGTGCTATCTCAGCCCTGTGACCGGTCACGTGCAGGCGCTATAAGCACAACCCGGTGTGTAGGCGTTACACAATTAAGCCTGTCCAAAGAACCAACCAACCAACCTACCATATATGGAGTGGACGTGACGTACCCCACGACTTCCGCGAAGAACCAAGTCTTCCAGTTTCGCACCACCCAGAAGAGAGGGGCTTCGCTTCATTTGGCCCAACAATTAATACATGCCACGTGACAGCTTCATCCAACGTTACATGCAAATCTGTGAACACAACATATGTCTAGCCATGTAGCACGACCGTTCACTTCACACACACATCACTACAGGCACTGACAGTGACAGTGACAGTGACAATGACAAGAGTGGACACAATACATGAATGAATGTCAAGACAACAGCTTTGTGACAGGAGAGCCAGCCACTATTGCTGGGGGCCAGAGCTTGGTGCCTGCAGGGGGTCATGTGACAGACATGTGACATGTGATCAATGAATATATTTAAAGAGACAAGTAAGCAGTACAGGGACATTCGGCGACGTTGCAACTACATTTATGAAGGGGAATCCATTCACAAGCAGAGATTCCAATCTACACTAGTGCACTGGTCCATGTGACATGGCTAACACATGGGGAGAAATTCCACTTCATTTGCAACTAGGGAGAGAAGTCCCGCACATGTGAGCTGTGACGGACAGAGACTGATTCAAGTTTGTTACGCAAGCCGATTTAATAAGTGATATTGCAATCATAATGGCAATCACCAAGGAGATCAAGGACATTGAGGACACCGAGGACACTGAGGACACCGAAGACACCGAGGACACCAAAGACACCGAGGACACCGAGGACACCAAAGACACCGAGGACACCGAGGACACCGAGGACACCGAAGACACCGAGGACACCAAAGACACCGAGGACACCAAAGACACCGAGGACACCGAGGACACCGAGGACACTGAAGACACCGAGGACACCGAGGACACTGAGGACACCGAAGACACCGAGGACACCAAAGACACCGAGGACACCGAGGACACCAAAGACACCGAGGACACCAAAGACACCGAGGACACCGAGGACACCGAAGACACCGAAGACACCGAGGACACTGAGGACACCGAAGACACCGAGGACACCAAAGACACCGAAGACACCGAGGACACTGAGGACACCGAAGACACCGAGGACACCGAGGATACCCTATTCACCTTCATGGACAAGCAGTAGACGGAGTGTAGCTGTTAATGGAATGCTGTGTCCTCGGTGTCCTTGGAATGTCTAACAGACCAATGATTCCTACTGTTATCAGATCTGGAGTATGCTCGTGAAATGAAACTGACCAATCAAATACATCTATACCATAGGGGGGGGGGGGGGGAGGTTGTGCTCATGTTAGGGAGTCATTGTACGATTGTACAATCTGCTATTGGTACAGACAAGACGATGTGGCACAGTGGGTTCAGGGTTGCGCAAAACTGAAGCTTTAGGCAATACATGACCATTATTATTTGGGCCACTGAATCTCATGTATACACGGCCATTTGCGACATATGCTGACTAACTAACAATTCCGTTGAGTCACTCAGTGGTCAAGTGGAAGACCAAATTCATAGCAATTGGCGGCCAACCTTGAAACGACTCCATTACTTCATCATACACTACAATGGCTGCAGGTTTTTGCCCAACTGGCAACACCCACTGCAGTCCGACAATCCCATGATCACAGGTATTGTACCAGTGGGGAGAGTGGAGTCTCCCTTCAGTGCCAGGTGCCACTCAATGGGGTGAGAGTCCTCTACTGTTCTAATACCAAAATCAAAGCAATTTGCAATTAGGACAGGAACTCTGAAACCAGCCACATCAAACAGGCCAGTAAGCACAGCACCCTAAGCATTGACGTTTGGCATGACACGCTTTGTGCCGGACTGGACCATCATGATGCAAAGACTCGCAGCGTTGAACAGAACTGATACCTGTCACTAATTGATACCTGTGATAACTGATTGGCTACCGGTAAAGGGGGAGGGGACAGTGGGGCAGAGGGGGGAGGGGACAGTGGGGCAGAGGGGGGAGGGGACAGTGGGGCAGAGAGGGGGAGGGGACAGTGGGGCAGAGAGGGGGAGGGGACAGTGGGGCAGAGAGGGGGAGGGGACAGTGGGGCAGAGAGGGGGAGGGGACAGTGGGGCAGAGAGGGGGAGGGGACAGTGGGGCAGAGAGGGGGAGGGGACAGTGGGGCAGAGGGGGGAGGGGACAGTGGGGCAGAGAGGGGGAGGGGACAGTGGGGCAGAGAGGGGGAGGGGACAGTGGGGCAGAGAGGGGGAGGGGACAGTGGGGCAGAGAGGGGGAGGGGACAGTGGGGCAGAGAGGGGGAGGGGACAGTGGGGCAGAGAGGGGAGGGGACAGTGGGGCAGAGAGGGGGAGGGGACAGTGGGGCAGAGAGGGGGAGGGGACAGTGGGGCAGAGAGGGGGAGGGGACAGTGGGGCAGAGAGGGGGAGGGGACAGTGGGGCAGAGAGGGGGAGGGGACAGTGGGGCAGAGAGGGGGAGGGGACAGTGGGGCAGAGGGGGGGAGGGGACAGTGGGACAGAGAGGGGGAGGGAACAGTGGGGCAGAGAGGGGGAGGGGACAGTGGGGCAGAGAGGGGGAGGGGACAGTGGGGCAGAGAGGGGGAGGGGACAGTGGGGCAGAGAGGGGGAGGGGACAGTGGGACAGAGAGGGGGAGGGGACAGTGGGGCAGAGAGGGGGAGGGGACAGTGGGGCAGAGAGGGGGAGGGGACAGTGGGGCAGAGAGGGGGAGGGGACAGTGGGACAGAGAGGGGGAGGGGACAGTGTGACAGAGAGGGGGAGGGGACAGTGGGGCAGAGAGGGGGAGGGGACAGTGGGACAGAGAGGGGGAGGGGACAGTGGGACAGAGAGGGGGAGGGGACAGTGGGGCAGAGAGGGGGAGGGGACAGTGGGGCAGAGAGGGGGAGGGGACAGTGGGGCAGAGAGGGGGAGGGGACAGTGGGGCAGAGAGGGGGAGGGGACAGTGGGGCATAGAGGGGGAGGGGACAGTGGGGCAGAGAGGGGGAGGGGACAGTGGGGCAGAGAGGGGGAGGGGACAGTGGGGCAGAGAGGGGGAGGGGACAGTGGGGCAGAGAGGGGGAGGGGACAGTGGGGCAGAGAGGGGGAGGGGACAGTGGGGCAGAGAGGGGGAGGGGACAGTGGGGCAGAGAGGGGGAGGGGACAGTGGGGCAGAGAGGGGGAGGGGACAGTGGGGCAATAGCTGCACAAGAACACTCTGCAGGAAATAACCAGGATGAGATACCATATGATCCTAGGGTCAAGTTAACAGTGTGCGTGTGTATGTGCACGTGTGTGTGTGTGTGTGTGTGTGTGTGTGTTTGTGTGCGTGTGTGTGTGTGTGCATCTGTGTGTCTCCATATGTGCGCATATGTGCAAGCATGTCTGTAAGTGTGTGTACTTGATTAAGTTTTAAAACACTTTAATGTTCAAATAACGCATGTCCATAAAAGGATAGGTACACCAATAGAATCAAACTACCTCATCTGGAAACCACCTCACAGGTTAGGTGCAGAGATAAACCAGTGCTCTAAAAAGAAGTCAGCTGCGCCTCATCCTGCCCAGGCTGTGATATGCAAATGACCTCACCAATTTTTTTTAGTTTTAATGCCACTTACAGTCGGCTCATTAGGCCATCCCATCCAGTCTCACACTTCTGCTCCTGGCTGGCTAGCCTCTCACTCAAGTACAGTGTGTGCATGTTGTGACATCACTTGACATCACATGCACCTCTTGATGACATCACTTGACATCACTCTGCATCATTATGCAGGCACACAACCTTTCTCTGTCTGGCCTAGCGTCCCAGCCCCTCCTCTTCTGTCTAGCCTAGCGTGCTAGCCCCTCCTCTTCTGTGCCTGGCCTAGCGTGCTAGCCCCTCCTCTTCTGTCTAGCCTAGTGTGCCAGCCCCTCCTCTTCTGCATTACAACATTGCGCAATGTGGTAAAGGCTGGCTGGATAGGTCTATCATAATTGTGCAATTGTGAATACCCTTCGTGATAATAGAATGCAGAAGGGTAGGGGCTGGTGTCCCCGTACACATACACAGAGAGAGCAAGGAGAGTGAGGGAGAAGGAGGGAGAGGGAGAGGGAGGGAGAGGGAGGGAGGGAGAGGGAGAGTGAAGGAGAGTGAGGGGGGTGAAGGAGTGGGAAGGAGAGTGAGGGAGAGTGAGAAAGTGAGGAAGAGTGAGGGAGAGCGAGGAAGAGTGGGGAGAGTGAGGGAGAGCGAGGGAGAGTGAGAGAGTGAGAGTGTGAGGGAGAGTGAGAGTGAGGGAGAGTGAGGGAGAGTGAGGTGTGCCTGTCTGTGGTGGCAGCTCTGAGATGGGCAAAGGACATGAGGGGACCAGACCCAGGGGGAGGGGGTCATCACATGGACAAGTGAGGATGACAATACCTGCCAGACCCAGGGGGAGGGAGAGGGGAAGGGGAGGGGGAGGGGAATGGGAATGGGAATGGGAATGGGAATGGGAATGGGCTATGGGACAGTGAGTGGGAGATACAGCTGTAAGGAGTGGGCAGACTCTGAGGAGCCTTCCAATCAGACAGACTTAGGACGAAATGAAATTAGCAGCTGCACCGATGTACATACAGGGGTGGGGGGGAGGGGAGGAGACAACTATCAACTTCTCCCACATACTCTTGTGTGTGTGTGTGCATGTGTGTGTCTACGTGCATGTACGTATATGCATGCAGAACATCAGCTACATCCTTCTGTGTCTCACCTTAACACGCTTCAGGTGAAGACTCTGCACACGCCTAAAGTCGTGTTGGCAGCTGGAGAGGGCAAACCCCATCCCAAACCCAGTCCCAAGTGCTGTTGGCCAGGGACGCCCTGTGGACGATGGTGACACAGCCACACGACACACGGCACACTAAACAGTGAAGGCAGTGTGAAGGAGGTGATGGTGGACAAACAATGGCTACCATGACTGGGTGAGAAGAACAGCGTCCTTCAAAGTGACCTGTTCCATTTGCACCACAACAAACAGTGAAGTCCAAAGGAGAATATTCCACCGGCCAATCAAGTGCTAACAATACTCCTTTCTACGAGGCCAAATTCATCCTCAGTGGACAGTTCAAGTGACTCCCTTACTGTACTAGCTGGCTTCTTATTGGGAGCACATGCAAAAGGGTTCTTAACATGACATTGTTCTGCAACTTGTCCATGGCTTATTAGTGGACAGTGATCTAGATCTGGACAAGCCAGACCAGTTCCTTTCCAAGAATATTGCCTAATTGGACTTCCTGGTTGTGACTAGGAGCAGCAGCTGGCTTCTGTCAGGGGGAGTGTGCAGGCTGTGCTTGTCAGCTAGAGTGACCACTGGCTAGACAGGTTCAGGGGACATCAGGGGTCATGAAGTTCTTAATTATGAGTGCAGACACACACACACACAAACACACACACACTTGTACTTGTATTACCACAGCCAGAACTGGCTATGTGTCCCCCATTCAGGGGGTGAGCCAGCAGGAGGTAACAGACTGGTGGTCCCGTTGGCAGCGGGGACACACACAGAGTACACCGACACAGACAGACTCACACACATGCACACACACACAAACACACGCATACACACACATACGCACACACACACACAAGCACATGTGCATAAACGCTGGCTCACTTTTGAATAGCAGAAAGGACACAGCAAATCCCACTCCAAATCCAGTGCCTGGATGACGGAAGAATTTTTAGCACTCTAGCACACACACATACACCACACACGCATGCAAACACACATACACCACACATACACACATACACACACACACACACACACACACACACACACACACACACGCACACGCACACGCACACGCACACGCACACACGGATGATGCATGCATGTACACACACACACGCACGCACGCACGCACGCACGCACACACACCACCACCACCACATCAGCTACCTGTCTTCACTATGAGGTCGGCAGTGCACCGGTCCCACTTGGCGCCCAGCTCCTCTTCACTGCGCGTCTTCCCAGACCCACCACTAGCTGCAGACTGGGTGGACATCTTGCTGTACAGGTGATTTCACTTCCGTTTTCAATTCAAACCACAACCTTTTTGAAACGGGACCAATCTCGTATAAATTCTGCAACGATATCCCATTACACATAATATAATACGGTGGTGAAGCAGCTGGCGGTTTGCAAACTTGAGGAGAGCTCGGGATCTGGTACAGCAGTGAGCGTCTTTGTCCGTGCAGCCCTGCACTCCAGTACACGCCTAACTTTGGATACGCAAGCGGAGGAAGTCAGTTTACACGAACACCTGTCTGCTTGTATTAACTGGCCCCCAAGTCCCCGCCTATACTCGCCCGCAATGACGGCCGTGCTCCACAGCAGCACTGGCACCTCCCTCGTCAAGGTGAGTGAGGGCGTCGCGTACCGACTCAGTGACTCAGTGCGCCGTGCGGACGCTAGGTAATTGGCTGTCTGAGGGGAGGGGAGGGGTCACGAAGGGTCGCGAGGTCTGTTGCGCGCAGGTGTACAGCGGCCAGCTGAGGAGGACTGGTAGCTATTGTGCTGCAGGAGCGCTCATACAGTGCACCGCTGTTCCCCGCCCCACTCATCTGCATCCCTAGCCACTCGCTTAATTGACATCTATCTTCGTCCCCAACCCCTTGCGCAGCCCTACCTCCACGCGCCTCGCTCTCTGCATGTTTACATCACACCCCTCCACACCATACCCCTAAGCCTGCTACCCTGCGTGCACGCGCCATCGATTCCTCCCACCCTGCAATGCTGCTATCCTGAGGGAGAGTACTGTGAGAGGTTATCTGCGTGCCTGTCCACCAGCAGGTAATTGCAGCACTCCCATTCCCTCAGCTGATCAAAGATATACCAGTAGTCACGCGTGCAGAGACAGAGCTGGAGTGCCAGAGGTCACAGCACGTTAGGGTGTACAGTGGAGTCCCATCAGAGTCAAGCATAGCTCACTGTTTATGCTAGGAAGCCTTTCTGCAACAGACCCTTTGACTGCAGCCTACTTCATTTTGTGTGGTGGTGACACTACATCCTGCCAGCTGCTTAGGGGCGGGCTAGAAAGGGAAGTCAGTTGGACCAGGAGGAGCAGTTCAGAGTTCCACTTGTATGGCCACCTATAATCATATTTAAGATTGACTCCAATGATGTCAGGGTGTGTAGTGAGGTAGTGTGGCCACTTGATCAGTGATTGGAGCAATATTCTGTGGGGGGTCGGGAGGGGGGATGCAGAGTTTCTCCAGTAAACTTTGATTTCAGCTCCCACTCTCCTCAAACCTCCTGCACCAACAGTTAGCCAGACTCCGAAGTTGCAAACTGTGTGTGTGTGTGTGCACACGACACTGTTATTTGATAACCAGAAAGAGTCCCACTCTTGTTAGCATTCTGTGTAGCAGTTGCTTCAATTTGTGATGGTTAATATCGTAGAAAGTCCCTATATTTTCCAACTCTCTTCTGCACCATCTGGTGGTGTTCTCTTGTTGGAGTTCGTGCTGATGTACTCGGCTGCTGTATTGCTTAGATGTTTTTAACTTTTGTCAAACTTCTGCAGACGTTTTGTTGAACACAAACACACTTCGTTGTGTGTGCTGTACAAAGTGACTTGTAACCAAGTTGGACATTCACCATTGATCATGTGTTGGAAACAGCAGCATCAGCAAACCAAACTTCTGCACACTTCCCCAAATGTCTGCTTACCTTTCTAGCTGGTGCACTCATCCCCTGCCTGTCCGCAGCTGGGAAGTCTCCATCAATCAATTAACTACACCACCGCCACACCGAGTACCCTGGGCCACAGCAAAGGGCTGGGGCACTGATAGGCATCTTAATGTAGGGGATTTAGTTCCTAATGAATAACATTAAGTTCCTAATGAATATTCTTATTAGTTTTGTGTTATGATTATGCGTTAGCACAACAGTTGACACAAGAGACCTGAGTCACCTGACAGGGCTGACTGTTCCGTTATTCATTGATAGCAGGGTACATGATGGTTAGCAAATGATATTCACGATGCATTATATAGCTGTCAAAGAATGTGTGGGTACTGCACAGGTATATAAGGAATGGGGTGCTGCTGTTTTAGCAGATGGGGTGTTGCTATTTCACAGTGTTCCTGCGGTGTGCAGTAGGCTGTTGGGGGCTAGAATTGAGGGAGAGTGATTTGATGGTAGAATGGCTTCTGGTAGCAAGATGTCACCCCGAAGAGGGTCCTTTGATGTCTTGAGTGTGATGAGGAGGATCAGTGGTACTTTCCTCAGCAGCACTGTGAGTGTGTGGTGTGCTGTGAGGTGATGTGAAGGGGTGGTGTGGCGTGGTGTGAGGGGTGCTGCAGGGTGGTGTGAGGGGTGGTGTGGTGTGGTGTGAGGTGATGTGAAGGGGTGGTGTGGCGTGGTGTGAGGGGTGCTGCAGGGTGGTGTGAGGGGTGGTGTGGTGTGGTGTGAGGGTGCTGTGGAATGGTGTGGTGTGAGGGGTGGTGTGGTGTGGTGTGAAGCGTGCTGCAGGGTGGTGTAAGAGGTGGTGTGGTGTGGTGTGAGGGGTGGTGTGGAATGGTGTTAGGGGTGCTGTTAGGGATGCTGTGAGGTGGTGAGGGGTGCTGTGAGTTGAGAGGTGTAGAGTGAAGGTGCTGTGAGATATAGGATGGTGCAGTGGTAGGTGTGAGCAGTTCCAGAGGTGTGGTTGCTGTGAGGACGGTGTTGGGATGGTGTGAGAGGTGATGTGATGTGGCCTGAGGAGCTCACACTACATTCAGACCAGTAGTTGTCAGTGACTGGTGTGGTGGACGTTGGCCCCCTCCTCCCCCTCCGCTCGGGGTGTGGGAGTGGCAGGACAAAGCCAGTGGATAACCACCTGCTGTGATAGTGTGTGCGAGGGGGGAGGGGGGAGAGGCCTTGTGAGCCCAACTGAGAGGTACCCTTGGGACAGGTGCGTAAGGTGCGTAAGCACATTCCTGTGCAGAGTGTGCGTAATCCCTATCACTCTTGTATCTTTTGTCACCATGTTCCCACTTTGGTTTGTTGACCCAGCGATAGTGTGCCTAATGTTTGGTCGCCTGACAATGCTAGATGTCCGAGTACAGTATGTCAGTCCTAACTGTGTGTGTGATTCTGCCCTTCTTCTGATTCACTGCAGACTGGTATGAGGAGGAGGACAGCTGACGACGCAAACCCCAATGGAGGTAAGGAGGGAGGGAAGACGCCAGGCAACTCGAGGAGGTGGATGTGATGTTTGTTTGTTTGTTTGTTTTGGGCAGTGTTGCAGGTCAAAGCGAGCTCACTTGAGCGGCTCTCAGCTTTTAGGACGGAACAGTCTTCAAATTTAAGCCACTCCAACCATGAATTGAGTTTGGAAATGTAAGTGAATGTCTGTGTGGTACATGCCACCTGTGTACATACGTATGTGTGCATAGCGAGTGTGTGTATGCATACCCTGGCACACATGGAGGGTGGCCCATTAGGGGAGGGACCTGCCTCAGCTTTGGAGGAGGATGTTCTGCTTTTGAATGATGTAAGGGGATCTCTGTTCACATTCCAATCCTGCATGGATACGTTTACATGTTGGTTGTGAGGAGTGTGCATAGCGGGGTAGGTGTGTGTGAGTCAACTGTTCACTCTCCACCTCAACATGGATATTTGAAACGCGTAGAGGAGGCAAGTGTGCAATTGTAGTTCAATGGGAACCATACACACATGCACACACACACACACACACACACGTGCACACACACACACACACACACACACACACCACGCACGCACGCACACACACACCACACACACACCACACACGTGAGTGACAGAGATGATTTAGCCGGTCAAATTTCATGAACGAGTCATTTGATGCTGCCCGTCAATGCTAGCGTATGACTTAAGTGTTTGCACAGAACTACACAAGATAGCATCTTTCCTGGAATTGCAGAATTGGTGCTTGGGAACCCCACCAGTGTGTGGGGGTGTATAGCTGTACACACCGCATGTGTGAGTCCTTCCACTGCAGTCAGCAACAACAAATGGAAATACATATTTGTGTGCCTGCAGCAGCTCACGGCAGTAGACAGTTCAGGGCGAGGTCTGCTAGTTTCTGGGCACTTCCATCCTCAGACTGAAGTACGGTGTGTTGTGGGTGTTTTCACAGCGGTGCATCTTTGGATGGGCCAACATGAAGCAGTCTGACCTCTGGTCACAGGTGAACACTTGTCGAGCTCGTCCCGTCATTGCACACGAGTAGAAGGGTTGGGGAGAAACCATGTAATTGGTGCCACTGACCAACACGTACGTATGGGCAGAGACAAGTGCTCAGGACCACAGCTGTGTATCCGAGCCACTCTAGCTGTTTATGTGGTCGACAGATTGCCGTGTTACTCGTGTTGTTGGCTGTACACATGTGGTCTATGGGTTGCCGTGTTACTCATGTTGTTGGCTGTACACATGTAAGTCGTCTTCACACCTTGTAACTCGGGTTCAACCCTGCTGGTTAGCAAAGGTGACCCCGCTTTCTAATTTGGATTCCCGGTTGAACTTGCCCTGACCTGGGTCAAGTGGCCTTTGTGAATGCCTCAGCCCTGTTTTAACCGTGTCGCTATGCGCAGGTGAAAGGGTAACACAGTCCAATGGCACGGATACTTCCTGAACACTATTTGGACACTCGTCGCAGTTTGCTTAAATACAGCCTTGTACATGATGATATGGACAGCATGAGCTGGATGAAATGAAAACCTTTTTAGTCCCACACTGATTTCACTTCTGTTCAATGACTGGACCACTTTTGCAATCACCGGTTGGTGTTGTGCAATGACATCCACAATGGCTTCCTGCACTGGTAACATGTGTTGCCCTCACACACAGACAGCTCAATGTGCCACCATGTGTGGGAGGAGTTTCAAGCGCTCCGGAACCACACCCACTATGTGTGTGTGTGTTTGCTCCACAGTAGATTAATTTGGTCAGGAATGTCGTAGAGGGACACCAGTAACAAAGAGGGTGGTCTCTGCTGATGATGTTGCAGCAAAGAGGGTGCTGTTGGCATTGCCGCTGCTGGTTGCTCTTCTGGTGGTGGGGGGTGCTGCAGGGAATGATGGGACAGCCACCTTGGACTAAGGGGGTCGCTGCTATGTACACCAACAACCGTGCCAATGTGAAGTGCTGCAATGTGTGGCTACATGTGGCATGCACAAGGATAAGCAGACCCACTGTGCTTGTGTGTCAACACTGATGTGTGCCACCTAGTAGTGGGTGGGGCCTGGGTGGGCGGGGTCTGGGCAGCATGCCAGAGAAGGCTAGTGGTATGTGGCCTGTGGTGATGTTTGCACAGGGTGGCCAATGACAATGGATGGTTATGTAGGTGTGTGTGTGGATGTGCTCTGCTGGAGGGGGAGGGGTACAGCTGCGGCTACCACTTCTCCAACCTAAACTAACACGCGTTCAATAGTGTGTGTCGAGATGCTGTGACCTCTCCAACCTGGTGGCCGTAGACTCTCCCTCAGCTGTGTCACAGTCGGACGAGACACTAGCTGCAGTCTGTCCTCTAGGCCATAGTGCGCAGAGGTCCTCCTGTCTCCTCCATTCAAGTCACTTTCGGTAGAAGTCCCTGTGGTGCACTTTAGGCAAACAACTTGTAGAAGGGTGGGCCCTAAAGCCACAAGGGGTTTGGTGGGACTGGATGTGTGTGTGTATAGGCTGTGTGTGTAGGCTGGACGAATGCTTTGTCCGTCCGGGGAGACCACCCAAGGTGCAGGTAGGCCCCCCAAAGCATGATGCATTGCAGACTGCCCGTCTCTGCTCCCCTGGACTAGATGGGGTATGCCTGAAGCTGAGTGTGCTGTATTGTTGTATGTACTGGTGCTTTGTTCATCCAACACAGGCAGCATTGTCTGTGCGTTGTCTGTGGTACATGTGGGGGAGGTGTTTGATGTATGGCACTTTGAGCACAAACACAGATTTACATTCCTACACGCAGCACAGCAGCTTTGGGCTCTCACTGACTCCTCATTTTGTTTCCTGTTCCAGTTCTCAATTGCGGAGAAGAGGAGCCATTGCAGCGAGTTCAGCATCGGGACGGGAGAGGGAGGCACACACCACCAGCACCCCCTGTGTGAGGAGCATGTCTGCTGTTCACATGTATTAGCTACATGCTGCCCTTGATGCGCTGTAGTGTGTGTGTGTGTGTGTGTGTGTGTGTGTGTGTGTGTGTGTGTGTGTGTGTGTGTGTGTGTGTGTGTGTGTGTGTGTGTGTGTGTGTGTGTGTGTGTGTGTGTGTGTGTGTGTGTGTGTGTGTGTGTGTGTGTGTGTGTGTGTGTGTGTGTGTGTGTGTGTGTGTGTGCATGTGTGTGCGTGCGTGCGTGCGCGTGTGTGTGCGTGTGTGTCAGTCACTCCAACTGACTCCCTCTGATACACGGCCCTCCTCCTTGTAGCTCCAGACCATCAGTGAGAACGCAATCACAGTCTCTGTGCAGAGGAATGGACTACTACTCCTGCACAACATGATCAGGCCGACAGGGAATGACCC
Source organism: Aplysina aerophoba (assembly GCA_949841015.1). Lineage (NCBI taxonomy): Eukaryota > Metazoa > Porifera > Demospongiae > Verongiida > Aplysinidae > Aplysina > Aplysina aerophoba. The sequence continues at coordinate 4,697,987 of OX465054.1, forward strand.
CATTCAGTGAGTGGTCATGTGACTGTCATGTGACTATTACATCACTATTATGTGGTGAATGGCCTCACATGTTGTGGCCTGGCGGTGAATGAGTATCACTTTCAGCTGCTGCATGTAACCCAATTGATGCCCACTGCATCAAACCACCGAAGTGGTTTAACCAATGCCAGTGTGGGGCAGTGGTGACGGTGGTTCCTTTGTGTGTAGCTCTGAGTCAAAGGAAGGGGTTGTTGGTGCTTGTGTTCTCGTGTGAGTGTCGCTTGTCAGTGGTGGTGGTGGTGGTGTGTTGTCCGCCGGTGGCTGCGTAGTGAGCCCCTCCCGGTGTGTGTTGCCCTGTGGCAGTGGAGGCTGTGTACCCGTGGTGTAGTGGTACAGGTCCACACCTCGTTCACTTGTCACGTGATAGCAGCGGAAACTGTTCTGGGCTGCTTTAGACACGTTGAGAGGCAGTTGTCGGTAGTCATTGTGTGGCGTTGCCGAAGGTACTTGTGCGCGAGTGTTGGTCACTTCAGTTGGCCTGAGTTGGTGTGGAGGTGGGGGGGGGGGGAGACGTGTAGCTGCATGTACCGGTTGTTCTGTTGGAGATTAGGCACTGGTCGTGTTGGCACTGTAACTTGTGTGGTTGCCTGTGTAGGCTGTGCCACTGTTGCCTGTGTGTGTTTGCAGCACCCTCCTACAGCCTCTGTTGGACCAACTGGAGGTGGGTTGTCTCTCGGATTGCACTGTGACCCTGCATAGCATAGAGGAGGAGGAGGAGGAGGAGCTGGACCTCCTACAACCGTCACAGAACTACTGCGGCCACCACATCATTGTGGACATCAGATGTGAGTAGGGAGGAGGAGGGGAGGGGTAGGGAGGGGATGGGAGGGGAAGGGAGGGGATGGGAGGGGAAGGGAGGGGATGGGAGGGGAAGGGGATGGGGTTGGACACACAAGTTAGGAGAATTTTGGAGGAAGATGGAGACTAGTTGGTTGGGCAATAGTACAATGGGTGTAGAGGTAGCATAGAGGCCACTGACACGCAATGTTTTGCTAAATGAAGCCTCAAATTTCTCCTTGATGCAGCCATGCTTACAATAGCGTGCCATGACGCACCTCCACCAACATTGCACTACCCTGGTCTGCAATAAAGTTACATGTCCCTTTAATTAAAGGAGTTGATGAGGATGTTGCATGAGCATGCTGTTTTCCAAACGTTACGTAAGTGGTGGAGTATATAGTGGAGTATTCTGGACCGTCCGTTTGTCCTTGTTTGAGTGTGTGTGTGTGTGTCCGTGCCTCCCTCTCCTGTGCAGCGAGCCTGCCTTATGCGCCGTCTGAGGACAACGACCCCAGTGACAAGGAGGTGGGTGTGTACATGAATAGATTGAAGGGTTTTACTCCCTGTTGCTGCAAGTGGCTGCTCCAGGTGGTTGCTACTACCAACTGTAGGCTTTCACTTGCATGTGAGTGCACAAGAGCGTCTGCCCAACCGTGACCCAAGGGGGGGAGGGGCGGTCAGCCTGGCCTGACCTGAATGAGGTGTGGAGTGGAATGTGGGCTGTTTTGATTGCCAACTGTGGTCTATTGTACAAGTTACATGACTTTTTGTTGTTGTAGCAACCAGAGCAGTCATGTCTGCTGTGTGTGTGTGTACGTGTGTGTGTACATGTGTGTACGTGTGTGTACGTGTGTGTGTGTGTGTGTGTGTGTGTGTGTGTGTGTACGTGTGTGTATGTATCTGTGTGTGTACGTGTGTGTATATGTCTGTGTCTGTGTGTGTGTGTGTCTGTGTGTGTACGTGTGTGTACGTGTGTGTGTACGTGTGTGTACGTGTGTGTACGTGTGTGTACGTGTGTGTACGTGTGTGTCTGTGTGTACGTGTGTCTGTGTGTGTACGTGTGTGTCTGTGTGTACGTGTGTCTGTGTGTGTACGTGTGTGTGTACATGTGTGTACGTGTGTGTGTACGTGTGTGTACGTGTGTCGCGTGTATGTGTATGTGTGTGAGTGTGGGTTAGTGCGTGGTGATGGTGTGTGTTACTATCCTAGCCTATCAGCTCTACTATCTATTGAGTATGGTCACTATTGCTGCTCAGTGGAGTGGGAAGGAGTGCTAGTGAAGTCATGTGTGTGTGCAGCCACTCGGACGCTCTCCTAGGATAGCCACACTTGAGCACCACTCGTTCTGCTGTGACATGGGTGGCTGCCTCAAGTGAAACCGCAAGAGGTGCTAAGCCGAGGCCGGTGTTGTATTGATGTTTAGTATGGTGCCCTGAAGGTGACTGTGTGCTGCGTGGACCTCTCTTGTTGAGAGTCAAGCACTGGTGTGCGCACTTGCCTCAAATTGACAGTGTTCTATGCTCTCTTGCCTACCAGCAAATTACCACGACTCTGTACAATTGCTTCCCTCCCCTCCTCTGTCATTCCCTCCCATCCTCTCTCCCTCTCCTCCCCTCCCCTATACAGATGAATGGCTGGCAGGTCTCTTCAGTGCAACAGTGTCTGAACCACTTTGATGCTCATGGGATTTCCCCCCTGCCGTGCTCTCAGACACCCGGAGCCGGCAGCTTCCCGAGTCAAGTGGAGCTACCAGACCTGGTCAGTCTCTAGACCTCCGCAGTGTTACCATAAATGAGTAACATGTTAATGTTAATGCAGTCGTGGGGTGACAGCCATTTATGAGCTGTATGCATATGAGATACTCTTTTGTAGATCCTACGAACTTCACTAGGTAATATCTGAACTTCACTAGGTAAGATCTGAACTTCACTAGGTAATAATTGAAGTTCACTGGTAACACCTGAACTTAACTGGTAACATCTGAACTTAACTGGTAATATCTGAACTTAACTGGTAAGATTTGAACTTCACTAGGTAACTTCACTCCATAATCCGTGAATGCTGTCACACATAGGCGCTAGTGTACGCACACCATGCCACAGCCGGAGTAACCGTTGGTGGGCACTCCTGCAGTGGATTATAAAGGCACAGACATGAAGTGTGCCTTCCCTTTCAGCCACCATTACCCGCTTGCCCTATCAGTGCCCTCACCTGTGGAACAGTTAGATGGAGCACTAATGGGCTCGTACAATCAGTGCAGTCTCATGTCACTGCCGTCCTAATGCACATGAAGCAATGTGTGCTGTGTAGTGCTATTCTGTTTACAGTGAAACTGTACAGTGGACCATTTAGCATGTGTACAGAACCAGAAATGGAAACTGAATAGTGGTAACATGCGAGTAAATTCTGCACTTCTTCCATCCCTCCCCCTCCCCCTCCTCACGTGCAGCCCTCCTCCTGGAGGTCGGCGGTGGACCCAGTTGTGCTAGCAGCGCTGGACGCGACTGGTGGCAAGGCCGAGGACCTGCAGCAGTACATCTGGGAGCTGATCCAGACAGAGCACTCCCACATCCAGCAGCTCCAGACGGCAGTGAACGTGAGCACAGTAGCAGGTGAGGCAAGGACCAGTGCGTTTACTGCACTGCTTGTTCTCCCTCTCGCTCAGGTGTTCATGCAAGCACTGGAGTACATCATGGCAGTAGACATACTCACTGAGGTGAGGTGTGTGTGAGGTGAGGTGTGGTGTGTGAGGTGTGTGTGAGGTGAGGTGAGGTGTGTGTGAGGTGTGTGTTGTGGTGTGTGAGGTGTGTGTGGTGAGGTGTGTGAGGTGTGTATGAGGTGTGTTGTGGTGTGTGAGGTGTGTGTGGTGAGGTGTGTGTGTGAGGTGTGGTGTGTGTGATGTATGTGTGTGTGTGTGTGGCATGTGTGTGTGTGCTGTGTGCATGTGCATCTGTGCATGTATCCTATTCAGTGGGTGATGTCTGTGCTGACATGCTCCTCTTTAGGTGAACTACAACAACATCTTTGGTTCCATGCGCGACATACTGTCAGCCCACGAGGACCTTTGGACCCACGTCCTCCTTCCATGCTGGCTGCGGGTGCAGGACCAGAGGCAGCTCTTTGACCTCGATGACCTCCTGGAGCACTTCCCAAAGGTCAGAACACCCACCCACACATGGGCATGTATGCAGAATAGAAGCCCCCTGGGCCACTATGCCAGCCCCTGGGCCACTATGCCAGCATCCAGTAGTGCATGTAATGTGTGTGAACGTGCTTCCTGTTTTCTGATTCCGATGCCCAGTTTGCTGTTCATTTTGAGATTTACGAGCAGCATTGTATCTTTGAGGCAGAGAACCTGAGGGCACTAAACCAAGCCGTGAAGCAGCAGGACTTCAAGGCCTACCTTGTGGTGAGCTGGGGAGGAGCCGAGGGGTGGGTGAGGGGCCGAGGGGTGGGGAGGGGCTGAGGGGTGGGGGAGAAGCCGAGGGGTGGGGGAGGGGCTGAGGGGTGGGGGAGGGAGAGGGGCTGAGGGGAGGGGGAGGGGGCCGAGGGGTGGGGAGGGGCTGAGGGGTGGGGGAGAAGCCGAGGGGTGGGGGAGGGGCTGAGGGGTGGGGGAGGGAGAGGGGCTGAGGGGAGGGGGAGGGGGAGGGGGCCGAGGGGTGGGGGAGGGGCTGAGGGGTAGGAAGGGAGAGGGGCTGAGGGGAGGGGGAGGTGGCCGAGGGGTGGGGAGGGGTGGGGAGGGGCTGAGGGGAGGGAGAGGGGAAGGGGGCCGAGGGGTGGGGTGGGGGAGGTTGAGGGAGGGCGAGGTTGAGTGGAGGAGAGTCTGTTGGGCCAACTGCAAATGGATTGGTCAAGTGAGGTGTGTACCTCCTCTGCTGCCACTAGGCTGGCTGTCCTCTTCTTGGCTGGCTACTATCGTACCACTCATTTTGACGTGCTTGTGAGTCCAGTCTTAACCTTGAGTCTGCCCCCCCCAGTGGTGTGAAGCCCGGCCCGAGTGTCAGAGGCTGAAGCTCAAGGACTTCCTGGCCAAGCCAATGCAGCGACTGACCAAGTATGTGCTACTGCTGCGCAACATCGCCAAGGCAACCGAGGAGCCTTCACAGGTGGAGAGGATGGACAACATTGTGAGTGACAAGCTCTAAAGACACATGCACACACACACATGCACACAGACACGCACACATGCACACACACACACACACACAGACACGCACACCCAGACACGCACACACACACACACACACACACACACACACACACACACACACACACACACACACACACACACACACACACACACACACACACACACACACAGACACCACACACACACACAGACCTCGAGGAAACCAAGAAGATGCGTAATTGAATTGATCCAAGTGTTTGCCTTCCTAGCACTCTTATCAGAGTGTGGTCTCGGCAGGATGGCTGGGGTTGTTTCCTTTCAGCCTATCAATGTGTGCAGTGCAACCACAGCCACCTGTAGCAAACACAGACACTTAGTTGGACAAATTGAGTTCTGTCCACCTCCTGCCATCTCCCTCCCACCTCCTCCCACCTCCCTCCTCTCCCATCTCCTAACACTGTCCCCCTCCACCTCCTCACTCATCCCTCCCACCTCACCCTGACCTCCCTTCTGACTCCACACACTACCCTTCATCCCACCTCACACCTGCCCACCTCATCTCGACCTCACACCTCCCTCCCCTCCCACCTTCACACAGCTGAGTGAGGTTGACAGTTTTGTTGGCCTTGTGAACGGCACCCTGCAGAGCCAGGAGGAGGTGGGCAAGGTGAAGGATGTTATGAGTCAGATTGATGGCTACTCGGCAGTGACTAGCGCGGGCGAGATGGAGCGAGTGAGTGCTCACACAGCACTGGGTGTTGGGTACCAACCACACCCACTGTGACCAGTGGTGGTACACATACGTACAATGTGGTGAGCTGCCACACGGTCATGTAAGAGTCGTCAGTCTATCACCATCGCCATGCTGCAAGACACACTGGTGTGCATGCACTCCCCGAGACTCAATGTCTAAGTCCACTGGACAGTATCAGTAGCCATAGTACAGAGCACTGCCTACACTGTTATTGGTCACTAGCAGAGAACAACCTGTCGTGGGAGGGGGACTGTACCATACTGCTAACATACCACCGTGTTGTGCACATTTTCGCGTTGTTCTTGTATGTCGGACATAGTGAAGCAGAGCACACCACTTAATGCTCACCCCTTGTGTAGCGCATTAAACTAGCTTTGTCCTACTCACTGGTGTCATCACATGGTGGCTTCCCCTTCCCCTCCCCCCCCCCTGTCAGGTGCTCCAGCCTTACACCCACGTTGACCTCCTGGCACCCATCCCCGGGGTCCACATGGGGTACCCGCGGACGCTGTTCTACCACGACACAATGCGGTTCAAGGGCTCTGAAGGCAAGGACACATGTCGGGTGTTTGTGTTCACAGACCTGCTCCTGGTTGCTAAGGCGATGAAGAGGGGCGGGGACAGCAAGCTGGATGTGATCATACCAGTGAGCTCACACCCACTCACAAATCCACACAGCATACACACACTGTGACACACATGCGCACACACGCATGCACACACACACACACACAGTACACACACACACACACACACACACACACACAGACACAGTGTGTTCCATCTGCTGTGTCTCTCCTCTTTCCAGCCCTGTCGAATAGACTACGTTGTTGTGAGAGCAAAGGACAATGGTGAGTCACCTCTTCACTTGTGTGTGTGCGTACGTGCGTGTGTGTGTGTGTGCATGTGTGTGTGCATTTGTGTGCGTACGTGCGTGTGTGTGTGCGCATGTGTGTGTGCGCATGTATGTGTGCATGTGCGTGTGTGTTTGTTGCTGTGGGACAGATGAACACTCCCCCTTACCTCGCCCTCACCTCCGACAGTGTCCTTCTTTGTGGTTACACTGAACGAGTTTGGCCTGGCCACAGCAGCCTTCTCCCTCAGGGCAGACAGCACGGAGAAAGCACAGAACTTCAAAAAGCAAGTGGAAAGAGCTCAGGTAAAGTGCCAACCACCACTCACCACTTCTGACATTGCTTTAACTGCTGCAGTGTGTGCGCACAGGGTGTTCTGGTGTGAGTTGTCACTACTGTCCCTGCATGTAGCACACCCAGCCAGGCCCTGCATGTAGCACACCCAGCCAGGCCCTGCATGTAGCACACCCAGCCAGGCCCTGCATGTAGCACACCCAGCCAGGCCCTGCATGTAGCACACCCAGCCAGGCCCTGCATGTAGCACACCCAGCCAGGCCCTGCATGTAGCACACTCAGCCAGGCCCTGCATGTAGCACACCCAGCCAGGCCCCGCATGTAGCACACCCAGCCAGGCCCTGCATGTAGCACACTCAACTACCTGTCAATGCCACTCATGTCAACATGACATGCCAACCGTACAGCGTATCCCCATCAAAGAGGACTTCCGAAGTAGATGCAATGTCTGAGAGAGTGATGAGAGTTTCCCATTTGCATCATTTAATATACTAACCTCTCCTCCCACTGCCTCTCCCACTGCCCCTCCCACACACAGCTATACTACGAGCAGCTGGTGGAGGAGAACTCACATGCGGCCAGGTATCGCTGCACAGCCTCACCAGGGATGTACACTGACAGTACAGGAGAACTACTGGACTCTTTTGACCGGGAGAAGTGGTCCACTGTTGGCCGGATTGCACCCACCCCTACCTACGAGAGGATCCTCACCTCACGAGTGTCTGGTCAGTCACTGGTGAGTCACCTCACCCCTCCAGAACACACGGCGCACAGGAGTGCAAGAGCGTCAATGACACCAGAGGGGAGTGGACCTGCAGAGAAGTCGTCACCAGTGGGTGCGGCCGACGAGCGGCACCATCTTAGATCACCCGAGATGAATGTGTGCAAGGCAGCAAGCACCAGTTCCAGCACACCGCTCTTGACAGTGACAAGCGACAGGGAAGCGACTAGGCTCAGACATGCAACTCCTGAAGATGACAATCCAGAAAGACAAAAGGCTTTGTATGTGTCCTTTGTGCCGTTAAGCAAAGCAGACCAAACTGTAGACCAAAATGGCCGCTTAAGTCACACAGGCAGTGTGGAAGTGAGTGATGCGGAGGAGCACCAGGATCGCAGTGCAAGGAAGTTAAGTGTGGAGCTGCATCGGGTCGACACAATACGGACGACAATGGAGTGTGCGCTTGTGTCGTTCGGCGACATTCGATCCCTGTCTCCCGATTCAGATGAACCCGTCGCACAGCCTGCGATAGACACACACAGCACCGGCTCCAGCTCCCTGGACCTCACCATTGTGACCTCTGGAAGCGACGGCATGAGAGAGGTTGGTGAGACCACGGAATCAGACTCGCGTCTGTCCAGTGCAGCCGGCCTCTGGAACGAGCTGACGGTGAGGCCAGCTACAGCCACTGCCAGCAGTGCTGAGCATCACAATGGTGGGCTGCATGGGAAGCTGAAGAACCACAAGTTCTTCAGTTCAGACGCACTGGACTCCACACCAGAGCGGAGCAGCAATGCCCGCGCCAACCCCTTGAAGCGTCTTTTCAACTTCCACCCACTGTGGAAGAGAAGCAAAGCCAAGTCCCTCCCAGGCTGCCGCCCTGAGGACAAATGGAAAAGCTCCGAAAAGAGTCCAACACCTTCTCACAGCAATCACACGCCGTCAGATTTAGGCTCCCCTGTGGAGGATGGAGGGGTCGGTGTTGTTGTCGCGCATGGCCCTACTTGGGTATGACTATATATGTTCAGGACTTGCACTCATGAATGTCATTATTACTTGTTTGCAACCATAACAACTCTATTTGAATCCCGTCATTTTTAACCACTTGTACGACACGATTTTAATTTTACTGATTCTCCTGAATACATGGCTCTCTCATGATTCTTGTTCACTGCACTGGTTTAGTCCACCCAGTGTCCTTGCAACGGACCACTTACCCTTACGTCCGCAAACACTGTTTCTTGCATGAATCCAGCCTGCGATTTATGGAAGCATCGACAGACGTCCATAAATCTGACTGCTGACTCTGTCCTTTCGACTACCACTCTGACATGCACAGTGATGACAGGAGGAACTGCATGTGTGTGTGTGCGGCATATGTGTGCAGGGAGGTGCAGCTGCCGCATGCATGCACTAGCCTGCTAGTGATTGGTGGGATTGATTGATGCACGACTACATTCACAGGGCGGTTTGGTTTGGAAGGGCAACTCTGCCTTCCACCAATGGCATTGTAAATGCACAACTTCATAAAATACTGTTTCAAAAATCAGTTTACAGTTTAACTCTCTTGATGTCTCTGCCTGCAGCAGCAGTCGCAGAGGAGGGATGGGGCTGGGGGGTGTGAGGCACGCGCTGCATGTCACAGTTCCATGGTGTGCTGAGTAGCCTCTGGCAGTAGGTCCAGGTCTCTGCTCTTTGAGGAGAGAAGCTCGCGACGAACCTCTCCTGATATCTGTGGTTGGAGCAGACAATGGTGGGGTGGATGCAGCACTAGTGGGGGTGGATATAGCACTAGTGGGGGTGGATACAGCACTAGTGAGGGTGGATACAGCACTAGTGGGGGTGGATACAGCAGTAGTGGGGGTGGATACAGCACTAGTGGGGGTGGATACAGCAGTAGTGGGGGTGGATACAGCACTAGTGGGGGTGGATACAGCAGTAGTGGGGGTGGATACAGCACTAGTGGGGGTGGATACAGCAGTAGTGGGGGTGGATACAGCACTATCGGGGGTTCTTGTGCTATAGCGGTGGGTGAACTTAGGAGGTGAGGGTGCATGAATTTTGCATGCAACTTTTGGTGGGTTAACAGTGGAGCTGACTGACACTGGTACTCAACATTCACCTGCCCGGCCCACCCACTCCGCCCCGCCCACCTGCCCCGCCCACCTGGTGATGCGTCTGCCTCTTGACGAGGTCTAGCAGTGCCTCCTTCTGCTCGGTGGACATGTCCTCCTTGTAGCGTTGCACCAAGGCCAGGAGGCTCTGGTGCCAGAGCACGGGGAGGGGGCGGGTCTCATACAGGAACCTGCAGGAAGGTGGGAGGGGTCAGTAGGAAGGGCTCATCTGCATGCATGGAGTAAGGACATGTCGTACACACCACACACCACTGACAACCTCACTCCCACACCTCATAGCACTCACACACCCTCACTCCCACACCCCACATCCCTTACACTCAGCATCAATCCCACACCTCACACTCACCCTCTCTCCCCATAGCCCTCACACTCACCCTCACTCCCACACCCCTCGGCCCTCATACCTGAGGAAGTGGTTGACAATGGCGTCCACCACTCGGTAGGGCAGTGCGTACTTCTTCTCCAGGAGAGCGCGGATGAAGATACTGTTGGCTCCCGAGTAGTCCATCTCTGCCACCTTCAGCAGAGCGGCACTCGAGTGGAGCATGGGCACACTGGTCTTGGCCAGCACACTGCTCAGGATGAGCGCCTCCCGGAGGGTGCAGGTTCCAGACTGAACGCCATATGGAAATGGGGATTGGACTCATGTACACCCAGTGATGGGACATAGTGACTGTGTGAGGGTGGAGGTGGGGACAGGGAGTGGGGGCGGGGAGTGGGGGTAGGGAGTGGGGGTAGGGAGTGGGGGCGGGGAGTGGGGGTAGGGAGTGGGGGTAGGGAGTGGGGGCGGGGAGTGGGAGGTTGTTCCAACCTAGGCTGTAGTGAGTGGGAAAGTCCTAATGACTTCTGTAGGCGGAAGTGCTTTCTTACATACATACATACATACATACATACATACATACATACATACATACATACATACATACATACATACATACATACATACATACATACATACATACATACAATAGAGTTGGTTGATATGTAGCATCTAGTGGTACTAGGGGGGAGGGGCTAGAGGCTCACAAGTGTAGTCACATGACGGTCACATGCTCACCTCACACAGCGGTAACACCATCCCCTTGAAGAAGGCTGCTGGCTTAAACAGCGCCTTCTTCACTGCCATGTAAAGGTGGTGGTTGAGTCGTCGGTACTCCGCGATGTCGTCCCTCACGCGCGGCAGCAGAACCAGGTTGTAGAAGCGCTGAGCCTTGTCCACTTTCATGTTGGAAGCAAAGAGGCGAGTGGCCTGGTACATTGCGCCCGCCGACCACCCCTCGGGGTTGGTGAGGTGTAATACCTGAGGGGGGAGGAGGGGTGGTGGGAGGGAAGGTGTGTGTGAGGGGTGTGTGTGGGTAGGTGGTGCTCACCTCCTCCCAGTTTGAGAGGGAAGGGATCACTTTAAAAGCCTTGGGCAACTTTCCAGACCTGTACTTGCTCAGAATCTTACCCACACTGGGAGGAGAGAGGAGGGAGGCAGCAGGGGAGGGAGGAGAGGAGAGGGGAGAGAGTGAAGGAGAATGGAGAGGAGAGGAGCATACGTAGATAGTCATGTGAGCAGTCAGTCCACACTCTGTGTGTGTGCATGTGTGTGTGTGTGCGTGTGCGTGTGTGTGTGTGTGTGTGTGAGTGTGTGTGTGAGTGTGTGTGTGTGTGAGTGTGTGTGTGAGTGTGTGTGTGTGTGTGTTTGCGTGTGTGTGTGTGTGTGAGTGTGTGTGTGCGTTTGCGTGTGTGTGTTCTGTGTGTGTGTGTGCGTGTGTGTGTGCGTGTGTGTGTGTGCGTGTGCGTTCTGTGTGTGTGTGTGTGTGTGTGCATGTGTGTGTGTGTGTGTGTGCGTGTGTGTGTGTGAGTGTGTGTGTGTTTGCGTGTGTGTGTGTTCTGTGTGTGTGTGCGTGTGTGCGTGCGTGTGTGTGTGTGTGTGTGTTCTGTGTGTGTGTGTGCGTGTGTGTGAGTGCGTGTGTTGTGTGTGTGTGTGTGTGTGTGTGTGTGTGTGTGTGTGTGTGCGTACCTCTTGAAGACACCGGCAACTCTGTCATCCAGTTTCGGCTTGGAGGAGACTCCAGACTCTGCAAACGGTAGCCACACCAGACACATGAGATGCCGACGCGATTGGGTCACACACGCAGAATAGAGAATACAGAAGGGCTACACATGGGCCTCCCCTGGCAATGGCCACTTCTTAGTGAGGAATGTCGATGGACACACACACATGCACATACAGAGAGACACACAGATACATACACCACCACACGCACACGCACGCATGCATGCATGCACACACGCACGCACACTGCAGCATTTTCCTCAGCTGACCGGAGAGAACAGTGCTAAGCTCGGTTCGCTTGTCCTTGATCTTCTCCATGACAACATCAGCCAAGGTCCGCCTTGTGGGCGGGTCCTGGCTCATGAATACACTCATAGCTTTCTCCTCTTCCTCATCAACCTCAATTAGTTCGTAGCTTCCACTCTCATTGTCCTGGAAACCAGACGGTTCACACAGTTTGTCAGTGACCAAGGAATCTCTAGCCACACTTGTACAGACCCAGGACACCAGTGAGCCCTGGTACACATTACACACCCTTCTCTCAGCCCCAGACAGCACAGTCTGGACCTAGCCTGGTAGCACACCCTAATCACCACTAGCGGTTGCTACAAGCCTACAGCTGCTGGCCCCACCACTGAACATCTCCTGCTGACACAGTGCGGAGGTCAGTTGACTGCCCTGTCTGGTAGCACACCCCAATCCCCACTAGCGGTTGCTACTCCACTAGTACAAGCCTACAGCAGCTGGCCCCACCACTGAGCATCTCCTGCTGACAGCCCTAAGGCCCACCAGAGGACAAGGCACACTGCACATCTGTAGCTCCGCACAACACTCCTCCCCCTCCCATACCTCCCAGCCTTCCTCCTCCTCCTCCTCATCTTCTCCACTGGACAGGTCCTGGGGGATCCTGTCTTCCAGTGTCGAGCGGTGGGGTAATCCCCTCGGTCGCCCGGCCACCCTGTAGAAAGAGAGGCAGCTCACGTGGAGTGGTGTACCAGACGGAGTGTCTCCAGGTGCATAGTGCTGCCTTCGAGTGGCCAATCAGCAAAGCTGCCTGGGGTTCATGTAGTCCAAGACAGAAATCAAAGCCAACAGTAGAAATGGAAGTTGGTTTCAGAGTTTGTCTAGAACCCCCGTTACAGTTGCCAATGCGATGCATGGATTGAGCATTAACTGTTACAAACACCAAACCACTGACTCATTAGAAGCAAAGAGGCTAGTGAAAGCTAAAATAACGAACGCCCCTTGGACCTCACCTCTTCTTCTTCCTCTGGAGGCCCCCTCCCGCCCCGGCCTCTCCTAGCCCGTGCTCCTCTTGCAGCTCATCTTGCTGCTCGCGAGCCTGCTCCAGGATACGGTGAGACAGCTTGGACGCCACAAACTGCATGGACAGACGGACGAACAGACAACTGGTTGGCTGAGTGTATAAGCAAGATGCATGCGACAATCCATCCCACAAGTGTTGCGAGTCAAAGTGTGAGCTGGAGACGAGGATCGATAGATCAGGACGGCACTGCACACCCCTCCCTACCACACACCACACCACACCACGTCACACCACGCCACACCTCACCACACCACACCACACCACGCCACACCTCACCACACCACACCACGCCACACCTCACCACACCACACCACACGACACCAGCAGACTACGTCGACCTCCACTGCATGAGCTACCTCCTCCTCCAGCACGCAAGCAGGCTGCTCGGTCCGCGTGCACACTAGACAACACTCGCGCTACGGCTGCAGACACGTACTATCGCTGCTGCCTTCCGTCATGCAACACAGACCTCTTCGGTGTCGCCTTTTCTTCTGCCCTCCCTGTCCTTTCGCCTCGCCGTCTTCTTCACTGCGTATGGCTGAAGGATGTCCTCCGCTAGAGGACGGTGTCGCTTTGTCTTCTCTTTCCCCATGGCCCCGCGTGTTCAGTATTGAGGAAACAATATGATTAGCAGCACATGACTTACAATATAAAATTGTTCACTGCAGTACTAAATTATGTATAAACATAGTAAATGTTGTAGTATTGTTAAGTACACAAACGGCAATTTCATATCGAACACTCTTGGTCGCTACTTGGAACCATGACAATTGAAATTGTACACATGCACACACAGTGGTATTGTATACATATTTATATGCTATGTCTTGTGTTACATCGTCATCACATGTGACATGGTGACAACATGATGTCATCGTGTGACATGGTGACACCATGATAGGACATCTCGTTTGAAACATTCACGATCTGCTCTGGTCCCTACACAAGCGCCGCTTCCTGCAGCAAAGGGGGGAGGGGCAGGGGGGAGGGGATGGGAGAGGATGGGAGAAGAGGGCGAAAGGGAGGGGAGTGGCAGGGTGGGGAGGGGATGGGAGAGGAGAGGGGAGCAAAAAGGATGGGGAGAAAAGTAAGGAGGGAAAGGGGGGGAGGGTGGGTGAGGGGAGGTGGAGTACACCTACAGCACAGCCAGCACAGCATTACAGGGTACATGTCTCTCTCTCACTCCATGACATCATTCAACATTGATCATGTGGTATGTGGTGTGGGGGGTTCCTGATGGGTGGCTGCAGCACACGACAACCACACCAGCCAGTGCTCACAGACTGGACTCCATCACAGTTGGAGCTTGCATTGCAGTGAGGTGCACAGGTTCTAAACAGGCCATCATCAGTCGATGCAGCTACCCTGCATTGAGAGCGACGTTGCACTCACTTCCTCTTCCACTGTCTCAAGAAAGACTGGATCTTCCGAGCTGCTTCATTCTCCTTGATCCTGGAGTGGGAGGGGCAGCTTTCAGGTGGTGTGACTGTGCCCTCCCCCTCCCCTGCTCGACCCCTGCCCCACCCCCTCTAAACCCTCCCCACCCCCACCTCATAAAGTCCTCCATGACCTGGGCAGCGCGTTTCACCCCCTCCCTCTGGTGCTGAGCCAACGACTGTCGGTAGAGGCGATAGTGTTGCTGGATCACTAGAGCAGCTTGGTTCTGACGCTTCAACTGCATGGGAAGGAAGAGAGAGGGAGGAATCACACCAAAAGCAATGACCAACGCTCACTGAGGAGTCGAGTAACAATGGACAGCGCGAGCGCACACACACACACACTCCACATTGGAATTGTTACATCACACACTGTGCTACCCAGATTCTCTCACTGCCCCACCCCTCCCACTTCCTCTCCTCCGCACCTCTCGGTAGCGTGTGTAGTAGCTCTCGATGGTGAGCGCTGCCCTCTTCTCCCTCTCACTCTGGGTTCGGACCATGCGCTGCTGACGCTGCAGGCACAACAGGCACACAACATCATCCACCACCACATGCTAGGGAGGCCCGAGGGGCACACTTGACTACAGCCACATGGACACGCCCACACCCCTCCCACCAGTCCATTATGCATGGGGAAAGTACGGGACTTCCATCACACGCAAATATTGAGAAAGGCACACTGTGGGGTGTGAGGGTGTGTGGCACTCACCGTGTACTTCCTGAAGGCAGTCTGGATGGTCCTGGCAGCCTTGATGAGCTCTTGCTGCTCCCGGTCTGTGACACAAAGCAGGAATGGAGAGAGGAGGGAGGGGGGGGAGGGAGGAGGGGGGAGGGAGGGAAGAGGGAGGAAGGGGAATATATTGGCACTTGGCACTTACGCATACCAGCCACTATGCATCGCACATCATCTATGTACCTACTGCCCACACCATGCAAGCATGCAAGCCCAAAGGGCCAAACACGTGTGTACGTACACCACACCACACCACACCACACCACACCACACCACACCACACTACACCACACCACACCACACCACACACACCACACTACACACCACACCACACTACACCACACTACACCACACCACACTACACTACACCACACCACACCACACCACACCACACCACACTACACTACACTACACACCACACTACACCACACTACACCACACCACACCACACTACACCACACCACACCACACCACACACCACACCACACCACACCACACCACACTACACCACACTACACCACACTACACCACACCACACCACACCACACCACACTACACCACACCACACCACACTACACCACACCACACCACACTACACCACACTACACCACACTACACCACACCACACCACACCACACCACACTACACCACACCACACCACACTACACCACACCACACCACACCACACCACTACACACAGGGCTGACCAGAGAGGTCCATGTTGGCGAAGTCATGCTCCTCGATGCTTCTGGACTCGCTGAGCAGCTCACACAGCTCAGTGGGGTCAAATATCCCCGGGGTTCCGGGCACCGACAGCGTGGATGCTGAGTGGGAGGAGCTTGGAGGACTCTGCAGGGGACATGGGGCTGGTTGGGGCAGCACGGAACAGGGAGAATCTGGAGGGGAGGGAGGGAAGGGAGGGGAGGGGAGAGGAGGAGAGAGGAGGGAGAGGAGGAGAGGAGAGAGGAGGGGAGGGGAGGGGAGGGGAGAGAGGAGTATCAACAAAACTGCCACTTCAGTAATACAATGCCATTAGAGATTTTACCCAACAAAGCACACCCACCCACCCACCCAGCCCTTCATACGTACGCTGGTGTGCTGAGCATGCTGCCCTGTGAGGCAGCCCGCTGCATCGTGGGGCTGAGCGACAGGGGGTGCCCACTCAGGGGCACTTCAAGACTGCCTCTACCACCACCCTCCCGGCTGCTCTCTAGGGACAGTCCCTCCCTTTCAGGTTGCCCCTGGGGGATCTCCCTAAGTGGTAGCAGGCGCTGGGATGGTCCCTCTGCTGTAAGCTGTTCGTAGAGAGGACTTTGGAAGGTGGAGTACCTGCGGACAGAGGGAGGGGTCAGGGAGGAGGGGGAGGAGGAGGAGGGGGGAGGGGGAGGGGTCAATGAGGAGGGGTGAGGAATGAGCTGTGAGTGGGGAGAAGAGAAGAAGAGAGCACACGCACCTGGGAGAAATGAAGGGCGAGGGGCTAAGTGGCAGAGAAACACTGGGAGGAGTAGGAGGGGGAGAAGTACCCTCTGAGCTTGTTGCCATGGTGACTTGGTCTGAGAATTGTGATTGGATATCTCTTGCAGGTGAGATGCATATACTGGGATTGGCCGCCGCCGCTGAGGAGCTGAGGAGAGAGAGAGAAGTAACCTCAACTTCAATCAACTTCATCTACTGCACATGCTCAACACCTGACCAGCACACGGGTGTGGTACTGTGGCCGCACTGAGAACAGGAATGGGCTAGGGCTATATAGGGGCGGGTCAGTGGTGCTCCAAACACCAGCCAGTGC
>OX465054.1:4715224-4727724 GCA_949841015.1 Aplysina aerophoba
GGGTGTCATGGACACTAGTTGTGCAGTGTGCCTCTAGCTGGTGCAGCTGAGGGAGGGAGGATGAGGAGGATGAGGAGGACTGGGTGGGTGAGTGAGAGGCTGCACTAGAGTGGTCTGCGGGGGCCCTCACCTCCTCCTGCAGGGAGTGGTTGTCGCAGGAGAGGACCTTCAACTTCCACACCAGCTCTCTCTTCAAAGCATCCACCGGAGCTAGGAGACGGAGGTGTGTAAAGTGTGTGAGGATGGCACTTTCACATGCACACACCCACAGACACACTCATGGACACATCTACACCCACACCCACACAGGATACACTTATCCATTTAGGCTCACAATAGTACTTCACATGGGAGGTGGTTGCTGGCTGCATCGGGCGACCATGTGTGTCTGGTTCTGTACCTCCTGAGGATGCCTCCAGTGCAGGAGTGGAGGATGCCAAGGGACTGGACTGGTCCATGTGGCTGGAGGGAGCCAGCCACGTGCTGACGGGGCCGGAGTGAGGGGAGAGTGGAGGTCTTGGATGGAGGTAGGTCGTTTCCAGGAACGAAGCTGGAGTTACGGCGGTAGCAGGGAGGGCGCCATTCAGCGCAGACCCTGCTGAAATGGTGGCTTGTGGCTGGCAGGGGTGGTTGTGAAGGGAGTTAGTGACCATTGTGTGAAAGTCACCAGTGCAGGACTGTGCCGATTGGGGCGCGGTGTGGAGGCGGGTCTGGCCCTGTGCCGGCTGACGGTGGGCCTCAAGCTGTGGTGGAGGGACAGCTCTGAGTGGCACGGGTGTTTGATGAAGGTGAATGGGGGCAGTGTCCACAGGACCAGGGTGACTGCTGGGAGAGAAACGGCTGCTGCTACTGCCTTGTGTGAGGGAAAACATGAAAGCCGTGTCATTGGCTGGGAGCGCTGCCTGGTGATTCCAGTTGGGGGAAACCCCTTCAGAGAGTACCACCATCTGCTCCAACTAAAGATGGAAGGAGAGACAACAGTGAACAGCAGTACATGAAGGGGTTGGGGAGGAGGGTGTGGACCACATTACGGGGACATGCGGGGGAGATTGACTGCACTAGTTGCTATGCTGGTATACTGGTGGTCACCTGTGGCTGGGAGCTCCCATTCTCATTGTCGGCAGAACTAGAGTGGGTGCCTGGATTGTGGCTTGAATGATTTGAACTGTGACTTGAACTAATTAGGGGAAGCACGGGGGAAGCCCCATTTGAGCCATGCAATGGGGAAATCCCTAAATAAGGTGCAGAAGTCCCTTCCTGCCTCGGTGATGTCATGTTAAGGATGTCGTGGAGCATCCTGTCAACTGGGCTGGTAACAGCTTCCATCAGGTGGGCGGGGGACACAGGATGGGCGGGGCTACTGCCTGCATCATGTTCCCCGTTCTGCTGCAGTGTAGGGTAGTGGCTGCTCGAAAGGTGGTTGGTCTGACTGAAGCTCGGCGCTGAGGTCAGAGCCTCAGCATTAGCCTGCCCCTCCCTCTTGGCGGGTGGCAGGTAGTTGTCCTCCAGGATGGAAGACATGAATCCCGAGTCCCCTAACAGGCTGCTGAGCAGTGAGTCCAAGCTGCTATCAAAGGGAGGGTTGAGTGAGTCTGCTGCTGAAGTGGTGGATGGGTGAGGGGCGAAGGCGTGATCACGGTAGTCCGCAGACGCACACAAAGTGTCGGGTGACACATTGCTGTTGGGGGTGGGGCTTGGGCGCATCCTAACAGGATTGCCTTCAGTAAGGGTGTGGATTTCGTTACCCTGGAGATGTCCATTGCTATGGTTACCTGAAGGGGCAGGGCCTTCATTGCCTCCCCCACCCACTGGGATTTGGTAGTGAACGTGCTGGCCATGTGAGCCAGTGGTCGGCACTGCAGTGTGCTCCCTGTCCATTGCAGCCTGCGAGTGGCAGGACGGAGGCACACAAGAGTCGTGTGAGGTACTCTGCTCCTGACTGCTACTGGAGTGCTCCCCGCTGCCGGTGGTGGTGGTGGTTCCGTTGAGTAGACTCTGCTCAAGTGTGGTCCAGTCCATCTCTTCCAAGAAGGCCAGCCTGTCTGCTGGAGCAAGATGTGGGCCTGCTCGGGCACTCTGGTGCTGGAGGGCGGAATTGGGTTGATGAGAGTTGCTTTCATTAGCACCTTTAGTGACGGGGGCCGATGTAAGACCACCGACCACTGTCTCTGAGTTGGTGGGAGCACTTGTCGTTGGCAGTGCACCCAAGGGGGCTAGGGGGGTGGGGCCTGGAAAGCATGCGAGAGGAGTCAGAAGGGCAGCGAGGGCTCCTGCTCCATTGGTGGGCAGTCTGCCGCTGGGTCTGGAGGCAGTGGGGGCCCAGGAGGTGGCTGGAGACGGAGAGACGGGGCAGCTGTGGGAGTGGCCCAGCTTCCGACCCCGCCTCTGCTTGCCCTTGGAGTCCAAGGTTGGCTTGAGGGGGTCCACCATTGACCGGGAGAGGTCACGGGCAAACTGAGAGAAGGCTTGTGGATCGTAGTCCATTGATGTACTCGGCATGCTGCACGACACTGCAGCGCTGGGGGTGGGGCTTGAGTGAGTTCGGACAACCTGGTCGCTGCTGGCGTCAGTAGAGGAGAGGCTCTGTGTTAGCTTTAAGAGATCCGAGAGAGTGGGGTTCCCCGAGGTGGTAGCAGGCATCGCCTGGAAGAGATGGGCTGGAGGGAGGGTTTGGTGTGCTGTAGTGTGGGGCTTGGTGCTCAACGGAGCAGGGTCTCTGGACACGGACTGGAGCAGGGTAGCCATATCGGGTGTCAGGGTGGCATTCCAAGAGACATCGGTTGCATCTTGTGAAGAGCTGGCCTTCTCTGACGGGCCAGGCCTCTCCCCAACCTGCTGGTGAAGCTGGGGCACCACCGCCGAGAGGGACTGAAGGAGAAGCTGCTTGGCTGAGGTGGGTATCTGATTGGAAGCCAGCAGCCTGGCCACAGTTGCACTGAGGTTGCCTCCCTGGAGGAGGCTGTGTGCACTCGGCTCCCTCTCCTCCCCACCTTCCCCCAGCTTCACACAGGCTAGCGGGACAACCTGGCCCGCACCGGACGTGGGGTAGGCAAAGATGAGGGCTAGCCCACCCTTGAGCACAATGACAGAGAAGCTGTACTGGACTGAGGGCGGGGCCGGGGCGATGGGGACCACCTTCTTCTTGCGGTCTATCTGCGTCAGCGTGCTGGCCTGTGAGGTGACAGCAGAGAGGGAGGAGAGGTCCTTGAAGTTCATCCCCTGTCCGTCAGGAGTCTGTCCACCATTCCTGCCTGAAGGGGCATCTGGATTGATCTTGATCAGCTCAACGTATGACGGGACGTCAACCTCACCACCGTGGTCCTGGAGCAGAAGAGAAACGAGCACACGTTAGCTTTTACGTATGCACGCACTTACGTGTGAGGGTGTGGTTGGTGGTGAGGGTGTGGTCGGTGGTGAGGGTGTGGTTGGTGGTGAGGGTGTGGTTGGTGGTGAGGTGTGGTTGGTGGTGAGGGTGTCGTCGGTGGTGAGGGTGTGGTTGGTGGTGAGGTGTGGTTGGTGGTGAGGTGTGGTTGGTGGTGAGGGTGTCGTCGGTGGTGAGGGTGTGGTTGGTGGTGAGGGTGTCGTCGGTGGTGAGGGTGTGGTTGGTGGTGAGGGTGTGGTTGGTGGTGAGGTGTGGTTGGTGGTGAGGTGTGGTTGGTGGTGAGGCATGGTCGGTGTGCACCTAACCTCTGCAGGAGTGCCCTCCGGGCGTGTGGAATTGTCTAGGAGCTCTCTCCACTGTGAGTCTGAGGGTGATGGACAGACAGACAGACAGACAGACAGACAGGTGAACTCTGAAGATTGACACAATACAGGACCCAGCTCAGTCAGCCCCCCACTCCCTGCGAGCAAGTGCTTACTCACTGCAGGAGGTGCTTACCAGAGAGAGTGGGCAGGATCTCGTACTTCCGCTCAAGGAGATAGTGCACTAGTACAATGTTACGGTTCTGAGGGGAGGGGGAGGAGGGGGGAGGAGGGGGGAGGGGAGGGGGAGGGGAGGGGGAGGGGGAGGAGGGGGGAGGAGGGGAGGGTGAGGGGAGGGTGAGGAGGGGGAGAGGAGCGGAGAGGTGAATGGTAGGGAGGACTCAGATGGTTCATTTGGCTGTACAGGCCCAAACAGTACCTCATTGAGCCAGTAGTCTCTTCGCTTGAACCTCGGCTCTCTGTCATGTTTCAAGTATGTTGCATGAATCATCTGCATAGTGGAGGTTGGGTGGGGTGGGGTGGGGCGGGGCGGAAGGGCAGTGAGTAATGATCAACACACACACACACACATACACACACACATACATACACACACACACACACACACACACACACACACACACACACACACATGCAGTGGTTGGAGTGTGCTTTGCTGAAGGATGCTCACCTCCTTCCCAAACACCTTCAATGTGAGCCGGTTGATTCGAGTGGTGTTGGTGGTGGCTCCCTTCTTTCTCTTCCACACGTAGCCATCCTTGCGGTAGGCCGTCAGCTGGGAGGGGGAGGGGGAGGGGGAGGGGAAGGAGGAGGGGAGTAGGAGTAGGAGTATGAGTAGGGGGCGCGAACAACACTCTGTGAACCAAGTGAAGGACTATCCCCGCCTGTGTGTGTTACATCCCCCTCCCTCACCTTCTGCCTGTTGAAGAGGAAGAGGCTTCCTGGAGGAGGCTGGTAAGGGATGGATGTGGTCAGCCAGCCCTCGTGCTGGTTGAAGCACACCAGGTAGGCAAACACCTCCTGGAGGGAGAGGGGGAGGAGGGGGCAACTGACAGACACGCACACGCATGTACAGTGGAACCTCTTTATAGTGGACACCATTGGGACCCAGCTGGCTGTCCTGTATAGAAAGGTATCCTTAATTCAGAGGTAGATTTGTACACAGCTCTATGTGGTTGGGACTGCAGACAGTGTCCTCATTAGAGAGGTGTCCCTTATTCAGAGTATCCTTTATAGAGAGATTCCACTGTACACCAAAAGATGGTGTCCACACCCACCCACCCACCCACCTCAGGTGTCCACACCCACACCCACCCACCTACATACCTCAGGTGTCTACACCCACCCACCCACCCACCTCACGTGTCCACACACACACACACACCTACCCACCTCAGGTGTCCACACATACACACACACACACACACACACACCTCAGGTGTCCACACACACACACACACCTACCCACCTCAGGTGTCCACACACACACACACACACCTACCCACCTCAGGTGTCCACACACACACACACACACCTACCCACCTCAGGTGTCCACACACACACACACACCTACCCACCTCAGGTGTCATGCTCTTGTCCCGTCTCTGCGGCCGGTCGGTGGGCAGTGAGAGTCTGTCCCACACCTCAAGGAGGAAGGCAGTGAATGAGCTGCTCTGGGCTTGGATGGCAGGTGGTATGATGGGAGGAGGAAGGGGGGCGGTCATGAGGGACATAGGGGAGACCACGTCTGCAGAGGAGAATGGGGGAGGGAGGGGAGGTGAGAGGTCTCCGCAGAAGTGGCGAATGCTGCTGCTGCAGACTGGCCTAAGACATCTACCCATTTGGGCTGCACTGACAAGGATACCCACCCACAGCAGTCGACACATCAGCGTACATGCATCACACATGTCTCTTGATGAGTTCCAAGTGTCACCCCCAGCACTTCCCGTCAAGTGCCATATCACCACACACATCTTACATGGACCATGATGGATGCAGTGTGAGGCAGTTGCCCCAGCACCAGCACAGGGTCACGAGTGGCCCACAGCAGTGCAAGGCAGTTGCCCCAGCACCAGCACAGGGTCACGAGTGGCCCACAGCAGAAGTCCCACAGCACCAGACAGACACTGCAGCAGCTGTGGACACAGGTCAGCCACCTGCTGCCACGTCCACCAGCAGGACCCAACCTGCCACGCCCACCAGCAGGACCCAACCTGCACAAACCAGTCAGACGGTCTCGACTACCCCACCAGCAGCACCTGCGAAGCCGCAGGCAGAGAGACTTCCTTCAGTGACCTATCCACTAGTGCCCAGTGGAAGTGGAAGTGGAAATGCTCCACCAACAACCACCATCCCCCCTGCTGTGTATGCTCCACCAACAACCACCATCCCCCCTGCTGTGTATGCTCCACCAACAACCACCATCCCCCCTGCTGTGTATGCTCCACCAACAACCACCATCCCCCCTGCTGTGTATGCTCCACCAACAACCACCATCCCCCCTGCTGTGTATGCTCCACCAACAACCACCATCCCCCCTGCTGTGTATGCTCCACCAACAACCACCATCCCCCCTGCTGTGTATGCTCCACCAACAACCACCATCCCCCCTGCTGTGTACATACATGGGTGCACACAGCTGATAAGGGTAATCTAATCTATGGTTGCTTTCAAAGCGGGTGAAACACACCATGTACACATGGCACTGCCCACATGATGGCATATCTACATGCATAAAGACCACCTGTAGCCAAAGAAACCTTGAGAGAGACACAGGCCTCTCCCAAGTCAGTCCTCACACCCCTAGACCACTGGAGGTAGGTTGGTTGGGCTGTGTGCTCCAAGCACAGATGACACCAAGACTAGAGCCGTAGACATGGGAACAGGTGTCACCATGGTTACAGTAAGACAACATCAAGGCATGTCACTAAAGCTACAGATGACACCATGGATGGATCAGGACCCACACAAAAGCTCGGATTGTGCAAACTTCAATAGGACATCCACATGTACTTTCAATGACACCACTGACTTGTCAACGGCCATGCACGATAGCAAGTGGCCACTTCAGGAGTACACCCGGCACCACACCAACACGTAATAATACAAATCCTATGGAGACCGGGTTGCAGACGCACAGTCTGGAGACAGTCTTGTATGTACATGTACAGGTGATGGCTATTATAACTAAATACACTATGGTATGCTCCATATAAATCTGTCTGGCGGATTGGTCTGTGTTGAGTGTTTCACTGTATGTATGTACGTATGTCTGTGTGTTGTGTCTGTATGTTGTGTGTAGACTAGCAACATCAAACAGTACTTACGTACATACATACGGTACATCTTATAAGAAAGTTAATATTCTACGCCCGTCGTACTGGTACGGGTACGGGTGTACATGCGGGCGTAGACTTTAGCATTCTTTGAGATGTACCGCACAAGTGTGGTGAGTGAATATACCGACAATGCAAAACAGTTGCATGGCAATGCGATGGCAGGCTGGTCTTCAGGCAGTGAACAGCAAACAACATCCACATGGGTGTGATGCTGAGGGAAGGTTTCACATCACCGCCCACAGACCCTGCTCACAACCAACACGTTATTGATGGATTGCAGACACGCATGCATGCACTAACACACTCGCATGCATGCACCCACAGATTCATGCATGCACGCACCCACACATGGACCACCAGTGGTGTGAATACACACGAGCTAACAAGTGGTTGCTTGGCGGCTTTGGATGTTGAGAGCCCAGTGCTGCTGATGAGGAGCGGTATTCTCCGAAAAGGCCTTGCAGTAGAGTGGCAGTCCAACAGAGTGATTTGTACACAGGGGTAAGTACCCCTTTGACCTTTACACGCAGTGTGTGTGTATCCAGGTCACATAGTGCAGCTTCTATACAACACAACACCGAGGACTGTGTCACACATACCATGCCATCAGGAGTTGTTGGAGTACACCGGAGATAAGCAAGAATAGACTGTGGAATGTCAGCTATGCTAGTAAGTGGTACACATGCACATGCACATTAGGATCACGGACACTTTTGAGAGCACCAACCACCACATCCGCCGTCCACTTGCCATTATGCACACATCATGTAGTCTACATCTAATGGTTCATTAAACCCATCACACACTTTCATACAGTGTCAGAACACACGCACGCACGCACGCGCGCGCGCACACACACACACACACACAGACACACTCAACATGTGTTCACACACACGCACGCACGCACGCGTGCGCACACACACACACACACACACACACACGCACACACACACACACACACACACACACACACACATACACACACACACACAAACACACACACACACACTCAACATGTGTTCATGTGTGCTTGCCTGCACATGTGGGTCTGCAGCCGATTTGGCTATATACTAACTAGGGCACAACCGACCGACATCAAACCACCCTCACTAGCACAACACAATGTCAGGTGGTATGCCTTCCTCCCCCCTCTCCCTCCCCCTCCCCCAACCACCAACCACCACCACCTGAAGATGAACACACTAATCCACAACACAATAACTTTCCAATGCAATAACACGCCCGCATATGGCATAGACCTGATGAAGTTTGCATCAACATGTATGTAACTGGCTGGGTGTAGGTGCACCAAGTGTGTTAGCCCTCCCCCCATCACTCATTGCATTAGGTCACTTGTAATGACATCATCTCACACCTTCGCAGAGAAGGCACTAATCAACGGCCTACGTATCTCTGTAATAGGAGGGTGTCCCTCTGTAACTGCGCCCTAGATCCCGTCACCCGGGCAGGGCACTGAACAAACACGGCACGCGGACTTTCACTCCGTGGAATATGCACTGACGCACAAACGGTGAATACTCACAGAGCAAAGCACAGGGTGTTACCACCGCGCCCTGTACGCACCTGACAGCGCCGTAGGTGTGCCGAGGAGGAGGCGGTCTCTACTGTCCACGGCGGCTGTAGTGTCCATGGCGCAGACAGCGGCTCATACCCCGGTGGGCCAAGGATGGGCCTGCCGGCTCCAGCTAACCGGCCCGTTCCCTGCCTTCTGAAAGGGACCCTGTACTCGTCCACAGCAGACAGCTGCGAGGTAGGGCTACTCAGTTCAAAAATTCCTCTACTCAATTAAGAAGAGTGTCGTTGAAGGGGGAGGAGATGAAGCCTGGAATTACAAATAGCCAGCTCCGAGGGCCATTTTACACTATAATATTAGTAATCACTCTAGTATTAAACATAATAATTCATATTTTACTTAACTGTATAGTGCAATGGTATTATGTTATACACCTGTAGCAATACATACTATTGTATTGACCGACTGGGTATATAAGCAACATGGCGTCCATACCGGAAAGCCGGACTCTGGCCATGGCCACACGAGACTAGTTATATAGTGCTTGCACGCTGGCTGCAAATTTCAGCAAGTCCAGACAGACACAGTTACTGCAGTTTGTGTCAGTTCAAACCTTCACCAAGTCCTGTAGATCTGAGACGTGGGTAGTTTGTGATGTCTCTCCTGTGTGCGAGTTAATACCTCTGAGCCAGCCAGCCCGTGTGCGCAAGCTAGAATCACAGACTATCTAGATGCGATGGACACCGTTGCTAGTGCTTGCTACCAGTAACCGAAGGAAGAATGTATTCTCCCCGGTGCAGTAAGCGGGTAAATCAGAGCTAAGAAGTTTTTAAGAATGAAGGAACACACATGGCACATCAGGTCAAGGGCTCAAACACTTCATGACATTGACTCTTGCATGTAGCACTGTACGCAAGCAGCTGATACCGGGAGGGGAGTCGTACTTGGCTCCTCTGTACACATGTCATTCACATATCTGATCACCTCCATGTGTCAGTGGACACGCAGGAGTTGAGCGTGTTGAGTTGCTGGGACTACGAGTCCCTTGTGTTCAGGGGCTCGTGTTTGGTGTCACAGCGAGGCACTCGGATGCAGCAAGGCACTAGGATGCAGTGAGCCACTAGGATGCAGCAAGGCACTCGGATGCAGCAAGGCACTAGGATGCAGTGAGCCACTAGGATGCAGCGAGGCACTAGGATGCAGCGAGGCACTAGGATGCAGTGAGGCACTCGGATGCAGTGAGGCACTAGGATGCAGTGAGGCACTAGGATGCAGCAAGGCACTAGGATGCAGCGAGCCACTAGGATGCAGCGAGCCACTCGGATGCAGCGAGGCACTCGGATGCAGTGAGCCACTAGGATGCAGTGAGGCACTAGGATGCAGTGAGCCACTAGGATGCAGTGAGCCACTCGGATGCAGCGAGGCACTAGGATGCAGTGAGGCACTAGGATGCAGTGAGGCACTCGGATGCAATGAGGTTGGTGAGCTCGCTGTGGCAGGGATGGCAGGTGGCAGAGCCTAACCAGCTGACGAGGCACTGCATGTGTCTCTGGTAGGAAAGTTTATTTTGATGTACAGTGTGTGTGTATGTACCTGCGTACGTAAGTACATGCATGCACATTTGCACATACACACAATTGATATAATTACACAGAATTGATGTAATGAGTCTCCTTGTGAGAGGGTGTTAGTGTTCATGTGGCCATGAGAGTGTACTGGTGCTCCCACACAACTAAACCTTCAGGAGCAATCAGCATTCAACATGTATATGCTTACACAGTGTCATGCACACCACAACTAAACGTGGTGTAATTCATGTATATATCCGTATGTTAGTCATATGCGGACAAGAACCGGAAAAGTAGTGGAGGTCATTAATTCAATTGCCAGACACAGCTATATTATTATTAAATTTTTATACTGAATCATATGCTACAAACAACTATTGTCCTAGTAAACCACGTTATTGTCCTAGTGAACCACAATTGTCCTAGTGAACCACAATTGTCCTAGTAAACCACACTATTGTCCTAGTAAACCACACTATTGTCCTAGTAAACCACAATTGTCCTAGTGAACCACAATTGTCCTAGCTGTAATACACTCCTCAGCAGTTTGCACTGAGTGGTGGATAAGACCTATTCTAAACGGAGCATTTTGTTTGCTACTGCATCTGGGGGTTCTTCTCACCACTGAAGGGATTGCAGGGGCAGGAGGCAGAGAAACATACAGTGTAAAACTGCTATCCTCATAATATAATAATAATCATGCAACCAGTTCTTTCAGATAGTACACACACAAACAGTACAGAAACACTGCAGTACTACTACGGCTGTTGGAGTACGCGTGTACACCTGTTTTGTAGGACTGACCGCCCAACCTTGGACCACCCTACTTTGGACACGAGCATGAGCAAGTGTGCAGTAATTAATAAACACAGTACAGTAAAAACATTATATGTGTACACGAGCATGTGGCTCACCAGTAGAGCCCTGGTTCTTTGTGGCCGCTCAGCCCTCTTCAGCTGTGTCAAACTGACCGGCATCATATCTATGGCAGTCACAAAGACAGCTGGAGACCTTTCACGGGTGGTCATGCTTTGTTGTGGTTTGATCAGTAGACACGTTAGGTGCATTGCAGTCAGGCGATGTCTATACTGGCAACAGTGACGTCTGTGGTCAGCTCTCCCTCTGTACCGTTGTTGTGGCTCACAGCTGTGGTGTGTCCACTGCTTATGTGACCGCCAGACCTGGCACGTGCACACTACGTGTGTGTGTACGTGTGAGAGAGAGACGGAGTGTGTGTGTGTGTGTGTGTGTGTGTGTGTGTGTGTGTGTGTGTGTGTGTGTGTGTGTGTGTGTGTGTGTGTGTGTGTGTGTGTGTGTGTGTGTGTGTGTGTGTGTGTGTGACAGATATGTTTGAAATGAAAGCAGCATAAACACATACTGTATGCACTTCACCAAATATATTACAAATCTGCAACCACACCAACACAGTTAAAAGCATATAAAATGGACCAAAACACACAAACACTGCATACACACACACACACACACACACACACACACACACACACACACACACACACACACACACACACACACACACACACACACACACACACACACACACACACACACACAACATAACAACGAAGAACAACAAAATATGTAAACATAAACAATACATATCTGTACGTACGTACATACATACACATGTGTGCTGTACATTAATGCTAGTACACACACGGTACTTGAACACAAGCATAGCTAATAACAACAACACACTGTTCACCAATACACTGCACGCACAAACAATTGTATGTCTGCATACTATAAGTACACACACACCTGCTGATTCAGAGTGTGTCCCTCTAGTACAGTTACTGTGCACGTACTGTACATGTGTACACAAGCAATACAATGCTATAGGCACTGAACTGCACCAGTACTACCACAGCCAATTTATATACATTACTGTGCAGTTATTAGGGCTAGGTTATATAAGTACTTCTTCAAAAGAGCTACACACCTGTATATGAACAGCATACTTTTACACTGAGCAAGTCACGCATACAAAACCATAGCCCATTTCCAATGGGGGAAAACATACATTGAGAGAACCACTAGGGAATGTGTTGAGCAACAACCATAGACTGCGCCCACACAGCAGCTCTGATCCCCCTCCCTCCCCCCACACTCCCACACTCACACTTCTCCTTCCCCCGCACCCCCCCACACACTTCACCCTCCCCCCACCCCGACACTCGCTCTTCCTTTACAGCAGTCTTTGGCCTCCATCGCGCGACCGCCCTCCCCTTCAGCTGCAGCTCATCCACCAGGTTGAGAAGGGAGTGGTACCGACGCTCAGAGACGCTCACAGACAACTCCTCGAGAAGGACGTCAGCAAGAAGGCGGGGC
>OX465054.1:4732724-4855710 GCA_949841015.1 Aplysina aerophoba
ATGGCTCCTAAATCTCTGTTGGCTCCTAAATCTCTGTGTGAGATAATTCACTGTTAATGCAGAGAAGATATGTCATGTGTGTGTGTGTGTGATATGTCTTCTCCATTGGTTTTGACGGAGCCTACTGCCTCCTTGTCTTGAAATGGGGCATAGAATTCAATACAGTGTAACAGCTGAAGAAGGCCCTCAAGAGCCCTTCTTGCCATGTAAATTGCTCACTAATTCGCCTCATTTCAAGTTCGACGACGTGGCAATGAACCTCTACAATATTACTGCCTCCTTGTCGTTGTTGCAGAATCCTTCTCTGTCTTCGACAGTGTGGCCTGACCCTCATGCCATTGTGCCCTGCCTCTCTTGGACCACAGCTGCTACTGTCTTCACAACAGCGAGGAGGGGTGGGGGTAGGATGGGGGAGTGGTTGTGCAGCTGCATGATACCGTGCCACTATTTGCGATGCTTCATGCACACTTGCAGGGAGTCCTCTCAGAGTCTGTTCAGTGGCCAATGCTCCATGAGCAACTGATGAACAGCCGACAGAGCCATGGCAAGCTGAGACAGTACGTTGTTCACTACACATGTGAGAGTAGGCATGGTTGTGTGCACGTGCCTTGTGTGTGTTTGTTTGCACATGTGCTTGAGCTCTTCTTTCCCACTGAGCAGGTTCCTCCTCTTCATGTGAGAGACAGATGTTCCAGTGCAGAAGAGGAAGGAGAGTGATGCGGAGCAGAAACAAAGGGAAGGTCCACCAACTGGAGTAAACTCCTTACCACCTACCGCTGCTCCTTTGACATGATGTACTCATTGCTGAACTACTCAACTCACCTCAAGCACTTCTGCAAGTCTCTCAGTGGGACAGTAGCCATTTTCCTTGCAGCCAAGCAAGATAGCTAAGTCCCACGCGTGAGGAGTGTGTCACATCAGTGTGGCCGTGTGAGAGGTGGTGATACTATTAATAGCAGATGATGTAAGGTATTGGGCTGCATGTGACTTTAACTGCAAGGTTGTGAAGTGCGTTATGTTGATGGCGGCCATGTTGCAGCAGCCATTCTGAAGCAAAGAGACATTAGGTATGCCAGTACAACATACATAGAATCTGTATAGTATGTATACAAATTTGTACTGAAATATAGTAATTGTTTCTTTTATTACTGCGGTCATATTCTCTGTTTCTTAGAAACATACCGAGTGAAGCAATGGACAAGAGACTGCAGACAGCTTCCCCATCACTAGACACGTCCACATGACATGTGGCAGCGTGTATAATGACCTCCGTATTACACAGTGTGAACACACACGCACACACACGTACGTATGTATGTGTACAGTCCTGTACACAGAGGTGGACTGACTTTACAATGAATGACTAATTCTTCTGTTATGCGTCCTAAAGGCGTAATTTGGTTGATCAATTTCACACAAATGTAGCAGTTTCATCAAAAGCATGTGTTGCTGCCTGCATCTACTGCCTATCAGAGCTCAGCTCCTAGCTAGTTCAAGAAACCACCCAATTAAGCCGGTTGTTGAAGGTCCTAAGTAGCTACAGTCTGCCTTTCTCTGTTGTCTGCCACTCAACACCCGCCGCTCACTCCTGAGCAGCAAAGCTGTACAGCTTGACCAGGTAGTCTGGCCGATCATGGATGCCAGTTGCTAGGAGAACGTTGCCCTGGGTGACAAGGAACAACATACGTACATACAGTACACTTTGTATTAGACTATCAGTCACAAGAGAAGTGAATGAGCTGTTAATGTTTCCTTGAAACACTACTGCCATGTGAAGATGCGTCAGTGCACACGGAATAACTTGCAAAGAAAAGGCTTTGCAGTATCCATGTTTATTAGCCCTCCCCCCCCCCCTCCTCCCCACACAAACACATTGTCTTGTGGCAGCGTTTCAACACCATTATACACTGGTCGTCTTCCCTGCCACGACACGCAGAGTGCGGCTGCCTGGCGACACTTGGTGAAAGGTAGCTAGCTACATGTCAGAGCTACTGGCTCTTCAAGAATCCTTTAACCCAAAACAGCACAGAGTGATCACTTTGAAGGTGCTCGAGTGGCAAGAAATGGCAGCTGAATGACAGTCA
The DNA here is from genome assembly GCA_949841015.1 of Aplysina aerophoba. Classification (NCBI taxonomy): domain Eukaryota; kingdom Metazoa; phylum Porifera; class Demospongiae; order Verongiida; family Aplysinidae; genus Aplysina; species Aplysina aerophoba. The sequence continues at coordinate 4,734,809 of OX465054.1, forward strand.
AGTAGTGCGGTGTAGCTCAGTGGAAGTTGCGCGGCGGAAGTAGTGACCGGAAGCCCCGCCTCTAACGTGCCCCCTGTGTTAGCTGCCTCGAGACAGGTAGATGCTCGAATGATCTGAATTTTCCTTCTTGTCTTCTGAAAGCCACAATATCCTTGCAGCGGTACACTTCATTCTGATCTTCTACTGCAGCAAACCGCCACCATCCAAAGCGCACAGGAGGTCATTCAGTACAAACGCCTCACTCCAGCGCCATTTTACATCATATTATTATTATTAATCTCCACTGTATTATTAATATTACGTATTATTAGCATATACTTTCTAGTATGATATTCCTCTGTTATACCAGCGTAAGAACTAACATTGCATACGCAATCAAGTCATGATACTTTATCTTGAGGAGGTAAACAAAAATGGCGTCAGAACGATTCTTGCGGGTGAGTGGGCCTCCGCCTTTAAACGAGGACGCAGTGGACTAAAGCTGCTCTAGTTGTGTGCCAGTTAGTACAACCGTGTGCGCGTTTGTGAAGCAACGAGTAAAGTTTTGTGGTGTATCGCGTGTACGTTTTTCCTAAACTGTTTGGTGAACCGCGTGTCTGTGTCTACATGACATCCCGCGTGCAGATATTAACCATCCTGTGACTTGCTAGAGACAGAACAAAGAAGATTTCGCGGTGAACTCATCTCTTCTAATACCAAATTCCAATAACAGGAGATTTTTAGACTTTCCTTATAATTCCTCAACTCCTAGGCTATGTTGCTTTGTCGTGGCGTGTGCTGTCAGATGCTCAGAGGTCGTCGGATACACAACTATGCCGAAGGTCGACAAAGGTTATGAGCCACCAAGGCGGACTCATGTGTTCCTCACCGAGGAGGAAATTGCCGCGGGCAAGAAGCCACAATGGCAAGAACTGGAGATTGTGTCTCCTGTCAAGAACCTCAGCTCCAAGCTCTGGCAGCTGACCCACCTCACTGCCCTCTACCTGAGCAAGAACAGCCTCACTCGCATTCCCCCCGACATCGCAAAGCTAAAGAACCTGATTCACTTGGATCTCTCCTACAACAAACTGAGGAGTCTTCCGACAGAGCTGGGCGACATGATCCAGCTGCGGGAGCTCCTTCTGAACCACAACCACCTCCGTGTGCTGCCCTATGAGCTGGGCCGGCTGTTCCAGCTACAAGTGCTGGGGATATCGGGGAACCCCATCCAGGCAGAGGTCCTCAGCATGGTCAGCGAGCACAATGGGACGGCGCGGCTCGTCAGCTTCCTCCTGGACAACCTGCAAAGTGTGTTGGTTCTCATATGCATCACATTAAGGTGCATAGAGCTGGTGCTGTCCATTGTGGTGCATTACTGTGAATACCCTCCCCCTCCCCTCCCCTCCACTCCTCTCCCCTCTCCCTCCCCCTCCCCTCCTTTCTCTTCCCCTCCCCCTCCCCTCCACTCCTCTCCCCTCTCCCTCCCCCTCCCCTCCTTTCTCTTCCCCTCCCCCTCCCCTCCCCTCCTTTCTCTTCCCCTCCCCCTCCCCTCCCCTCCACTCCCCGGTCCAGTGGCGCCCCGTCCTCCAGACAGAGAGTGGGTCGACCTGGCCCCTCCCGATGCCCGCCAAGTGGGAGGTAAGCAACCACACCAGAGGGGGCGGTGGCCTTGTTGTTGCTAGGAGCCTGGTCCAGCTCACATGCCCTCACCCTGACCGGTTAATGGTGCACCTTGCCCAATGGTGTGTGGTGTGGTGAGGTGTGGTGTGATGTGAGGTGTGGTGAGGTGAAGTGTGGTGAGGTGTGGTGATATTGAAAGCTGCACCTTTATGGGTGACTGAATGTGAAGGTTTGCACATCAGGTATACTTACGTATAAGGGGCACACACTAGACCTCATGCATACAACACAAACACATCTGCCTCCACATCTTCGTCAGCTGTGTCTGACTTTAATTCTCTTTTATTCGGCCATTCCACCCTCTCCTCTTTTTCCTATACTCCCCCTCCCCCCTCCCCCCCCCCCACAGTGCGGTTCTCTGTCATGAGCTACAATGTGCTCTGTGACAAGTATGCCACGCGACAGGTTTACGGGTACTGTCCCTCGTGGGCCCTCAGCTGGGAGTACCGCAAGGATCAGCTGCTCAAAGAGATCAACGACTCCATGGCAGACATTGTGGCCCTGCAGGTCTGTGTGTGTGCTTGTGTGTGTTGTGTGTGTGCTTGTGTGTGTGTTGTGTTGTGTGTGTGTGTGTGCTTGTGTGTGTTGTGTTGTGTGTGTGTGTGCTTGTGTGCTTGTGTGTGTGAGGGGAGGCTACTAATGTAATCATTGTCTATACATGTACACAACTTCTTTATTCCTCCCCTCCCCTCCCCTCTCCTCCCCCGTCCCTCCCCTCCCTCCCCCTCCCCCTCCCCTCCTCAGGAGGTGGAGACAGACCAGTACTTCAACTACTTCCTCCCCCAGCTGTCCAGCCAGGGCTATGAGGGCATCTTCCAGCCCAAATCCCGTGCCCGGACCATGCAGGAGGAGGAGAGGAAGCACGTCGACGGCTGTGCCATCTTCTACCACAACTCAAAGTGAGAGCACTTCCATGGACTAATGTACCCGACGTGGTGAGGTGTTGTGGAGTACAGTGAGTGGACTCAGCTTCAGCTACCTGTGTGCCACTTAGGCTTAGGTTACTATGGGTCGTTTTATGAACACTCTGTGCTAGTACGCATGGCAGAGAATTACAACACCCTTCCCTTCCCATTCCTCCTCCCCTTTACCCTGATTCTCCCCATCCTCTCTCCCTCCCTCCTCCCCCCTCCCCCGCCCCAGGTTCAAGTTAGTGGACCAGTTCCTGGTTGAGTTCAACCAGCTGGCCATGGCCAATGCCGCAGGCTCCGATGACATGCTGAATCGTGTGATGCTGAGGGACAACATCGGACTGGCCTCCCTGCTGGAGGTGGTCCCTCCCAGCGAGGGCTTCCTCGGGCCTCCCCAGCACGTCCTTGTGGCCAACGCTCACATCCACTGGGATCCCGAGTACAGAGATGTCAAGCTGATTCAGATGGTGGGTGGTGGGTGAGACTGTCTGTCTGTCTGTGTGTGTGTGCAGTGTGGCTCCAGTGGTGCGGTGAGGCTGTGTAGACAAGAAATTTTGTGTTTGGATTATTCCTGTGACATGAATACTGAAAACAGTTGTTAACTGTGGATTTGGGAGCAGAGAGGAGGAATGATTGGGTCAGGTGTGAGGGAGGAAGGGGAGGGGGAGAAAGGAGTCACCATTACCTAGAACTGCTGCATCCTGGCACATGACCCCTCCCCCTGCCCCTCCCGTCATTGCAGGTGATGCTGATGTCTGAGTTGGAGCAGATTGCCAGCAAGGTCCAACTGGAGCACAACATTGGACAGAAGTCACCTGTACCGGATTGCCCGGGGATTCCCCTGATCATGTGCGGTGATTTGAATTCACTCCCAGATTCAAGTGTAATCGAGTTTATGAAGAAGGGGAAAATCCCCATCACTCACCCAGACATTCAAGACTTCAACTACGAAGGTTTTACCTCGCGAGTGAGCACCATCAACGGACGCAGGAGAGCAGACATTGCCCACCAGTTTCCCATCCAGTCCGCGTACAGCGAGGACCAGATCGTCTACTCCAACTACACCTACGACTTCAAGGGCGTCATTGACTACATTTTCTACTCTTTTGACTTCCTGCGGCTCCAAGGACTGTTGGGCCCGGTCAGCAAGGACTGGTTTCAGCAGTGGAGAATCATTGGGTGTCCAAACCCCCATTTTCCTTCGGACCACTTTCCCCTACTCTGCCAGTTTGAACTGGCCCCTCCCATGTAGGAGGCGTGGTCTCAGCCTGTGCAGGGGTGTGGCTCAGCTGGCCACGCCCATATGACAATCATAAATCATACATACATACTTCCTCAGTCACATTAATATAGATACATATGTGTGTGTATAGATACATAAGCATATACACTGTATAGCCCTGCTAGTTTATTTTACTGCCACCAGCATACACCCATGAGAACAAGGTATGTGTCACATTTTGTGTAAGTACGTACGTATAAATTCTTTTCACACTGTATAAATCATCAGTACTTTGAATCAGTTTCTAGGCAAGTGTAATAACATTAAATATGACTTGCTACTGAAGGGGTGAGAAAGTGGTTCCAACTAACACTTTGGACTCCATGTGCTCCACAAAAGCCATTGTATCTCTCACTGCATGTGAGGGACGGGTTAAGGGGGGAGCAGAGGAAAGCAGACATTGATCTCTATTGAATACCAACACTGCAATCTGGAACAGTGTTAACTGCCAAACAGGCTCTCACTAGTTATGCCCGCTAGACGTTCCGCGGTTTATTTGGGGCAAGGATAAGCTCTGAGAATAGGGGCTAGTGCACAAGCCCCTATTCTCAGAGCCTCACCTCCACACCTGTCTCCCCTCGGCTGTCCCTCACCACACCTCACCCCCACACCTGTCTCCCCTCAGCTGTCCCTCACCACACCTCACCCCCACACCTGTCTCCCCTCGGCTGTCCCTCACCACACCTGTCTCCCCTCAGCTGTCCCTCACCACACCTCACCCCCACACCTGTCTCCCCTCGGCTGTCCCTCACCACACCTCAACCCCACACCTATATCCCTCAGCTGTCCGTCACCACACCTCACCCCCACACCTATATCCCTCAGCTGTCCCTCACCACACCTCACCCCCACACCTATATCCCTCAGCTGTCCGTCACCACACCTCACCCCCACACCTATATCCCTCAGCTGTCCCTCACCACACCTCACCCCCACATCTATATCCCTCAGCTGTCCGTCACCACACCTCACCCCCACACCTATATCCCTCAGCTGTCCCTCACAACACCTCACCCCCACACCTATATCCCTCAGCTGTCCCTCACAACACCTCACCCCCACACCTATATCCCTCAGCTGTCCCTCACCACACTTCACCCACAGACCTGTCTCCTTCCAAACTTCATTGCTCACTGCTTGGCCCCTCAGCGCCGTCCTCTTGTCCAAGCTCTCGTACGGCCAAATGTGGCAGACTGGACAAAACCAGAGGGAACAGAAGCACCCACAGCAGGGGACGGACACACCCACAGCAGTGAACGGACACACCCACAGCAGTGAACGGACACACCCACAGCAGTGAACGGACACACCCACAGCAGTGAACGGACACACCCACAGCAGTGAACGGACACACCCACAGCAGGGGACGAACACACCCACAGCAGGGGACAGACACACCCACAGCAGTGAACTAGCAGGCTAGACCGGATCAGAACGCACTATATGCAATCTTCAAGACAGGGTTGTCCGATGGATGCAGTGGGAAAATTGTATAAAGATGTTGGTGATCTGTTTTTTGTAAGCATTGGTAGACCTTGGGGCAGGTAGTAGACCTTGGGGCAGGTAGTAGACCTTGGGGCAGGTAGTAGACCTTGGGGCAGGTAGTAGACCTTGGGGCAGGTAGTAGACCTTGGGGCAGGTAGTAGACCTTGGGGCAGGTAGTAGACCTTGGGGCAGGTAGTAGACCTTGGGGCAGGTAGTAGACCTTGGGGCAGGTAGTAGACCTTGGGGCAGGTAGTAGACCTTGGGGCAGGTAGTAGACCTTGGGGCAGGTAGTAGACCGCCATGCTTGAAGACCAAAGCATGTTTGCTTGAGCACACAGAAGCGATGCAGTGTCCCTCTCCCACTAATTAGCACATCAAGTGGCAGAGGGCTTGCTGTGCTCATGACTTCTGGGCAGTTTCTGTTTACGAAGGCACACTGTTTTGACCTTCAAACATGAGAGGTCTATGGCCTAATCCAATGACTACTGAGTTATCGATATATGTATGTACAGCTGACAGGACGACTGAAATATTGTTACATTTGAAATAACAAACAGGCCAAATACACGTGAAAGAATATTTATAGTGGTGTCAGACGCTAGTCTGGCGTAATCGACCCTCCCCCTTGTAGGTCTGTTGGGTTACAGTAGATGTTAGTCTGGCGTGCTATCCCCAACTTCCTGCCCGCTGTGATTACTGCACCGGGGGGGGGTATCCCTACTTCCTGCTCCCGTGCAATTACCACGGTGGGCAGGAAGACAGGGATGGCATACCAGGATGAGTAGATGCTGACTGCTCGTGTGACAAGATCACCAATGATGGCCGAATATTGACTCACTAGTGTTCAGGGGCCCAAACTCTGAGAACCAGATCCCAAGTGGAGCTGAAATGCTGAACCTCTCTTCTGCTCCCTGCTGGAAGCGGTGTGCCCAGAGGGGAATGGTGCCGGCCTTGGTACGGTAGCGACGCAACTCATATACACCTGATAGTAACAGACAGACAGACAGACAGACAGACAGACAGACAGACAGACAGACAGACAGACAGACAGACAGACAGACAGACAGAGATGTAAATACATTATGCTAATGTACAGGAAGACCTCAACACTATCAATACGAACATGCACGGTGGGTGCTCAGTGGTAGAGGTGCACGGTGGGTGCTCAGTGGTAGAGGTGCACGGTGGGTGCTCAGTGGTAGAGGTGCACGGTGGGTGCTCAGTGGTAGAGGTGCACGGTGGGTGCTCAGTGGTAGAGGTGCACGGTGGGTGCTCAGTGGTAGAGGTGCACGGTGGGTGCTCAGTGGTAGAGGTGCACGGTGGGTGCTCAGTGGCAGAGGTGCACGGTGGGTGCTCAGTGGCAGAGGTGCACGGTGGCTGAATTGCATATAGTCACACTACAGGACCGCTACTCCCTACCCCATCCCCACCTCCACCCACCTCCTGTCTTCCTTGCTCCAAGGGTCAAAGGCACCCAGGGAAAGGAATACATAAGGACTGATTCCTAAAAAGAAAAAAGCGGAAAAAGACTTCAACATACACGCACACACAGACATACACACACATGCACACATGCACAGGTGGACACAGACAGACCTACAGACAGACAGATACATGCAGACAGACAGACACAGTCCTTCCCCACCCTACTCCAGCCCACCGGCTCAGTGACTGACTCAGCCGTAAGCTTCACATACTCGGACCACTCTTTGCTGCTCATCAGTGTCCTCCTCACATCCTCGCGGTGAGCAAAGTTCTCTGTGTGTGCAGAGGGAGGAAGATGAAATGTAGTGGAATTGAAACATTCAGCGAAGTTGCTTCAAACCTTTGTTATTATCGATCATAATTTTCTAATTATAAAATTATTGTTCAGCAAGCATTGAAATAATTATAAAAAAAAGTAGCGGAATTGATTGCACGTAGTGTGGAATTTATAGACAGAAGAACTGTTTCACAAGTTGCATCTCCTCACTGACCGTACTCCCACAAGGAGGCTGAAAATCCCTCTCCTGCGTCGTCCTCCCAGCTTTCACTGATCCAGAACCCGTGCATCTTGGCCAGGGTGGTCTTCCTGGGAAGGTGCTGCTCCGACTCTTGGAGGAAACTGCGCCTCTTGCTCTGGGGGACTTTGCAGGCCTTGAGCTCAAATACTGGATTGGACGAAGACGAACTGAACGCAGCCAGCCTCTGCGTCCGTGGGCAGGCCCCAAACACAGAGCGGGCGCGAGGACATCGGGCGAAGACCTTCTGCAAAGCGGCCATTGTTTGCAGGTCTAGAGCGATGAATCTCATTATCGACTCCACCCTGCACGCCCACAAGCTGCCGCGACTTTGCTGTATAATTATAGCAGACAAGATGTTTTTACCCGGCTCATCCAGAAACAGCTTGTCTGCCTTTGACGAGATCTCCATCCCAATCCGCCTCCGTAACCCAAAGGTGCTAAAGAAGATCAGTAACTGCTCCTTGGAGGCCAGAGTGCAGGGGACCTACGTCGACCCGTACTCGATACGAGGCGAGTCGACGTACGAGGTGGGCGGACTGGTGTACCGGACGCGCGACTGCCTCGTCCTCAGCTTCCAGCCGCAGCACGAGGGTCCGCACAAGGCGCGGATCTACTGCGATGGAGAGGATTTCGGACCTTGCATTCAGTTCAGAGTGAGCCCTGACGGGAAGGCGGTGACCGAGGGAGCGGCGGCCGGGGGCCACGAGGCGGCCAGCCACCTGTACAGGACCCTAGGTGAGCGGGATGCCGTCCGTCCGAGTGCAAACGGGGCATGGCGTGTGCTAGGTTGCCTGCTGGGGGGCGGGGCTGTGCGAGAATGCTGTGTGTTTTCTGTTTGTGTGTATTTTGTGCATGAAGTGTGTGCACGGGTAGCTTCGATGCACTACCATACTGCACTGCCATATTCCACTGCCATACTCCACTGCCATACTCCACTGCCATACTCCACTGCCATACTCCACTGCCATACTGCACTGCCATACTCCACTGCCATACTCCACTGCCATACTCCACTGCCATACTCCACTGCCATACTGCACTGCCATACTCCACTGCCATACTGCACTGCTATACTCCACTGCCATACTCCACTGCCATACTCCACTGCCATACTCCACTGCCATACTCCACTGCCATATTCCACTACCATACTGCACTGCCATACTCCACTGCCAATGTATGTAAACAAATCACTTCTGATGAACAATCAATACGTTCCCTCCTACTCCTACTCCCCTTCCCCACCCCTCAATCCTCCCCCTCCTCTCTCCTCCCATTCCCACCACCGCACCCCACCCCATCACCCCACCCCTCCCCTCCCCCTCAGGTGGTCCAACCATGGTCCCCAGCACCAGTCACAGCACAGACGTGTCCAGTGCGGCCTCCAGTGTCCACTATGGCACAGTGGGGAGGGTCCAGTCGGCCACCGCTGTCCCCCAGAGGGGTGTGAGGTCCGCCTTCCAAATGAACTACCTCGCACCTCACGCCAGGAGCCAGATGGACCTATCTGAAGGTTTGTGTGTGCATGTGTGCATGTGTGACAAAGTTGCATGTGTGCATGTGAGTGTGTGTGCATGTGAGTGTGTGCATGTGTCACAAGGTTGTTAATGGTTGCTCATCTGTGGACAGCAGCACTCTAGGCAGTGCAGTCTAGTTGAAGTCAAATCTGTCACGGCACGAACAAGCTTTTTGTATGACAGGTGTATGGTGTGTATGTCCACCTCACACTTCAGTCTTGTGTCCCCTTTGCTGTTGTTACGAAGTAATGCTGCTTCCTGCCCCCTCCCCTCCCAGACCTGGAGGATGCCGGTCGCATCCAACAGCAGAAGAGGGCGGCCAACCTGCTGACCTTCAGTGAGCTGCACAAGCTGAAGCGCATTGGCCTGGAGGACAGCTACATGGAGCCTCCGCAGGGGGCGGAGTTGGCAGCCACCATGAGGCAGGGGATGGCTACCATGGAGACGCTCAAGATGCTGCAAGAGGAGGCGGAGCTTATAGCCAGCCCTCGGGGGGCCAAGAAGAGGTGGGAGAGGGAGAGGGAGGGTGGGAGAGTGAGGGGTTGAAAGCGAGAGAAGGGAGAGGTGGAATGGGGAGTGGCAGAGGAAGGTGGCAGTGGAATGGAGGCAGAGAGACACAAATGAGATAGTGGTGGGTAGGATTGTGAGGAATTGTTGATGACTGGGGTAATGACTGCAGACTAGCTTTGCTGGACTGTATTTGGTTGTATCGAAGTGCGCAGAAGGGGCTAGCACGACATGCTAGACTGACTGATGTTTGTGTAGTTGGTGCATAATAATGTTGAGCACTGCATTTGTTGTTTGTGCCAACGTGTCACCACCCTCTGCTGCTCAGGTGCCAGTTGTGCTCACACAGACACAAAGTGCACAAGTTCACTCGACTCTGGAACACTGACCTCTGCGACCTTTGCCTCAAGCTCAACTACACACAACACAGCTTCATTGAGCACTTCATGGTGGGCATGGGTTAGAGTGGTGTGGGGTGTGCTGTGCTGTGCTGTGTAGTGTGTGCTGTGCTGTGTAGTGTGTGCTATGTGGTGGTGTGCTGTGTGGTGATGGGGTAAATGAATGGTAAGGTTGTGTAAATGAAGCTGGCAAATGTTCACCTGGGTTGTGGCATGGTGTGTTGACATACATACCCTCCTTGTTCCTGCCACTTTTCCACTGATTGGCTTGTCCATGCAGCTACACACACACACACAGGGGTACCATCACTACATCTCAACTTGTTTTGATTGAACATTATTACTGTCCTAGTCTGTACTTGTCACAGCAGTAAACTGTCACATAAGACAGGATTCATCACCTCCGCTGTTTCACTGTTGGACTTTTCAAAACATTTCGCATGAGGACACCATCACATGTCTGCTGACTGACTGATGTACTGGACAGGCCACAGCATACACTCTTCAGTCACACACCATACGACTGTATAATGACATGCATCCATTTATGCCTCCATGTACACTGGTTTGCGATACACTTGTCAGTGACAATGGGAATCGGCTGTGAGAACTGTCCAATCAAATTGTCCAAGCTATATTACATCATTACTACCGCCGCACACATGTTTTAGTCAGTGGGGAGAAGTGATCTGAGAAGAAGACAGACCCGGGCCAGCAGGGCCAAGAACAGCTGGTGCTCCTTTGAACTCTGTAGCTCACTCTACAGTGGCCAATAACTGAGCAACCACAGTGTGTGTGAGGGCAAAGTCACGTGATGCCAAAAGCCGGTTTCCACTTTACACGAACAAGCGAATCGCAAACTGCTGTATAATGATGCGTCCACTTATTCCTCCGTGCGATATATGCGCCTTTGCTTGTGTGTGGGCTATAAGGAGTGTGTGCTCTTGCTTTCGTCTCAAGTGGCAGCTCATAGTGACATGCTCTCTGGGTTTCCCCTTCTCTTGAAGGTGCCCACCGTGCAGGATGCCACTGTTGTGGTTTCCCTTGACAGGAGAGGCAAGAAGACAGCGACGGCAGTGAGAAGGCTACCAGTGGCCAACTTCAGAGGTGATCCACACATCCCTCACCGCACAGCACAGCACGTAGCAATACACCAACCCACACCAATGCAAATGCTGTAATGGTGCAAGATGTGTTCAAACTGAGCATGCTGAGGTGGTGGTGGTGGTGGTGTGTGTGTCTTATCCCGTGCTGGCTGTAGGTCTGAGCCCTGTGGAGGTGAGGTATGCACAGGGGGAGTTGAAGAAGTTTGACATTGACGGAATTGGTGAGCAGAAATCTCTAAAAGGGGGTGATGTGAAGTGGAAGGGAGGGGCTAGTGTGACACGTGAAGGGGAGGGGCTGGTGTGACATGTGAAGGGAGGGTCTGGTGTGACATGTGAAGGGGAGGGGCTGGTGTGACACGTGAAGGGGAGGGGCTGATGTGACATGTGAAGGGAGGGGCTGGTGTGACATGTGAAGGGGAGGGGCTGGTGTGACATGTGAAGGGGAGGGGCTGGTGTGACACGTGAAGGGGAGGGGCTGGTGTGACACGTGAAGGGGAGGGGCTGGTGTGACACGTGAAGGGGAGGGGCTGGTGTGACATGTGAAGGGGAGGGGCTGGTGTGACATGTGAAGGGGAGGGGCTGGTGTGACACATGAAGGGGAGGGGGTGGTGTGACACGTGAAGGGGAGGGGCTGGTGTGACACGTGAAGGGGAGGGGCTGGTGTGACACGTGAAGGGGAGGGGCTGGTGTGACACGTGAAGGGGAGGGGCTGGTGTGACACGTGAAGGGGAGGGGCTGGTGTGACACGTGAAGGGGAGGGGCTGGTGTGACACGTGAAGGGGAGGGGCTGGTGTGACACGTGAAGGGGAGGGGCTGGTGTGACATGTGAAGGGGAGGGGCTGGTGTGACATGTGAAGGGGAAGGTCTGGTGTGACATGTGAAGGGGAGGGGCTGGTGTGACACGTGAAGGGGAGGGGCTGGTGTGACATGTAAGCTGGCCCCTCCCCTTTCAGGCTGGGTGGACAAGGCTGTGCTGCTGCCACTAGTGAGGGCGGTCTTCTCTTACCGCTTGAAGGACAGCGAGATGAAGGTCTTCCTCTCCAGCCCTAGCCTCAAAGCCATGGTAAATTCCACACCACACCACACCACGCACAATGCACCGTTGCCAGAGCATCCCCTCACAGCACCCTGCAGTGCACCACGTTGATATGCCACACACCACGCACTGACATCATGACCCACGTCGCCGTCCATCTGCTGTCACCAGTATGGGATGCTGCAGTGCTGAAGAGAGTCAGCACTTGTGTAGAGTTACAGACATGCATGTACATATATGCCAGTATGAGAGGATGGTATTCCAAATTCCATTTCCATTCCTAGTTGGTGAATATGGGACTAGAACTGAGGGATCATGTCCACGAGATTGAGTTCCTCTCCGTGGTGGCCTTTGTGGCAAGGGAGATACAAATGGCCCTCCCGTCAAAGAGCCCCTACACTCGCTTCACACCACAGGACCTGGACATGGCCTACGCCTTCCAGATGAAGTATGGTGAGATGCAATAAAGAATGTGTTGTTGCCGTATTGTGGATGAGTTACTGTGTGAGTGACATCATGTTACAATTAATGGAAGCAGTAGGCCACCATCTCCCCATGACCCCGCCCCCATCCACCCCGGTGTGTACTGTAGGTACGGGCAATGTACCTGACCAGGTGGAGGGTGTGAGTAAGGGACGAGAGGAGGCGGAGTCACAGCTGACGGAGAAACCTAAGAGAGGCACAAGTGAGTGTAGGCATGTCGTTGAGACATTGATCCCTTCATGACCTTGACCATGATGTGTGTGTGTGTGTGTGTGTGTGTGTGTGTGTGTGTGTGTGTGTGTGTGTGTGTGTGTGTGTGTTGTGTTCCAGTTACTTGCGCTGCCTTCCCTTCCCCTCTTCCTCTCCTCCATTTTCCCCCCTCTCCTTCCCTTCCCCTCCCCTCTTCCATCCACCACCACCGCCGCCCAGTAGCAGAGGGATCCCCGTCTGCAGCCAGCAAAAGGGGCGTTGGCCGCTCTGCAAAGGTCACCACCTCAGAGTCTTTTGAGTGGCAGGCCTCACCGACCTCCTCTGAAGGCAAGCACATGCCACGCCCACCCTCCTCCTCCCCTATCTATGAATCAATACCTGAGCAGTTGGCTCTGCAAGCAAGTGGCGGAGAGAAGGGAAAACAGGACAAGAGAAACAGAGCAAGCTTAGTTTACGACAAATTGGACCAGCCATCCAAGCCCCTTTCACGTCCAAGACAACCCCAGCTGCCACCCCCGGTCCTGCCAGTCCAAAAGCGTGGTGGTGTGTCAAGGAAAAGTGTGTCCTCAGAAAAGACAGGTAGGTTAGCCCCCATTGGAGGTGTGACAAAGTTAAATCCACTTTTGGATGAGCAAAATCAATTGAGTGGGAGTGCAGTGGAGCAGGGAGGAATGGAGGATCTGGGGGCAGAGCTGCCCACTCAAGCGGTGAGCGGGTGGTGTGTGGAGGAAGGCATGTGAAGTGTGTGCTTGGGGTGCAGTGTGGAATGCGAGAGAGTGGCATGTATGCAGAATGCCCACTGCTGTCCTGTCTCTCTATCTGTCTCAGCTTGAAGACCTCAAGCTTACTGGCGGTGCAGCGGACGGCTGGATGCTGTACTAGTACCAGTGTTGCAACCCTTGCTCTACCCTGCAGTACTGTACTGTGTCGCGCGTCTTGTGATCATCCCATAATTGAAGTGAGATATGTTTTGCTTCCAGTCCAGACGCACTAGCACCATCGGCGCCAACCAAACAAGAAACAGAATGGACTGGCGCGCTGCTTCGGCAGTGTAAACGCCGCATCTCCGAATGAGCATAAACAACTAACTCACACGCACGGGCAGGCAGCCCGACACGAGTTAATCGCAGGGCGAGAGGGAGGGAGCTGCTCTACGCGACAGGATGTGGAGCCCTCCACTTGATGGCACCGCGTCGGAATGGGTGGACGTCATGGCTCGCCTTCGAGAGCAGCAGAATTTGGAACTTGCCCCGCACCACGGACACTGCTCGTACCATTCGGAGGAGGATCTTTGCAGTGTCAGCGACGGGTGCGAGGAGACCGACCCCACACTGGGAGTGCCCGGAAGTCCCGCGGATGGCTACGGAGCCGTGTACAGCTTCCCAGTGGACTTGGAGGCAGACCCGATAACGAGCGGAGAGAACGGCGGCTGTTTGTCGTCGCGCATTAGCGAATACGACTACACTCTGTCGCCGCTGCAGCTGTCGGTGCCTGTTGCATCATCGTCATCACGGTCCGTAGGTCTGTCCGCAGTTCCCGTAGGCGGGCACGTCCAGAACCTCCCTGCTTCGGAGCTGTTTTGTGGGGAGCTCTTATGTCCCAGAGTGAGTCCTCTCTTCCAGGAGCAGCCTGACGACGTGAGCGGGGATTCGGCGTTATCAACTAACAGCAGTGGAAGCAGCATCAATAAAGACAAGAGCAGGGCAACTCCCACCACCCCCCAGCTGTCCTTTATCAAGGAAGTTTCAAGTTCTGGTCCAAAACGGCACGCATCGCGACAGTCCATAAAGGACCCAACGAAAAACAAGAATGAACACGAAAGGGTCATGATGAAGAACGAAAAACTCCAACAATTGAAACACCTTCTTCTCCTCATTCTTATTCAGTTGGGATTCAATCAGCCGGCAGGAGGTAAGCGCTGGACGGAGAAGCAAATACTGGAGAAGGCCATTGCTTGCATCAATCAACTGCATCTGACAGCTCATTCATACGGCCACGTTCTGACCACTCCTAAACCGTTCTTCCAAAAGTCCTCTGGCACATCCTCATTGCGCAAGAAGCAACCAAACATTTTCCTCTCATTTTCAGAAGTGATGCGAAGCAGCTTCTTGCAAGTAATGAAGAGGACCTTGTGGCCGGACATGGAGCATGACGAGCACCAGGAAGTGAAGATCGACAACCGCCACGTGACCAAACTACTAAGTGCAGTTTGGAACGGCCTCCCGATGGAGGAGAAGCGTCGAAACTGGAGTCTGCTCTCCTACCACGAAAGGAAGCCATACATCGATAGGGCTCGACAAATCATTTTGGAGAATTTAAGGCAGGGTGGGGTGTAGCTAGCTGGGGAAGAACTGCCTGTGTGAACTCTTGTTCAGTTTGTACAAGTGTCACTAGCAGTGTGTTATCCTCTGTGCACTGACTGATGAGTGAGCTTTGTAATGTGATAGCACACTACATACCTCTTACATTGTGATGTGACAGCACACTACACACCGCTGTACTGTGTGTACTGGAGCTCAACCCGGGCATGATGGTTTCAAGTGATCAGTCTCATTCCCTGCCGTCTGGTGTCAATTAGAGTGGGACCTGGACTAGTTAAGTCAGACAGACTGAGGCTAGATCAATGCTCATCTTGGTCCATTGAGAACACCAAATGCATCAATGGAGGACCAGTAATGCTGGAAGCCTGTAATGGGAGGGGGAGTTCATGCACTGCTTGTTACTGTATGTGTACTTCATGCACTGATCGATGCTGTCTAGTAGTAGTAGTAGTAGTAAAGTACATACCTCCAGAACAACATGCAGGCAGGCTAATTGTGTTCCACACTGTATATCAATTGAAGCAATGCAAGAGCTGCAACAATAGAGGATTTTGGACTGCATGATGAGGCGGCAGACGAGTTGCAAACACAAAGGGTAAGAGGGGAGGAGCAGTGGAGTGACAAACACCGAAGTGACTGGTGAATGGTGAGGGGGACTGTGTGTACATGTGTGATGTGTGCTGATGTTGGGTTCCATTTCCAGCTACAGTCAATTTTAGGTTGCTTGTCCCATTGCGGAAAAATGATTCAAACTGACCAATCAAATGCAAGCTATACTGAAACGTCACCAAGTATGGTGAATTTGATTGGTCAGCTTGGTTTTTCTTGTTCCGTGATGGAACGAGCAACCTGAAATTGATTGTACCAATTAAGTCAGTGTGTTGACATGGGGTGTGTTGCCATGGAGACATTGTCATTCAGTTAGACCTTAAGCTGCATTGAATGAAGGCTTAGTAGTTAGGCAGGATTTTCATTCACCTTCAAGCAGGCACCAGAGAACTGCATTTATCCTATAAACTGGTATTGTACTTGTCTGCAAAGACCCTGTGACAGTGTGTCTGTTGCCTGCCTGTCCAGACACCACCAAGTCCAAGAAGGGACGTTGTACCCAGCAGGTAGCATTGAGGTGGAGTCCACTGACAGTGCAGACCATGAGGGGACCGGGGATGGCGCCAAACCCGAGGAGCTGAACAAGAAAGCACTTCAGATCATTCAGCGAGCTCGTGACAAGCTCACAGGTGAGATGAGGCTAAGAGGGTGGGGAGGGAAGGGGAGGAGGGAGAGGAGGGAGAGAAGTGACGATGAGGATGTCCTTTTCACATGAGCTAGTTGGTCCAATGTTAGCTTAATGACGTCATGGGATTGCCATCTCCATTTGAGATTTAGCATTTGCGTTTTGGACAACCATTGAAATCAACCGTAGCTCTAGCCAAATATCCCTACCTGTCATTGTCACCCTCACACTCAGTGTGTTGTGACTGGTCCAGTCCACATCAATGAGGCACCTCAGCTGTTCCTTCAGAGCATGCTTTGTTCCTGAATGACATGTCCCCTCTCTCCCTTTGCTGCAGCTCAAGGTGAGCCAACTGCACCACAAGATGGACAGTCACATCCAGACGGCAAAGGTGAGAGGTGTACAGGTGTGTGCGTACACACAACCACACATGTATTTCAGCTACACATAACCATGCAACGTGTTCCAGCTGGCCTCATTAAGTAAATGCCATTACCAATTTTACAACCAGTTCAACAACCGTTTCCAAGGAGACGAAGGGATACCTCAGCCCTGTAATAGAAGTGACAGCCGTTGAAGCTTTAGTTGATGCACTGCAACTGTAGACATTGGCCATGTTGTGTGGCAACAATTTTGGCTCACTCCTCCTTTGACCATGCAGCTCCACTCTCTTTAGCCCCGCCCTCAGTACTGTCATCCCCCAGCTCTCAGAGTGGGGCTCCCACTGCTGACAAGGGCCCCTCTACGGAGGAGGAGGCACTGCCTGCAACACAGCAAGGTATGTATGCTCCATGCAGTGTCACTACACATGAGCGCACCTCACAGCGTGGTGGGTGTGCCCCACTCTCTAGGCAGTAATTCTACTATCATGAACAGTGGCTGTTTTGCTTCAGAATTTTGGACCTAGCTGATAGACGGTAACACTAGACAAGCCCCCTATAGCTGATCTGATCTGTGCAAGTTGTGACAATTGCCACCCTCACACTCGGTGTGTTGTGACTGATCCAGTCCACATCAATGAGGCACCTCAGCTGTTCCTTCAGAGCATGCTTTGTTCTTGAATGACATGTCCCCTCTCTCCCTTTGCTGCAGCTCAAGGTGAGCCAACTGCACCACAAGATGGACAGTCACATCCAGATGGCAACGGTATGCATTTCAATGTACTGTGTGTTCCCCTTTAAGTTTAGAAACTTCCTTTGCATTTCATTGGGCAACCCCTTATACTACTTTCACATGGATCCGCCGTTATTTAACTGAAGTTTCAAGGAGATTGTAGTGCCCACCAGTGTGTTGTGTGCTCCGTGCAGCATCACGCAACAGGGCACTGAGTCAGTGGTTGCTCCACTGCCGGTAGACAGGTGTACCTTCTCACTTGAATCAGGAGTGATGTGTAGACCTCTGACTTGTAGCTGGTGGTCCATCACACGTGCTGTTCTGTCACATGTAGGCTGAAGTCAAGTGCTAAACACAGCTGTTTCAACGGCACTCCTGTTTATGTATTTGCAGGTGTAGATATAAGTATTTGCAGCCGAGTATATACTCACCGCAAGAGCATTAAAACAGGGGTATGGTGTGTGTGACCTTTGACCTGCAGCTACTCTGTGCCTCTTTATGTTAGCACTTTAGCTGTTTTATTGCATCTGAGCTGGAAGCTGTAAGATTTGTGCATATGTATACATGTTCAGATGGACACAAGCCTTTCACAGCTAACGGCCTTGTACATCTGCAACTTGACACAATTGAAGTGGTTCATGCCACCTACTCTGGTCTCACCCTCCACAGACATGCCCACCCACTTCAGCATTGACTCCACCCCCTCCTTCGAAGCCATCAGGAAGTTCATTGTCCGCGAAGTTGCCTCAGACTGGAGCACAGTAGCCGTCTACCTTGGTCTGGAGAGCTCTGTGATAAGAATGGCCAAAACAGACCACCCCCAACAATGTGAACACGCATGTGCAGACATCTTTGAGCGGTGGTTGTCATGGGAGGCAGGCACAGGGGAGAGGGAGAGAACTTGGCGCACTGTCTTGTCGGTGGTGGAGGAGGCTGGACACAAGGCTTTCGTCAATCGGCTCAAGGCAGAGAGGTTCAACCTCCATTGAACGTGGAACCTTCAGTGACCTTGCGCAGAGGTCACAGGACATTCTGCATGCGCAGTAGCCAGTGTATGTAGTGCTCATGTGCATCATACCCTAGCTGTTCCATAGATCTATTGTGTTCCATTGTGTGTACTATTTGACATGCATGACTGGTACTATTTTTGTTTAACCATAACTAGCATTGACGACAAATGATAATAATATTGGTGGCAAACAGAAATAACAACATGCAAACAGTCACTCCCAGCTCTGCAGCTGTGGACTTCCCGTGCATGTACATGTGGTGCCGAGGACTGCAGCTGCATTTTCCCTCTGCACGGCAATGTGGGAAGTAGCTCCGCACTGGTGGATTGCGCAATAATGCAATTGACCACGTTGGCATAGTAACCACGTTTGTCAGACGAAGAATCAGGGTCCGAAATGTTGAAGCTTCAGAGCCGTTATGGAGAGGAGCCGGATCCTGAGATGGAGGCAATGGGTACGTAAGCGCACTTGATTGCCATTCATTAAGCGCCTATCTTTGAGTGGTGCTCTCTGGTCTTCCGACAGCCAAGGAGGACTTGGCCAAGCTGCAGCGCCAGTTCCGGATTACGGAGGAGTCCCGAAGGAGCTACACGGACAAAGCGCAGAACAGCCTAAGGAAGCAAAAGTATGCAGTGCGCCCTTCGTACTCCACTCTACCCTCCTGTACTCACTGCCACCTCTTGCGTTGTGCTGTGCTGTGCTGTATGTGCGTGCGTCTGTGTGTAGGGCTGTCATTGAAATGCTGGAAGCAGAGAACAAGGACCTGAAGAAGGACCTGAGCCTGGCAGGGAGTCGTCAGAATGAGCTGAAGGACTCTTCCATCACAGAGCAGTTTGAGGAGCTGATTGGGCGTCGGTTGGACTACGAGAGACTGATTGCCGAGGAGCAGCAGGCCGTCAGTGAGCTGGAGAGGAGGATCCGGGAGAGGCAGCAGCAAATTAGCCAGCAGCGCAAGGACATGGGCGGGTAAGGGGCGGGGTGCAAGGCTGAGTGGGTGGGGTCACTGGGATTGAGTGTGGAGTGTCACCAAGGTGCGTGACTCGTAAGTCACCTTGTGTCTCCTGCAGTGTCCACAGCAGCCAACAGCAGCACATCAACACACGGAAGAAAATCAGGGTGCTGGAGAACAGGCTGGACAATGTGCGTGTCCCTCCTGCATGGTGTGGTGCTGTGTCGTCATGTGCCTCCTGCATGGTGTGGTGCTGTGTCGTCATGTGCCTCCTGCATGGTGTGGTGCTGTCTCGTCATGTGCCTCCTGCATGGTGTGGTGCTGTCTCGTCGTGTCCCTCCTGCATGGTGTGGTGCTGTGTCGTCATGTGCCTCCTGCATGGTGTGGTGCTGTGTCGTCATGTGCCTCCTGCATGGTGTGGTGCTGTGTCGTCATGTGCCTCCTGCATGGTGTGGTGCTGTCTCGTCATGTGCCTCCTGCATGGTGTGGTGCTGTGTCGTCGTGTGCCTCCTGCATGGTGTGGTGCTGTGTCGTCGTGTGCCTCCTGCATGGTGTGGTGCTGTCTCGTCGTGTCCCTCCTGCATTGTGTGGTGCTGTCTCGTCATGTCCCTCCTGCATGGTGTGGTGCTGTGTCGTCGTGTGCCTCCTGCATGGTGTGGTGCTGTCTCGTCATGTGCCTCCTGCATGGTGTGGTGCTGTGTCGTCATGTCCCTCCTGCATGGTGTGGTGCTGTGTCGTCATGTGCCTCCTGCATGGTGTGGTGCTGTGTCGTCGTGTGCCTCCTGCATGTGTGTCCTGCAGGCCCTTAAGAGCTTCAACAGTGGTCTGGCCAAGAACGCCTCCCTGCGGCAACAGATTGACCACCTCCGACAGGAGAGGGAGGTCTTCGAGAGCATGTATAAGAAACTGCAGAAGGTGTGTGTTTTGTGTGTGTGTGTGTGTGTGTGTGTGTGTGTGTGTGTGTGTGTGTGTGCGTGTGTGTGTGTGTGTCTGTGTGTGTGTGTGTGTGTGTGAGCCATTCCCCCATTTGTTCTGTGCAGGAGTTGAATGAGTGTAAGCGGTCCATGGGGGAGGTGGTGGTTATGTCCACACAGGCCTACGACGCAAGGCAAGTCGCAGCACAAGAACACAATAACAGCAAGCACAGACGACGGCTGCAATAGGATATGCATATTGACGTAGTGTTTAGTCCCCTCGTGGACATCTGGTGTAGCAGTGTTAGTGGTGAAGGTATCACTGGCTCCTTCAGTGAGCAAGGGCGAGGGGGTGCTTTGAGGACCATCAGGGTTGCACTGCGAATGCCCCTCCCACTGGGCACAGCTGACCACGGGTAGGCGGTGCTGAGTGTGAGGTGCTGGCTGCAGTGCAGAGGACTGACCTGCTGAGGTGTGCAGCCCACTTTATTGGCAGTGCCCAAATTGACTGCAATGTAATGTGTAAATGTGTGTGTGTCAGTCACTTTGCCAGTGCCCTTAGCCCTTGGTGAGTCGTACATAAATGGTGTGTATATGTGCACTGTATGGTATTGTAAATATGTGTGTCACCTTGACAATGCCCTCAGCATGTGTGCAAGGTCCTCCTTGGGACCACGCACCCGTCTCAGGCCACTCTGACATGGCATGCAAAGCAGGTTCAGTTTAAATTATTCACAATACCACTAACTTTTAAAACAACTGCTTCAAATGCTTCAAAACTGCAAAAACATTGACTATTAATGTACGTACTGTGATAAACTTAAATGAAATGTGAACCCCCCTCCCTTCGCCCCTGCCCCTCCGCCTTGCCACCCCCAGGGATGATGCTCAGTCCAAGATGCTGGCCCTGAAGGAGAAGATGGACAAGGAGTCAGCCCAGCACAGCGCCGAGCTCAAGGAGCTCATGAGGGTCATCGACCACAACAGGAAACTCAAGGAGTTCATGGCCAAGAAAGGTAGAGTGGGCATGTTCCACTGCACTGAGGGGGCGGGGCTGGCTGGCAGTGGGTGGGGTCACTCATCAGAGCTCCTGCCCTGCAGACCAGGAGCGCACAGAGGCACATGAGGAGATTGAGGCAATGAAGCGCAAGAAGGAGGCGGAGAAGGCCGAGGAGAGGGAGGGCACCGTCATGGTGAGGGGGCGGGGCAGGATACTCGGCTGGCCACTCCTCTGCTGTGCTAGGGCTCTGTTGTATAGGTGCTACTAACTATATTCATTGCCCTGTTGTCCAGTCGTATGAGACGGGCTTCCAGCGCATCCAGGAGGCGACTGGGATCACAGACATTGACAAGCTGGTCAACAAGTTCATTGAAGGTTGTACAAATGTGGCAGCAGATGGCGACAGACTGTGTGTCAGTCTAGGCCAGTGGTAGCAAAGATCTCTCTCCTCCGCCTCCCCTCCCCCCTCTCTCTCAATCCATGTGCAGTTGAGGACCAGAACTTTGCCCTGTTCAACTACGTCAATGAACTCAACAATGAGATTGAGGCGCTGCAGGAGCAGATTGCTGAGGTACGTAGTGTGTCATGTGATGTCACGTGATGTCATGTGATGTGGGCCATGAGATGTAGGCCGAGTGAATGCTGTGGGCACTGTCTGCCTTGCTAGGTCAAGTGCGAGATTGAAGCCTTCCAGAACCAGGGGGTGGAGATGGAGGAGCGGCGTAAGGTGATCCTGCGAGAAATGGAGGCGGAGCTCAAGGCCACCGAGGAGCAGAAGACCAAGCACATCCGCAGCCATGCCAGCACCATGAGGGTCATCGAGCAGCTCAGATCAGGCAAGCACACACACACACACACACACACACACACACACACACACACACACGCACACACGCACACATACACACACACACACACACACACACACACACACACACACACACACACACACACACTTTATCACTATTGACCCCCCCAGGTGTTGAGTCCCTCTTCAACAAGTCTGGTTGTGATGGCAGTGCCATCCTTGAGATGCTGGGTGGCAGTGCGGGCGTCTCAGACTCCAACCTGCTCCAGTACCTCGGGCTCATCGAGCAGAGAGCCAACGAGCTGCTGCAGCTGCACTCCTTTGTCCACGTCAAGGAGTCCAACGACCCTGCCTCCATGGCAACCTTCCTGCAGGGCAGGGCACCCAAGCACCAGGGCGGGCCTGTCACTGTCACTGCTCCCTCCACTGTGTACGTGTATCTGTGTGTGTGTACGTGTGTGCGTGTGTGTGTACGTGTATCTGTGTGTGTGTACGTGTGTCTGTGTGTGCATGTGTCTGTGTACACACATGTGTTATCTGTGTGCGTATAATTATGTGTGTGCCTCTATGCACATGTACATGTGTGTGCTGTGCAGTGTGACATGTTGTGGGCCTGCCCACACTTGATACAGCACGTCATCTCCTCTCGACTCATGCAGTGACAATTACGACTCAGACGATGCCTCCATAGAGGAGGAGGGGAAGCCCCTCACGCAGGACGAGCTCCGCATGAGACTGAGCAAGAAAGCGGTGAGGACCCCAGCTGGCCTACAGGCACACAACACAACATGCACCACACAAAAGCTACTGAAACAGAAATGACACCGCCACGACCTTTCAGCATGACGGCCATCCACATCATGCAAGCTCAACCTCCTTGCTGGTTCACCGCTGACGGTGCAGGTTTGAGTGTGAAGCTTTCACTGCAGGCTACCCCTGGTCTGGTCATCACACACACGCACACGCACACACACACACACACAGCAAACTGGACTGCACCATTCCACCCTGCCCTGCCCCTCTCCTCCCTCTCCAGGCAACACGCAAGGAGAAGCCCGGTGGTGCGTCCTCCCCTCAGCTAGGGGCCTCCACTACCACGTCGACAAGAGGGAGCGAGAGGAAGAAGGTGACAAGCACCAAGTGAAGAGAACTGTACAGACCCATGTCCTTGGGGGATTCCCCATACGTCACTTGTACCGTATATGTTAGAATTGTACGATTAGTCATCAAATCGACCGCTGTACATATGGCGACTGACTGAGCGCGATAGGTGATTCGAGTGAGCCAGCGCGTGTCGGTGATTCTGATTTGATTTAGCCCAAACAAGTGAAGACGATCCTATCGCCAGCGAGACTGAAACACGTTTGATTATCTGAGATTACCTCCGGTAAGTGGCTGAAGTCGAATCCCTGACCTGCCCCGATGTGACGCGCGTGTTCACTGTGCGCTCTCCTCTCCCCGGCCTCCCCGCGCAGACAGACCAATCATGTCGCAGCCAGACCCGATCCCAGTCCGTCTCAACTTCAAAGGGTGAGTCTGCACCGGACCGCGTGGTGGGAGGGGGGGGGGGGACTGGCAGTGGCGGATTATTGAGTGGGTCTCTGGTTACCATGGAGATATTGACTGCACACGGAGCAGCCTGTTATACCAAAAGTGTGTGTATGTGTGTGTCCACCCCTCGCTGTTGGGTGAGTCCTTTAAGGGAGGAACTAAATTAAAGTGTTTGGTATGAACATCCATGCATCTGTATGGACGAGTATGAGCAGGTGTGTGTGTTGAATGCCCAGCCCACCGGGCACAGGACATCCTCTGCCCCGCCTTCACTGACTAACCTGAAACATCTTCACTTGATAAACCTCACCACAAGACCCCACTACAGAGTGGTGGTGTGAAGGCAGTGCCGCCTCCTACAGGCCAGGGTGCACCACCAGTGATGATGTCACTGGTGGCAGTGCTGGTCTGGACATGTGCTCACCACTGGGTGCTCTGTCACCTGCACAGTGGCAACCTGCATCCTCCCTCCCTCCCTCCCCTCACCCCTCTCCCTCCCCTGACCCCTACCTCCCTCCCCTGACCCCTCTCCCTCCCTTGACCCCTCTCCCTCCCCTAACCCCTCCCTCCCCTGACCCCTCCCTCCCCTGACCCCTCCCTCCCCTAACCCCTCCCTCCCCTGACCCCTCCCTCCCCTGACCCCTTCCTCCTTCCCCTTCCAAGATGTCCAGCATTCTCAAGTTAAGAATGCTGCACACTAACATCATCATAATATTATGGTTACTATGGTAACAGTACTCCCACTGATGTGACATGATACCCTACAAAGAGTGACGATGTTGTCATTCTGTACACCGCTGTGCTCTGATTGGTCCTGTCTCCTCGCGCCTGTCACTCCAGCCGCGAGTCCAGGTTCTACCTTGACCCCCGTACCCCACTGGAGGAGGTGCGCAAGGAGCTCCGCCTCCAGTGTACCCTCAAAGCTGAGTCACCCTTCAACCTTAAGTGGCTTGACGTGGACGGCGACCCCATCAGTGTGGACTGCCCCCGGGAGTGGGACGAGGCCATACGGCTCTACATGTACAACCAGGAGACAGAGCTGCTCCTACATGGTGAGTGGGCGGGGCAGGGGCGGGGCGTGCCAAAATGGCTGCCATGTCCATTTGCTCTCGACTGTCACTGACTACACCGAGAGACTGCAAAGTCTGCTCCATTTGTGCACTAGCAACAATATGAAGTATATGTATAGTGTGTGTGCATGCAATGAAGCCCCTCCCCCTCATAACTTGTGCACTCTTCCCTCATGTTCTCTGCCGTGCAGTGTTTGAGGGTCCTCCTCCTGAGCCGGGGCAGTTCTGCGAAGGAGAAGACAGTGAGACTGCACACCTCGTCCTTCAGTCCCTTGTACATACATGTAGAGTGTGACTCCCCCCCCCCCCCCCACTAGGGAACATCTACCAGCGTCGTGGGGCCAAGCGGTGGAAGAAGATCAAACGAGTCAACGGCCATGCCTTTGTCCCAAGACGGTTTGCCAATGCATATTGCGCCATCTGCGATGACAGGATATGGGGCCTCGGGCGGCAGGTGGGGACGCCAGCACTAGCTAAGTCTTGGTCCTACTCATACAGTGGTATGTAAGTGATAATTCACCCTCACTCCTCTCCTCCCCTCCCCTCCCCTCCCCTCCCCTCCCATCGTGTAGGGATACAAGTGCCAGGCCTGCAAGATGACCATTCACAAGAAGTGTGTGTACTTTCTTCGTCAAGTCTGCGAGGGACATCCGGTACGTTTGACTGTGTCTGTGCGTGTGTATGTACGTATGTGTGTGTGCATGCGTTTGGCATGTGCACTGATGTGCGTGTGTGCGTGCACATCCCGCCCACAGCCTGTACCTCATACGTACTTGACTGAACTTGCCTCAGCAACACCCTCCTGCCCCACCCTTGTCTGCCTGAGGTCACACCCCTCACTCCCCTTGTGAACCCGTCCCCTCACTCCCCTTGTGACACTGCCCCTCACTCCCCTTGTGACCCACCCCCTCACTCCCCTTGTGACCCACCCCCTCACTCCCCTTGTGACCCCGCCCCTCACTCCCCTTGTGACCCACCCCCTCACTCTCCTTGTGACCCACCCCCTCACTCCCCTTGTGACCCCGCCCCTCACTCCCTTTTTTGACCCCGCCCCCTCACTCCCTGTAGCCCACAGTCAAGAACAGTGGGAACATTGAGGACAGCATGGACATGTCTGAACGCAACTCCACCCCAAAGAGCCACCAGGGGCCCGAGGAGACGGGGTCAGACATCATCCAGGCGTCCCAGATCACGCTCAAGGACTTTGACATTATCAAGGTCATCGGACGGGGCAGCTACGCCAAGGTGCTCATGGTGAGTGGGGGAGGGCTGTGGTTGCTATGGTCAGTGGGCGAGAGTTGTGGTTGCTATGGTGAACGGGAGAACGGGCTGTGGTTGCTATGGTGAGTGGGGGAGGGCTGCGATTGCTATGGCGAGTAGGTGTGTAATGGTGAGTTGTTGTTGAGTGTGTTGTATTTCCACCTCCATTTTCTCACCATCCCCTTCTCTCCCCTCCCCTCCCCCTCCAGGTCCAGTTGAAGAAGACGGACCGCATCTATGCGATGAAGGTGATCAAGAAGGACCTTGTGATGGACGAAGAGGACATTGACTGGGTTCAGACGGAGAAGCACGTCTTTGAGCAAGCCTCCAACCACCCCTTCCTGGTGGGGCTGCACTCTTGCTTCCAGACCAGCAGCAGGTGGGTGGGGCGAGGTGTGTGGGTGGGGCAGGGGTGGGGCGTGTGGGTGGGGCAGGGTTGGATAGAAATGTTGTATAAGGGTTGGGCATTGTTGCAACTACTCCCCTCCTCTCCCCTTCCTCTTTCCTCCCTCCTGTCCCCTCCTCTCCCCTTCCTCTTCCCTCCCTCCTGTCCCCTCCTCTCCCCTTCCTCTTCCCTCACTCCTGTCCCCTCCTCTCCCCTTCCTCTTCCCTCACTCCTCTCCCCTCCTCCCCTCCTCTCCTCCTCCCCTCCGCCCCTCCCCTCCCCCTGCAGGCTGTTCTTTGTCATTGAGTGTGTCAACGGCGGAGACCTCATGTACCACATGCAGCGACACCGGAGACTGCCAGAGGAGCACGCACGGTTCTACTCGGCTGAGATCTCCCTTGCACTCAACTACCTTCACGAAAGAGGTAGGGGCAGCAGGGTGGGGAGGGGCGAGGCGTGGGGACTGACACTTGCAGCTTCGAGTCCTTCTTTGCTCTGCGTCCTTGTCCTGTGGTGCAGGCATCATCTACCGTGACTTGAAGCTGGACAATGTACTCTTGGACGCTGAGGGACACATCAAACTCACTGACTATGGAATGTGCAAGGTGGGAATGTGTCCCGCCCTCTCCCCTTTTCTCCTTCCCTCACACCCCGCCTCTTTCCTCCCCTCCCCTCCTCTCAGGAGGGACTGAGGCCCGGGGATACAACTAGCACTTTCTGTGGCACTCCAAACTACATTGCTCCCGAGATACTGCGTGGGCAGGATTATGGTGAGCTCCAGTGTGCGTGCGTGTGTGTGTGCATCCATACATACCTGTATGTGCTAGAGTGGACTTACAGGTCATTGTTGAACACACACACACACACACACACACACACACACACACACACACACACACACACACACACACACACACACACACACACACACACACACACACACACACACACACACACACACACACACACACACACACACACACCACTACCTCCTGCTGTGCAGGGTTCTCTGTGGACTGGTGGGCACTTGGTGTGCTCCTCTTTGAGATGCTGGCTGGCCGCTCTCCCTTCGACATTGGAGGCGGCCACGACATGCCGGACCAGAGCACGGAGGACTACCTCTTCCAGGTCATCCTGGAGAAGGCCATCCGCATCCCTCGCTCCCTCTCGGTCAAGGCAGCACAGGTCCTCAAGGGATTCCTGAATAAGGTGGGAGGGGCAGGGGAAGCGGGGAGGACAGGGAGAGGGGAGGGGACACAGGGAGCGGGGAGGGGACACAGGGAGCGGGGAGGGGACACAGGGAGAGGGGAGGGGACACAGGGAGAGGGGAGGGGACACAGGGAGCGGGGAGTGGATACAGGGAGCGGGGAGGGGACACAGGGAGCGGGGAGGACAGGGAGAGGGGAGGGGACACAGGGAGAGGGGAGGGGACACAGGGAGAGGGGAGGGGATACAGGGAAGGGATACATGTGTGCAGCTAGATCTGACCCCGTGTTTGTGGTTACAGCTGACATGCTCCAGTAGCACTTGTCACAACTGAGAATGCTACGTACCTCCACTCACCTCAGACACGGGACGGTCCGCAGACTGCAAACTACCCTTTTGTGTGCATCCAACTCATTTTGCTGTCTAGCCCACGGGTGTACTGTCTAGCTCACCAGTCTGCCGTCTAGTCTCAGTGCACTGTGGCTGTCTGTGTGCCTTCCTCTGCAGACACCCGGGGAGAGGCTGGGCTGTCACCCTCAGACGGGATTCCAGGACCTCAAGTCCCACTCCTTCTACCGCACCATAGATTGGGAGCTGGTATGGGAATGCACACCTCATCAGTTCATTGTAACTCTCTCCTTTGACTCCTTGCAATGGCCTTTATTTGCTTGCCCCTGTGATTAGTTGGAGTTAAAGCAGGTCACGCCCCCCTACAAGCCCAGGATTGACTCAGACACAGACCCAACGAACTTTGACCCCCAGTTCACACAAGAGCCCATCGAATTCACTCCTGATGACCCGTAAGTGAAAGATGGGGGAGGGGAGGAGTGAGTGGGAGATGGGGGAGGGGAGGAGTGAGTGAGAAATGGTGGGAATGGGTGAGGAGAGTCACTCCAAAGAGCTGTGAGTTGTAAGTCAGTGCTGGGAGTGAGGCTGCAGTGTCACCCTCCACTGACCACCCTCCTCCTCCCTGATCACCCCTTTCCCTGCCCCCTTCCTCCCCTCCTTCCTCCCCTCCCCTGACCTGCCCCCCTTCCTCCCCTCCCCTGACCTGCCCCCTTCCCGCTTCCTCCCTCCTCCTAGGGAAGTGATACGAGGCATTGACCAGACTGAGTTTGAAGGGTTCGAGTACGTCAACCCTCTCCTGATGACAGGCCAGGAAGAGGTGTAGACAGCTCAGTAACAGCCCAGGGGCTCTTGCTGTGGTCCACAGTGTATGTAGTATGTATGTATGTAATAACACCCTCCCAGCTATACATACCACCTCATCAACTGGTGCTACCCTTTGTACTCTAATTATTCCTCAATCTTAGAAATGTATATTAATTATTCATAATAACAGGGTTTACCTCGTGGATAAGTTCAGTGAAGGGGGTGAATGACAATGACAGCTGTGTGCATGCATGTCACTGTCCTGACAGGGTGTCACTGTCACAGGTGTGCACCCAATAGTCACATTTTTGTCATCTGGTCCTTTCTCCTCGGGCACACATGCAAACATCACTGGTGGTGAGGTATAACTGTGTGGTGTGATACAAAAGAGGTTGGCGCGTGACCCCCTCCCCCTGAAGAGGTTGGCGTGTGACTCCCTCGAGCTCCCCCTGAAGAGTGTGGCGTGTGACTCCCTCCCCCTGAAGAGGTTGGCGTGTGACTCCCCTTCCCCTGAAGAGGTTGGCCGTGACCCCCTCCCCCTGAAGAGGTTGGCGCGTGACTCCCTCCCCTGAAGCATGCAGTATTGGTGTGCACCAGCTTGCCAGCTTGACGTGTGCCAGAGTCCAACCCTTGGTTCACATACATAGGATCACACCCAGCATCCGCCCACTTGCCCTGCCCCCCACACACGGCATACAAGTAACAACATGTCACATGCACACACAGCACAGTGCGTTACAGATTAATGTACAACACTCGGGTGGGCGTGGGTGGTGGGTGTGTCAGACGTGGGCGTGGGTGTGTCAGACGTGGGCGTGGGTGTGTCAGATGTGGGCGTGGGTGTGTCAGATGGTGACATTCAGTTGGTTCACCACTCCCTCTGCAGTCGGTGTGTGAGGACTGCTGTCAACTGGTTGCTCCTCAGGCTTGCCAGAGCTGCTCCGGTTCCCCAGTTGGAGGTCCCTCCTGTCACTAGCAGGACGGAGCTGGCTTGACAGCTTGCGTGGCGAGGCAAAGTGCTTGCCAGCTGAGGGATTTAAGTGCCGGCTGAAGTGCAGAGTGTAGACGCTGGTGAGGCTGCCCACTCGTGCCTCCCTCTCCTTCCGGGCCCACTTCTCCTGTGAGGGAGGACAAGGAGCACCCCTCACCCATGCACCTCCTAACTACCCAGTGCAGTTCTGTACTCGCATTGCCCTCTCACAGCACAAGCTACTCCCCCCCCCCACACACACAGGCACCTCTGCATGCACACACAGATGGCAGGCAGGCTTTCTCCATGCCACCTGACCTGCAGTGCCTGCCGCAGGCCCCATTTAGTGCCCTCTCCCTGCACTGGGTGGTCCGACACCTCTGGCAGCCAGGCCAGCCGGTGCCAGTCCCAGGACCTCGGCGTGGTGTGGTGCCGACGGTGGTTGAACTCCTGGTCGTAGAGGGAGATGCAGTTGTGCATGTACCGCTTGCCGTGGTGTGTGAAGAGCTGGTTCCTGCCCAGGCCCTCGCTGGCCAGCGCCATCCGTCGCCGAGTGTTGTGCTCTGGCTCCACACAGCCGGGGTGCTGGAAGTCTGTGCGGTGTGTGCTGCCGGGGGTGCCACCCTGACGCTCAAACTCGTACCTCTCTTCGGACCAGTTTCCTGCAGTGACCCACACCAGTCCAGTCATTCAGTGCACACAAGACCACTCAGTGACATACAACATTGGTACACCACCCCCACATGTGGTGCGAGGCACCGTCCCTCTCCAAGTAACCTCGGCTACCCTGGTCTGGATCCTACAGCACACTGCAAAAGCTGCTGAGACTGCAGACACTACGGCAGCCACTTTAGGCAAAGCACACACACAAGATACATAATTTCTTGAACCGATTTCAAAGATCGAGTGCCTCACTTGTCACTTGGGGTACAACACACCATAGATACCAGACCTTATATCAGGTCTAGTGCGTATCTATGAACCGGCACACAAATCCCACACTATGGGAGGAGGTAACTGTCATATTCACAGAAGTGTCCTGCCATGATTCAAGTTGCGTATATCGTTACACGGCCTGTATCCACTCACCTATGAGCACGCCCGGGCGGTACCTTTGCTCGATTCGCCATCCCGGCTGCTGGAACTTGTCCTGCAGCAGAGTGGAAGCCATTGTGTTCGTTAGGGTAGCCATGGTTACAGCCTCTCCCTCGTTCATTGTCTGAACCAAAGGAAATGGGAGCCGGTCTCGGAACGGAATCTTGACCGAAAAAATGGACGCCGTTCAAGGAGCAGATGGTAAGTATGGCACGTCATTGTATAAGGAGGCGCTGGCTGTTCGCTGGGTCTACCCTTGCATGACCTTCTATGAGCGCCGTTATGTTGCTGCTCGCCCTGTGCTGTGTACGGAGTGTTGCCTCTGCTGTGCTGTGCGAGCTGGGATGCTGCACACGTGACTGCGGCTAAAGCATAGGGGACAGTATATGGACTGCCTGTCTGTCCGTTGCTAAGCACTTTCCGCGTCCCCGCAGCGCCGTCCAAGGCCGTGGGCGTGAGGGTGCTGGTGTGGCGGAGGTACCAGCAAGGTCTGGACCTGCTTTCCCCGCACGTGGTCCCGCGGTGGGTGGTTGCAGTCCTGTACCTGGTCCTTTACTGCTTGAGGGCCTTCACCATCCAGGTGGGACATGCAGCTACACAGGCACACTGGTCGCCTTGGTAACCTGGTTGTCCTGGTTTCCGTGCAGGGCTGGTACATTGTCACCTACGGTCTTGGCATCTACCTGCTCAACCTGCTCCTGGCCTTCCTCTCGCCCAAGATAGACCCCGCAATGATGGACGATGAGGAAGACAATGAAGGTGGTCACATGACCTGCACATGACTGTCACATGACCTGATTGCCTCACCATGTCTACCTCTGCAGATGGCCCTCATCTGCCCACCTCAGCAAATGAAGAGTTCAGACCCTTCATCCGGCGTCTGCCAGAGTTTAAGTTTTGGTGTGCTATACAGCGAATACAGTGTGTCATGTGATCTGCATGTGACCTATTGCAGCAGTGATAGTGCTCCGGAGCTGTGTCGTGGCAGCCTCCACTGTCCCTGTTTGACCTGTGTGGTGCCTTCCCCTGGTGCAGGCACCGG
Organism: Aplysina aerophoba; assembly: GCA_949841015.1. NCBI lineage: Eukaryota > Metazoa > Porifera > Demospongiae > Verongiida > Aplysinidae > Aplysina > Aplysina aerophoba. The sequence goes on from OX465054.1 coordinate 4,766,486, forward strand.
GTGATGGTGGCAACAACGGTTGCCTTGGCCATGACCTTCTTCCGGTTCTTTGACATCCCAGTCTTCTGGCCTGTGCTGGTGGTCTACTTCTGTGTCCTCTTCTTCCTCACAATGAAGAGGCAGATCATGGTGCGCGGCCTCCCCAGCGAGGGGGAGGGGCCTGCACCATATGACACCACTCAGACACATCACATCACTTCTTGCACAACCCGCCATGCCACACGTTGCATGTCCCTCCTCTTCATGTGTTCCCTTTCCACCAATGATGCCCCACCCCTTCTACCTCCCCTGACTGATGCCCCACCCCTCCCCCCTCCCCCCTCCCCTCCCCTGACAGCACATGATCAAGTTCCGGTACCTCCCGTTCACTCACGGCAAGAGACGGTACCGCGGCAAGGAGGACACGGGGAAGGTGGTCTCCAGCTAGCCAGTCACCCCGCCCTGCCCCGCCCACCACAGATCACAGCTACTTAATATTTAAATGTCACAGATTTGCACAACAACACACAAGGCAGACATGTAGATACATGCAGACATGATCAAGTGCTAGTTAATTAACTTGGCAACCCAAACAGCCACACCGTCCCACTGTCGCGGTTGTGCCGGTCCTGCTCATCAAATGGGTGGGTGGGCGGGACAGACAGAGAGGAATGAACCCACTGGGTCACATGACAGTCATGTGATGGTCACATGGTAGCCCACCTTGTCATCACAAGCATATGCCAGGAGCTTCTCCTTCGGGTGCCATGCTACAGCAAAGGTCGCTGCCGACACTGGAACGTCTATCACTTTGTCACCATTCTCCACATAGCCCTGGAGGGGAGGGGAGGGGATGGCTGGCACACACGCATGCCCCACTCTGCTCCGCCCAGTGACAACTCTCACAATGTCAATACTGAGGTCCTCTGACCCAGAGGCTAGGAGTTGGCCGTCTCCACTGAAGCTCACAGAGCGCACGGGCCAGCTGTGGCAGGAAGTGGATCATGTGACTATCATGTGACTATCATGTGCCTGTCGTGTGACTATCATGTGCCTGTCATGTGACCCACTCCAATCTGCTGAAAGTCCTGATGCAGACCAGCTCATCACAGTCCCACAGGGAGACCAGGGCATCAGCACTGCCAGTGGCAAAGTACCTACACAACAGGCAGGGGGGGGTCGGGGCAGGGGGTGGAGCCATCAGACACTTGCAACCCTCTCAGCTGTGTTTCACATGCATGACCCCATGTGACTTGCATGTGACCCAGTGTTACCTGCCGGTGGGGTCAAAGTCAATGCAGATGCAGTTGGCTGGGTGTGCATTGATGGTGTAGAGGTGGGACATCTTGGGGTGGCTGAGGATGGTGATGCAGCCCAGCCCGTTGGTCATGTACAGCTGGGAGCTGGAGCAGTTGAAGCTCATCTCATTCACCTGCAGCACAGGTCAGAGGTCAGAGGTTAAGGGTCAGCAGTTAAGGGTCACACGCAGGCAGGCACAGCCAGTCACCCCATGTACACTGCTCTTAGCAGCTTGGGGGGCAACTGCAGCTGTTCACACTAGACATGACGTCTGTCTGCATACGTGGTGAATGTGCTGTGACTGACAACCACCTACCTACACAGGTGGAGATCTAGCCCCACCCACCCTCACCCCCTTTCCCCCAAAGCTGAGTCTCACTTCGTACTTGAACTGCTCCTCGAGAATAATCTTATAGGACTTTGTGTCAATGATTGTGATGACATCCTCCTTGTTGCCCACGGCGATGGCCTGACCGTTGGGGCTCCAGCAGAGGTTGATGTTCTCTCCCTTGGTCTGCACCGTGTGTGTGCACTTTCCAGCTGGGGGCGGGGACCAATAATAGCAGAGAGCTGGCAGGTGACACATTCAAAACGTCAGCCCAGCCTAAATTTAATCTGGCCCCACCCACCTCTGACGTCCCAGATCTTGACTGTCTTGTCTCCAGAGGCAGACACCAGCTGGTTGGGGTGGGTGGGGCTCCAACAGATTTGGTCCACACTGTCTGAGTGACCCTTAAGGGACGTGTCCTTGCTCTGTGACCAGGAGCGCACACACCAACCGGTACACCACATTTTTACAGGTTTGAGTGGTGGCCACATCTGTTACAGTTATACGCCACCCCTGGCATCACACTGATGTCACACAGCATGTGGTCTTAGGGTGAGCCAGCCCCTCAGGTGCCACGAGCAAAGAGCACTCCTAGCAGTAGCTACACGTAGACTGTACAGCAGCCAGACTCTGAATGCCGTAAACTACAAAGTGGTTTGCACTTTGTCTGACTGCCACGCCCCCTCCCAGCTCCTGCACACAGGACTGTGCACCACATGTGTGTATGCAGAGGACCCCGGCACAGAGGAGTGACATTGACAGTGCCACACAGCGAGCAGCAGCCACAATGCCCGCAAGCATCCGGTATACAGGCAACAGTCAGAACACAAGTAGTACTGCTGGAACTCGCATTTTGTGCAGTGGTTGACAGCACATTTGAGTGCAGGGAGCAGCAGAGATCACGTGACCACCACGTGCTCACCAGTTTGCTCCTCTCGAGGTGGAAGACGCCCACGGTCTTGTCGAGCGACCCGCTGGCCAGCCACTTGCCCTCGCAGCTCCACGCCACCGAGTGAACCTTGCTGGTGTGTCCGGGAAAGTCGCGCTTGTCCTTGTGACTTTCAAAGTACTTTTGCAAGTCCTCCATTGTCAACCCCAGTGGCCAGATCCCATTCCCAGATGAATCTGCACTCGGAACGGGTACGATCACAGCCATTGTGTGACATGATCAGCTAGTGATCTGCGGGTGATCGTGACTGCAGCGGACGGTGAGCGGCGAGTGCACCTCACCTCGTGGCGACTGGCTGTCTCCGCTGTATATAAGAGTCGCCCTGCAGGAACGACGCGACCTTTGCACTGTTGTCCGTCAAGACGCAATGGCTCGCCCGCCCCAGCTGGACCGGCTCCTGGGAGCCGACCCGTACCTGCAGCACTTTCAAGACGACCTGGTCATGCGCTACGACCGCTTCGACCAGCTCAGGAGGAGGATCAGCGAGAGCGAGGGCAGTCTGTCCGCGTTCGCCGCCAGCTACGAGCAGTTCGGCCTGGTGCAGGACGGAGCGGGGAACATCGAGTGCAGAGAGTGGGTCCCGGAGGTGAGGTCCGTCGCACTAGCGGGGGACTTCAACGGGTGGTCCACCACCAGTCACGTGATGCAGGGACTGGAGTTTGGCAAGTGGCACCTGTGTGTGCCTGCAGGTGCAGACGGCTGCCCAGTTGTGCCTCATGGGTCAAAGGTCAAACTGGCCATCACCACACACTCAGGAGAGTTGCTATGGAGACTGTCACCATGGACACACTATGCCATTCAGCCTGATAGAAATGGTGATTTTGTATCCACCCACTGGTCTCCGGAGAAGCCCTTCAAGTGGTCTCAGCCCCGACCCTCACGACCACGCAGCCTACGAATCTACGAGGCCCACGTGGGCATCTCCAGCGAGGAGCCGAGAGTGGCCAGTTACACGCACTTCACCAGCAACGTCCTCCCTCGCATAAAGGCCCAGGGCTACAACTGCGTGCAGCTGATGGCCGTGCAGGAGCACCCCTACTACGGAAGCTTTGGCTACCACGTCAGCAGCTTCTTCGCCGTGTCCAGTCGCTATGGTAACCCCGAGGAGCTGAAGGCCCTGATTGACGCGGCCCACGGGATGGGACTGGTGGTCCTACTGGATGTTATCCACAGCCACGCCGCCGGCAATGTCAACGATGGCCTCAACAACTTCAACGGCACGGACCACTGCTTCTTCCATGCAGGGGCACGCGGGAAGCAGGAGCTGTGGGACTCCAAGGTGTTTGACTACAGCAAGTGGGAGGTGCTGCGGTTTTTGCTGTCCAACCTCCGCTGGTTCGTCGAGGAGTACCGCTTTGATGGGTTCCGCTTTGACGGGGTGACCTCCATGTTGTTCCACCACCACGGCATTGCGACGGGGTTCTCCGGGGATTACAGGGAATACTTCAACCTCGGGGTGGACGTGGATGCTCTGGTCTACCTCATGCTGGCCAACAGCATGCTGCACGAGGAGTACCCCTTCATCATCACCATTGCAGAAGACGTGTCAGGTGGGTGGGGCCAGGAATGTGCAATTAGTCGTGTTCTGTGTGTAGTGCCCAGCAAGCATTGCATTCTCCTGCCCTCCCCCCCCAGGTATGCCTGCGCTTTGTCGTGCGGTGGAGGAAGGCGGGGTCGGGTTCGACTATCGTCTGGGGATGGCCATCCCAGACATCTGGATCAAGCTGCTGAAGGAGCAGAGTGACGAGGAGTGGTCCATGGCAAACATCTGGTGGACGCTGACAAACCGGAGGGAGGGGGAGGGGACAGTGGCATATGCCGAGAGCCATGACCAAGCCTTAGTGGGGGACAAGACCCTCGCCTTCTGGCTGATGGACGCTGAGATGTACAGCAACATGTCCGTCACGACCGCACGCACACCCATCATCGACCGCGGCCTGGCGTTGCACAAGATCATTCGCCTGGTAACCCTGGGGCTCGGAGGGGAGGCCTACCTGAACTTCATTGGGAATGAGTTTGGGCACCCCGAGTGGCTGGACTTCCCCCGCGACGGGAACCACCACAGCTACCACTATGCCCGCCGGCAGTGGAGTCTTGTGGACAGCCCGCTACTGCGGTACCGATTCCTGGGGGCCTTTGACCGCGCCATGATGGAGCTGGAGGAGCGACATGGCTTCCTGGCCAGTGGGCGGGGCTATGTCAGCCGCAAGCATGACGGGGACAAGGTGCTGGTGTTTGAGCGCGGCGGGTTGGTGTGGGTCTTCAACTTCCACCCCACCCAGAGCTTCGTTGATTACCGTGTGGGCGTGGAGAGGGCGGGGCTGTACCGTGTGGTCCTCTGCAGTGACTCTCCCGAGTTTGACGGACACGGACGTGTAGACCACACTGTCCCCCACCCCAGCCAGGAGTATGGCTTCGATGGCCGACAGTACTCTATACAGGTGTACATCCCCTCACGCGTTGCCATGGTGCTGGCACTGGAGTCACCCAGTGGGAGTGGTCCACAGGAGGATGCAAGGAATCTCCCCACAGATGTGGACCATGCCCCTTGACTGGAATAGCGTAGATTGCTTATGGACACTTTCTCTTAGACATTTTATATTAAATTTTGATTTTATTTGTAATAAATAACGTGTGCTTGTAATTGTACTTCATTCCCATGCATGCATGTTGGCTGGAGCGGTCACTTCTCCTTGTCCTCTGTGCGGAGTGGGTGGGGCTTGAGCATGAGGGCAGCCAGCAGGACCAGGTGGATGAGGTGCAGGGAGGCGGAGCTTGTGGGCGTGGACGGGTAGACGTTCCAACACCACTCCACCACAACTGGCAGCACCACCCTATGGGGGTAGGGTGGGGAGGGGTGTGGGTGTGTGCATGGAGTGGGGGTCACTGCTGACTCACTTGAGGGGGGTGGGGATGTCTGTTGACCAAATAAGGAAGGGGAGGGTGTGGTAGTACCAGCTGTAGAACTGGTAGTGGAGGGAGCGGGCAAAGGCCACGCCCACAAAGTTGGAAGTGAACAAAATGGAGACAACATCTGCAGGAGAGCAGGAGGCAACATGGCCACTCCTTCCAGCGCCCACAACACTGGGGCACTGACCGGTGGTGGACGGGGGGGAGGGAGAAGGCAGGTCCCACAGCACCTTGCGTTGTCTGGAGGTAGGCAGAAGAGCATTGGGGAAACAGGCTCGCCCCTCCCTCCCGCACACGCCCCCTCTGTCCTGCACACGCCCCCTCTGTCCTGCACACACACCCTCTGTCCTGCACACACACCCTCTGTCCTGCACACACACCCTCTGTCCTGCACACACACCCTGTGTCCGCACACGCCCCCTCTGTCCTGCACACACACCCTCTGTCCTGCACACACACCCTCTGTCCTGCACACGCCCCCTCTGTCCTGCACACGCCCCCTCTGTCCTGCACACGCCCCCTCTGTCCTGCACACACACCCTCTGTCCTGCACACGCCCCCTCTGTCCTGCACACGCCCCCTCTGTCCTGCACACCCCCCCTCTGTCCTGCACACACACCCTCTGTCCTGCACACACACCCTCTGTCCTGCACACACACCCTAATGTGTATGCACATCCCAACCTGAGCCACTTTCTGCCCATGAAGAATGAGAGGACAGCAAGATGGCCGCAGAGGAGGGCCACGTGGAAGCTGCGATTGAGGAAGACGTGCTCTGGGAGGAAGCGCCAGTTGACGGTCCAGCGGTAGAGGAACTGTCGCTGCAGCTCAAAGGAGCGGTGGAAGTAGGCGGTGGGGTGGGCTAGGAGGAAGGGGGCACCCAGGACACCCTGCAAGGGGAGGGGGAGCAGTGACTCCAGAGACAGACTGACAGAGGGTACAGTGAGTGTGCTGACGAGCTTACTGGCTACAAACACACCTGTATGATAGCACACCAGGCGATCTGTAGCCCCGCCCACTTGACTCCGCCCACCAGCAGCAGCACAACCAGCAGTCCGGGAGCAAAGAGCAGCACATTCATCTTTACAGACACAGCCAGGCTGGTTCAGGGGGCAGTGAAGTGATCATGTGACTGTCATGTGACAGTCAAAAGTCACGTGACAGTCATGTGACTGCTACCTGTAGAGTGTGCTAGCCAGAGTCCACCTCCTGTACAGCATTGCATTGACTGAGGCATACAAAATCACCATAGCAACCGGGTCATTGAACATCCTCAGCACGAATATGGAATGGACCCGATAGGCCAACAGTGACATCATCACAAGGACGTACCAGGGAACCTGAGAGGAGGGGGGAGGGGAGAGGGAAAGGAGGGGAGGGGAGGGGAGGGGGGGAGTTAGTAGGAATAGGGCGAGCGAGGAGAAAGGGAGAGATTGACTCAAGTGCATTCCTGTCAATACTCAGTGCTTGCCTTTGCTGTTTTACGGTATATGTTGCAGACCAGGGCGAGGTTGAGTAAATAGAGCAATGCAAATATGCATTGGGCCCGACCAATCAGAGCGCCTCGCTCGGTCACATGATAGAAAATGGAATATATGTACACAAAACCTGCAGGGTACCTGTATACAGAGAGACATGTGACAACCGAGTCATGACAACGATGTAGCAACATGTGACACAACAATGTGCTAACGATGTGACAGGGAGTGAAAGTAATGTGGGATGTGACAACGATGTGACAAGGTTCTAGTGTGACAACAATGTGACATGGATGTGACAAAGATGTGACACGAATGCATGTGACAGGAGGGTGACAACGATGTGACACGGATGCATGTGACAGGAGGGTGACAACGATGTGACAGGGATGCATGTGACACCCGTGCTCTGGTGCAGTGCAGTGCAGTGCAGTGCAGTGCTCACACAAGCGGCCCCGTGTCCCCCCGCAGTTGGTAGTAGTCCCGAGTTCCGTTGACGAACCCCTCCACCTCCTGCATGTACGCCCGCCAGTCAATCTCTGTGTCTGCACATGCATTCACAGACAAGGTGCAGAGCAAGCACACAAGGTGACGTCATATTACGTCATGCCCCACGCTGCTCCAGTCTCACACGGAACTTTGCTGACGATGAACGCGTTCAGTGGCACCTCGGCCAACAAGAGGAATGCGCTGACGAATCCCAGAGACGTAACCAGGGAGATCAATCGATCAGCTCGTTCTCCAAGCGCCATTTTCCTCATTTCGTAATCACATACCTCGCCATCAACAAAATGGACGCCGGACCGAGCGGCCTGGAGGAAGACAATGAGGAGCTGTACCTCCCGAGAAGTCAGTCGCGTAGTGATCGACACTGCACGCACACGCGCAGGGTTGGTCGACTATTGACGTATCCGTTCCCGTCCTCGTGCAGCCGCAGTCAATAAGCTCATTAAGGAGGCCGTCCCGCACCTGCGAGTGTCGGTGGACGCCAGGGAGCTGCTACTGAAGTGCTCCACCGGTGGGTGGGGCGGGATGACGTCACCAAACTAGTGGGGCTCTGTTGGTCCCATCCAGTAGCACAAACCAGTGTCACTGTGTGTGCATCCTCGCACGTCAATGTAGTGGGCGAGCAGCAGGGCCCGGGTCGGCAGAGGGCCAACTGAAAAGAACAGACCATGGCGTAACGTCATAGGGTCAGGTTGGGATTAGGGTCCATTCTTGTCGCTTGATCCCGACACAAGCAGATCCAAATTCAAATAGAAATCACCCTGACCCCTGCACCAGTACTAGGGCATGCAGAGGACAGCATGTAATGACACTGGTACTTGGTTTCTCTGTGTGCATGGACCCCATGTGAACTGTGGGTGGTGTTGTCGAAGTGCAGTGCGAGCCCATTTGAACTGCTGGGTGTGACTGCTGAGCAGTGTGTTGGGAGGGTTGTGGTCCCTCAACTCTGCTCGTCCCTGCAGTGTTCATTCATCTGATTGCACAACAGGCGACAGAAATCTCAGACAAGAGTGCTCGCAAGACAATCCAGCCTGAGCATGTTATCCAGTCCCTGGAGGTGAGCGGCTAGCAGGCTAGACAAAGGGGGGCTAGCAGGCTGGACTAAGAGGGCTAGCACGCTGGACTAGTGAGGGGGCTAGCAGACTAGACTAAGAGGGGCTAGCAGACTAGACAAAGAGTGGCCAGCAGGCTTGACTAGTGAGGGACTAGCAGGCTAGACTAGGAGGGGCTAGCAGGCTAGACTAGTGAGGGGCTAGCAGGCTAGACTAGTGAGGGGCAGGCTGCTGTATACACTACCTGTGTTTCCCAGAGCCTGGGTTTTGGTGACTACGTGGATGAGTGCCGCCAGGTCCTGGAGGACTACAAGAAGCAGGCTGCAGTGAGTGGTGAGGTGGTGGTGTGCCCTGCAGGGCGCAGTGAGTGGCGAGGTGGTGGTGTGCCCTGCAGGGTGCAGTGAGTGGCGAGGTGGTGGTGTGCCCTGCAGGGTGCAGTGAGTGGCGAGGTGGTGGTGTGCCCTGCAGGGTGCAGTGAGTGGCGAGGTGGTGGTGTGCCCTGCAGGGTGCAGTGAGTGGCGAGGTGGTGGTGTACCCTGCAGGGTGCAGTGAGTGGCGAGGTGGTGGTGTGCCCTGCAGGCAGTGACATGTGCTGCTGCTGCTGTCTCTGCAGAAGAAGAAGAGAGGCAGCTCTCGACTGGACAGGCTGGGCATCCCTGAGGAGGAGTTGTTACGGCGACAGCAGGAGCTGTTTGCCCAGGCCCGACAGCAGCAAATGGAGGCTAGTCCATTCCTTACCCTACCTGCACCAACACACACACAATGCACCAACACACACACACACACACACTGCACCAACACACACTGCACCAACACACACACACACACACACACACACACCCAATGCACTGCAGCTGTGCTACTCAGTCCCCTCCCCCTGCAGACGGAGCAGGCCGAGTACCAGCGGCTCATCTACCAACAGCTGCACAGCCAGCCCGACAGTGCCAGTCTACCCACACAAGAGGATCTCAATCTGGCTACCGTGGCAACAGCTACCATGGCAGTGCCTACTGCAGCACCCGTGAACCTCCAGCAACCCGAGCTGGATGAGGACTACGACGACTGACCCCGCCCCCACACCCCACCCACCACACAAAGCCATGCACCTCGAGCATTCCTGCACACGTCATGACACAGTGCATGCGGGGATGAACAGTGGGTCATAATTTGTGACTGTGACAATGTTCAACAATTGATGCAAATTGAAAGAAACTATATATATAGGTATATACATATACTAGACACAAGTTAGTTTTCCTCTGGTGCACCTCAGTTGTCGGCAGACAGACCCTGGGCACTTGGCTCCTCCTGGGTCTCTGCCGCCTCCCGGAAGACCTGCAGCACACCCTCCAAGATGAAGGCAGTGAGTCCCCATATCTTCTCATGCTCAACCAGAAACACAGGATAGAGGAGGGGGAATTTCCTGAACTGCGTAAATCTCTGGTGGGCGGGGTCACAAAGGTCGTCCACAGACGCCGAAAAGGCGTAAGCAACCTAACAAGGGAAAGAGAGGGGAAACACCCTCCTCACTCACTGATCACACACTTGGACTCACCACCTATACCAGAGAGTGCAGTAGCATTCTCTATATAGGGATGTATAATTATACGTACCTCTGAAGGGTTAATGGTCAGGTGATCTATGACATCATCCTGCATCACATGTGCCATAACTGGGGTGATGTGGGTACGTGTTCTGCTCCGCCTCTGCAGCATGTACATACACACACACGTATGCATGCACACACGCACACACAGACACACACACACACTGATGTGTCCACAGTACCACGGTCATGTGAAGCCCCCACCGGGAGCAGCACCGCTCACTGTCACACTGTCGGGGAGCTCTGTCAAGGCACCAAGGATATCAATCAAGTCAGGTTTGATTCCTAGCTCCTCCCACGTCTCTCTTATTGCTGCATTAATAGGGTTCTCCCCCTCTTCACAAAGTCCCCCAGGGAAACTGTTGGAAGTGTGTGGGAACTGTGATGTCACACACCACCTACATGTGATATATGCTTGTGCTTTGCCATACATTGAGAGTTGTACTGTGCACAGGCATCCCAACCCATCTCTAACCCCCTTGGTTCACTAGGTGCTCGGCATGTCATTAGATTTGATTGGCCGGCCAGTCAAATCTCAGGACATCGCCGAGTTTCTGTGTACAGGTGCACGGCACCAGGGTCCCATAAAAATAGGCCAGGCCTGACCGACGGCCTGGCTACGTAGCTAGTTATGGGACTCGGCAGTACACCACAAGACGAACGTCTTTCACACACGAGAGCTCTGTGTAACAGCACAGCGTTTCCCACGCTCCCCCTCACCTGTTCTGCCCCTTGTGCTTGCTGAGCGTCCTGGCGCGCCGGGTGAACAGGATGTGCAGCTCTCCGCGGCGCAGGAAGAACGGGACCAGGACAGCGGCCCGCCGCCTCCCGTCCTCTGCCGGTGCACGAGCCTCCCGGGAGGACAGGACGGCGCGGACACGGGACAGGGCCTTGCTCACATCTTTGGCCGCTTTCATACGGTCCAACCGCCGCCCTCCCTCACGCAGCGGGACCACGGAATGTTGAATAAAATATTTGTTCCGGGGGAATTATTTTGGAGGTCCAAATTTTTCAGGCAGCTCAGCGCCCCTGGCGTTTACATATGAGACTGGCGTGTTATCTTCTTGCTTATCGCCGGCCCATGACCACGTGCGAGTGGGATATGCTATGCCCTTGTTTCTCCCCGGAGCGTTGATCGGAGCCTCGGAGCGGTCCCTGTCGGACTACAGCAGCCTCGCCCTGCCTAGCTGATAGCACCGGAGAGCAAGGACGCCGGCGCCGGATGGGGAGCAAGTGGGGGCGTCCGCTAAAGGAAAATAGCGGTCATCCGATTGACGCTGGAACCGTAGGAGCTGGCCAGCAGCGGCAGGAGAAGGAGGAGGAGTGTGCGGTGCGTTGCAAGACCTCCACACTGCATTTCTGCTGAGACGAGTAGTTGACTAACCTCCATGTTTCTGGAGGAGCCATTTTGACATGTGTCAGCGTTGTCATTGTATCTGTTCCCACTGTTTATGGAGTGTGTGGTTGTGTCATGACTCAGCCGCACTGAGCGCCTTGCCGGTGACCTGCATGCATTGGTACTGAGAGTGTTAGACAGCACTCACACGCACATAGCTATTGGACCCTAGCTATGCTGCATGCACGGCCGTGGATCTGGTGGTCAGGCAAGGTGTATATAGTCCTTTGTGGTTGGGCTGGGCCGTGTGCACTGCAGGTGTTGCGAGGGGCACTGTGTTGAGCCAGGCACACACTCACACACTGGCACCTTAAGCCACAACATCTTAGAATGACCTCATGTTCACACCCGGGTCACAGGGTTGGGGTACCTTAGGGGTTATATCCAGGGTTAGGGGTTAGGTCCAGGCGACCCTGCTGATGAGGTGTTGCATCCTAAAATCTTGCACTGTATCTCCCACCCCATGACCACTCCCCCACCCGCGCTCTTCCCTGCAGTACCAGGTGGGGTACCGTCTGAGCTACCTGAAGCTGGCCCTGCTCCTCCCTCCCGCCCTCCTGCCACTCCCCTTTGGCCTTCTGGTCGCCTACTGGTTCAGGCACCTCGCCCTCCGACTGGTGGCCTGGCAGAGCCCGCTGCACAAGGCACAGTTCATCATCGTCAAGGTGGGCTCTTGCCTCCCACTCACCCTTCACTCTCCCCACTCACCCCTCACTCTCCCCACTCACCCCTCACTCTCCCTCCCACTCACCCCTCTCTCTCCCTCCCACTCACCCCTCTCTCTCCCTCCCACTCACCCCTCACTCCCCACTCACCCCTCACTCTCCCTCCCACTCACCCTCACTCTCCCTCCCACTCACCCCTCACTCTCCCTCCCACTCACCCCTCACTCTCCCTCCCACTCACCCCTCACTCTCCCTTACACCTCACACCACTCCACTCACATCCTTGCAACTTCCCCTTCCCCCAGGATGTGGATGGCAAGTGCCGTGTAGAGCAGGTGCGGCACCTCTCCCTGCCCCTCCCCTCCTCCTGCGGCGAGGACTCGGAGGACGAGCTCACACCCATTTTGGGGGCCACTCGGGAGCGACAGCTGGCCTACTTCAAGCACCGCCACATCATCTACCTCTACGAGGAGGCCGAGGGGAGGTTCCTGCGTCTGTCGCAGTGGGAAAGGGGGCGGAGTTTTGACACCCTCCATGACCACAGTATGGGGTTGTCCTCGGATGAACACAGAGCAAGGTTAGCTGCTAGTGGTGGGCGGCTGGTGGTGGGCGACTGGTGGTGGGCGGCTGGTGGTGGGCGACTGGTGGTGGGCGACTGGTGGTGGGCGACTGGTGGTGGGCGACTGGTGATGGGCGGCTGGTGGTGGGCGGCTGGTGGTGGGCGACTGGTGGTGGGCGACTGGTAGTGGGCAGCTGGTGGTGGGCAGCTGGTGGTGGGCGACTGGTGGTGGGCGACTGGTGGTGGGCGGCTGGTGGTGGGCAGATGGTGATGGGCGGCTGGTGGTGGGCGGCTGGTGGTGGGCAGCTGGTGGTGGGCGACTGGTGGTGGGCGACTGGTGGTGGGCGGCTGGTGGTGGGCAGCTGGTGGTTGTCACACTGTACCCGTGACTCCCTCCCTACAGCCTCATCTTGAATGGACGGAATGAGATTGATGTCCCAGTCAAGCCCCTCTATGCTCTGTTCATGGATGAGGTGCGGAGATGACTCACCCACCTGTCCTACCCCCCTCCCTACCCACCTCCCCCCTCTCCCCTCCCATAGGCATTGCACCCGTTCTATGTGTTTGAGGTGGTGACGGTGGCCTTCTGGATGGCCGACGCCTACTACTACTACTCCGGCTGCATCATCCTCATCCAGGCCATCTCCATCGCCATCAGCATGGTGCAGACACGGCGGGTAAGCATGGGGTGGGGCAAGGGGTGGGACAAAGTGGGTGGAGATTGGGTACAGACACAATGGGTGAGGATGAATAGTGGAGTGGGGAGGTGGGGTGGAGTGGGGGGGAGGTGGTGTAGGGGCGGGGTTGAGGCGGCTCATGGTGGTCCATCTGGCATCTTTTTGCTGTACCCTCTTCAGGAAGAGAAGCACCTTCACAATATGGTCATGCACTCCAGTCTTGTGACTGTCATTCGTCAAGGTGCAGGTATGGCATGTGACAGTCATGTGACAGTCATGTGACAGTCGTGCACCACAGCCCCACCCCCTCCTGCAGAACAGCACAGTGTGTCCAGCTCCAGCCTCGTCCCAGGGGATGTCCTGGTGGTCCCCCCCGGGGGAATGGTGTGTCCGTGTGACATGGCGCTGCTGTCAGGGTCGGCCATTGTCAACGAGAGCATGTTGACGGGGGAGAGCGTCCCTGTCACCAAGACGGCCCTGCCCCGGGGGGCGGAGCTGTATGATGTCACCAGGCACAAGAAGCACACACTGTTTGGAGGTGAGCTGGGAGGCGGGTGGGGGCGGGACCAGGTTGACGCTGATGGCCCCTTCCCTCCTGCCCCGCCCCCTGCAGGCACCGAGGTGATCCAGACGCGGTACTACAAGTCGCAGCGAGTCCTGGCGGTGGTTGTCAGTACCTCCTTCTGGACGGCCAAGGGCACCCTGGTCCGCTCCATTCTCTTCCCCAAGCCTCTCAACGTGAAGCTGTGGAAGGACGCCATCAAGTTCGTGCTGGCACTGGCCGTCATTGCCTTCGCAGGAGTGGCCTACTCACTGGCCATCAACCTGTACCATGGGGTGAGTGGACGCAGCCTAGTGCACCAAAGGACAGGCAGTTGTGTTGACATCAACTGTGCCCTCCCTCCCCTCCCCCTCCTCTCCCTCCCCTCCCCCTCCCCTCCCTCCCCTCTCCCTCACTTCCCCTCTCCCCTCCCCTCCCCTCCCCTTTCCTTCAGTACAATGTTGGAGAGACCGTGTTTCGTTCGCTGGACGTTGTGACCATCCTGGTTGCCCCCGCCCTCCCTGCGGCCCTCACGGTGGGCACCGTCTACGCCATTGCTCGACTGAAGAAGAAGAAGATCCACTGCATCAGCCCACAACGGTTGGTAGGCAAAGGTCAATCACATGATGGTCGGTCACATGACTGTCACATGACCTCTCTTGTGTATAGGGTTAGTCTGTCTGGGCAAGTAGATGTTGCTTGCTTTGACAAGACAGGGACACTCACAGAAGACTCCTTGGATCTACTTGGAGTAAAACCCTGTGGCACCATTGGGTCACACCCCTTTACCATTGGAGGCAGCATACAGGACAGCTCTGCTGTGTACGTCCCTTGAGCCCTGCTAGTGCAGCCGTGCCAACACACACAACTCTCACCTCCGTTCCCTGCAGATTCTCCGGCACAGTGGTTGCCCCCGGAGACCAACTCTCTGTGGAGAGCCACCTGTTGCAGGGCATGGCGTGTTGTCACTCACTGACCCTCATTGGGGGGGAGGTCAGGGGGGATCCCCTAGACTGCAGGATGTTCCAGGCCACCAAATGGGTATGTCTGTGTATTAGGCATGCCAGCCCCTGCCTTCACGTGGCTATTACGCAAACTCGAAGATCCTTCACAATTGCACAATAGTAGCAACTTAAACATGAGGGCTGCACTTGAGGCTGAGTCTTAGTGTGAGGTGGTGTGGCTGAGCTGTTCTGTGGATGGGTCTCCTTAGGGGAGGGTGTGGTTGTCTCCTTAGGGGAGGGTGTGGTTGTCTCCTTAGGGGAGGGTGTGGTTGTCTCCTTAGGGGAGGGTGTGGTTGTCTCCTTAGGGGAGGGTGTGGTTGTCTCCTTAGGGGAGGGCGTGGTTTGTCTCCTCAGGGGTGGGCGTGGTTGTCTCCTTAGGGGTGGGTGTGGTTGTCTCCTTAGGGGTGGGCGTGGTTGTCTCCTTAGGGGAGGGCGTGGTTGTCTCCTTAGGGGAGGGTGTGGTTGTCTCCTCAGGGGAGGGTGTGGTTGTCTCCTCAGGGGAGGGTGTGGTTGTCTCCTCAGGGGAGGGCGTGGTTGTCTCCTTAGGGGTGGGTGTGGTTGTCTCCTTAGGGGAGGGTGTGGTTGTCTCCTTAGGGGAGGGTGTGGTTGTCTCCTTAGGGGTGGGCGTGGTTGTCTCCTTAGGGGTGGGCGTGGTTGTCTCCTCAGGGGTGGGCGTGGTTGTCTCCTTAGGGGTGGGCGTGGTTGTCTCCTTAGGGGAGGGTGTGGTTGTCTCCTTAGGGGAGGGTGTGGTTGTCTCCTTAGGGGAGGGCGTGGTTGTCTCCTTAGGGGTGGGCGTGGTTGTCTCCTTAGGGGTGGGCGTGGTTGTCTCCTTAGGGGAGGGTGTGGTTGTCTCCTTAGGGGAGGGTGTGGTTGTCTCCTTAGGGGAGGGCGTGGTTGTCTCCTTAGGGGTGGGTGTGGTTGTCTCCTTAGGGGTGGGTGTGGTTGTCTCCTTAGGGGTGGGTGTGGTTGTCTCCTTAGGGGTGGGTGTGGTTGTCTCCTTAGGGGAGGGTGTGGTTGTCTCCTCAGGGGAGGGTGTGATGGCCACCTTGTGTGTGTGTGCAGGTGCTGGAGGAGCCAGGGGAAGAGTCTAGCAACTACGACATTCTTGTCCCGGCAGTGGTCCACCCTCCGGCCAGTGAGACACAGGTCTGTGTGCGTACGTGCGTGCGTGTGTACAAAAGTGTGTGCGTGTGTGTGTGTGCGCGCGTATGTGTGTGTGTCTGTGTGTGTGCGTGTGTAGAGGAGATGTTCCCCTCCCAGTTCATATTTATGTCTGTTTCACTCGAGGGTACGATTGTGTGCTCGAGGCATGACCTACACACTGTGCTGCCCTATACCTAGCAGTGCTGACATGGTGACGGACACCTGTCCTCCCGTCCCTGCAGCCGGCGGTGGAGCTGGCCATCATGAAGCAGTTCACATTCTCCTCTGAACTGCAGAGGATGAGTGTGTTGGTGCGCCGGCTGCCCTTGGGGGAAGACCCTGAACTTGGGACTTCCCCCCACCGGACTGACGTTTTTGTGAAGGGAGCACCCGAGACCATCCAGCAACTCTGCGTGAAAGGGAGTGTCCCAGATGACTTTAGTGCAGTATTGCAGGGGTTTACCCTCCAAGGTTACCGCGTGTTGGCCCTTGCCCACAAAGTGATGGACCTGCCCTGGCACAGAATGGACCACACTGACAGGTCACTGGGCAGCCGAGGACATCACCCACGCCCCAGCTGTACCAAGTGCTGTGACAACGCTCCCCTCCCTGCCCCTCCCCGCTCCTGCAGGTCTCTTGTGGAGGATGGGCTCTCCTTGCTGGGCCTCCTGGTCCTCCAGAACGCCCTCAAACCAGAGACTGCTCCGGTCATACGAGAGCTGTGGCAGGCAGCCTTGAGGACAGTCATGGTCACAGGTTGGAGACTGGTGCCGCCTCGCCGAGACGAGCAGCGGCAGCACGTGTGTGTCTGTGTGTTCATGTGTCTGTCTGTCTGTCTGTGTGTGTGCAGGGGACAACATGCTGACTGCTGTGTGTGTGGCTCGTGAGTGTGGCATGGTCCGGAGCGGGGATGAGCTGGTTGCCATGGAGGCCACTGTGGACAGCAGTGGGCATACGCGTGTGTCGTACCACTCCGTGGGAGAGGGACCGGCCAACCTCGTGTGCTCCATACAGTCCAGTAGTAAAGTGGAGCTGCAAGCGGTGTGTTGAGGGGGAGGGGCGGGGCTGAGGTACCGGAGTAGGGGAGGAGTGGAGGGACAGGTGAACTGAGGGGGAGGAGTGGAGGGACGGGTGAACTGAGGGGGAGGAGTGGAGGGACGGGTGAACTGAGGGGGAGGAGTGGAGGGACGGGTGAACTGAGGGGGAGGAGTGGAGGGACAGGTGAACTGAGGGGGAGGAGTGGAGGGACAGGTGAACTGAGGGGGAGGAGTGGAGGGACGGGTGAACTGAGGGGGAGGAGTGGAGGGACGGGTGAACTAAGGGGGAGGAGTGGAGGGACAGGTGAACTGAGGGGGAGGAGTGGAGGGACAGGTGAACTGAGGGGGAGGAGTGGAGGGACGGGTGAACTGAGGGGGAGGAGTGGAGGGACGGGTGAACTGAGGGGGAGGAGTGGAGGGACAGGTGAACTGAGGGGGAGGAGTGGAGGGACAGGTGAACTGAGGGGGAGGAGTGGAGGGACGGGTGAACTGAGGGGGAGGAGTGGAGGGACGGGTGAACTGAGGGGGAGGAGTGGAGGGACGGGTGAACTGAGGGGGAGGAGTGGAGGAACGGGTGAACTGAGGGGGAGGAGTGGAGGGACAGGTGAACTGAGGGGGAGGAATGGAGGGACGGGTGAACTGAAGGGGAGGAGTGGAGGGACGGGTGAACTGAGGGGGAGGAGTGGAGGGACGGGTGAACTGAGGGGGAGGAGTGGAGGGACGGGTGAACTGAGGGGGAGGAGTGGAGGGACAGGTGAACTGAGGGGGAGGAGTGGAGGGACGGGTGAAATGAGGGGGAGGAGTGGAGGGACGGGTGAACTGAGGGGGAGGAGTGGAGGGACGGGTGAACTGAGGGGGAGGAGTGGAGGGACGGGTGAACTAAGGGGGAGGAGTGGAGGGACAGGTGAACTGAGGGGGAGGAGTGGAGGGACAGGTGAACTGAGGGGGAGGAGTGGAGGGACGGGTGAACTGAGGGGGAGGAGTGGAGGGACGGGTGAACTGAGGGGGAGGAGTGGAGGGACAGGTGAACTGAGGGGGAGGAGTGGAGGGACGGGTGAACTGAGGGGGAGGAGTGGAGGGACGGGTGAACTGAGGGGGAGGAGTGGAGGGACAGGTGAACTGAGGGGGAGGAGTGGAGGGACGGGTGAACTAAGGGGGAGGAGTGGAGGGACGGGTGAACTGAGGGGGAGGAGTGGAGGGACGGGTGAACTGAGGGGGAGGAGTGGAGGGACGGGTGAACTGAGGGGGAGGAGTGGAGGGACGGGTGAACTGAGGGGGAGGAGTGGAGGGACGGGTGAACTGAGGGGGAGGAGTGGAGGGACGGGTGAACTGAGGGGGAGGAGTGGAGGGACGGGTGAACTGAGGGGGAGGAGTGGAGGGACGGGTGAACTGAGGGGGAGGAGTGGAGGGACGGGTGAACTGAGGGGGAGGAGTGGAGGGACGGGTGAAATGAGGGGGAGGGGTTGGAGGATAGGTGAACCAAGGGGAGGGGCCAAGAGTGCCTGTGTTGCCCGCTGCAGGCTGCGGCCTACTCAGTCAGCAGTATTCGAGCTGTGGTGGTTGAGCCAAGGGTGCACTTGGCTGTGGACGGCCCATCCTTTGGTGTGATCCTGCAGCATTGCCCAGAGCTCCTGCCTCGGGTGAGTGGGCGGGGTCACTTGGAGGTGGGTGGGGTGTTGACCCTGGTCTCCCACGTGCAGCTGCTGGTGAGGGGGACGGTGTTTGCGCGGATGTCACCTCCACAGAAGCAGCAGCTGGTGGAGAGGCTGCAGGGCATAGGGTGAGTCCGCAGTCACTCCGCAGCAAGGGGCAGGGTCACTGCACTCCGCAGCAAGGTGCGGGGTCACTGCACTCCGCAGCAAGGGGCGGGGTCACTGCACTCCGCCTCCTGTACAGGTACTATGTGGCTATGTGTGGAGACGGCGCCAACGACTGTGGAGTGAGTGCTCTGAGTAGGGTTGCTGTAGCTGTGTTGCATTGAGTGTGTCCTTCTCGTGGTCAGGCCTTGAAGGCTGCAGTGACAGGGATTTCTCTGTCGGAGGCTGAGGCATCCATTGCAGCACCCTTCACCTCCGCCCGGCAGGACATCCGCTGTGTGCCAACTGTTATTAAGTGAGGTCCATGTGGTCCACCCACCCCTCACCCCCCCTCACCCCACCTCACGCCATGCCCCCTCCCCTCCCCTCTCCCAGGGAGGGCCGTGCATCGCTAGTCACTTCCTTCAGCCTCTTCAAGTTCATGGCTCTGTACTGCATTGCGGAGTTTGTGACTGTATCTGTGCTCTATTCAGTCAGTATATAGTGGCTGGGTAAGAGTTGATTACTTCCTGTCATGTGACCCACTTCCTGCCTACAGATTGAATCAAATCTTGGTGACTTCCAGTATCTGTTTGTCGACCTCGTTCTGGCACTGGCCCTGGCCTTCGGCAGTGAGTAGTGCCCCCTGACGTGCCAGCCCCTCCCCCATTCAGTAGCCCCTCCCCTCCCCTCCCTGCAGTGGGGTACAGTGGTCCTGCACGGTCCCTCGCTCTCAAGCGCCCGCCCTGCAACCTGGTGGGGCCGCTAGTCATCTCACAGCTCTTGGTCCACATTGCCCTCATCGTGGCCTTCCAGCTCGCAGTCTGGTCCTACCTGCACACCACACCCTGGTGAGACCTGCCAGGGGGCTGACCGCTGCACTGCAGCACATAGCCTCCTCCATGCACCCTCCTCTCTCCTTTCCTTCCTTCGCATTACCCCTTCTCTACCCATGATCCCTCTCTCCCCTCCCCTCCCCTCCCCTCTGCTCCGCTCCGCCCCCTCCCCTTCCCTTTCCTCCAGGTTCCAGCCCTTGGTACCTGACCCAGACGGTGATAACATCTGGTCCTACGAAAATGCTGCCATGTTCCTCTTCTCAAACTTCCAGTACCTCACACTCGCCCTCGTCCTCTCCTCCGGTCCTCCCTACCGCAAGCCCACCTACTGCAACCGTGAGCAGCACACACACAGGCACAGCAGACACGGTCAGGGAGCACTGTGCCCCGCCCCCCGCCCCGCCCCGCCCTTGCAGTGTACCTGATGGTGGCCACCCTGATCCTGCTGCCGCTCTGTGTGTTCCTGGCACTGGCACCTGCTGAGTGGATGCTACAGGTACCAGCTCTGCACCATGGGGGGGGGGGGGGGACATCAGGGTTGGGAGGGGCTGGTACGAGTCAGGAGGGAGGGGCTGGTACGAGTCAGGAGGGAGGGGCTGGTACGAGTCAGGAGGGAGGGGCTGGTACGAGTCAGGAGGGTGGGGCTGGTACGAGTCAGGAGGGAGGGGCTGGTACGAGTCAGGAGGGAGGGGCTGGTACGAGTCAGGAGGGTGGGGCTGGTACGAGTCAGGAGGGAGGGGCTGGTACGAGTCAGGAGGGAGGGGCTGGTACGAGTCAGGAGGGAGGGGCTGGTACGAGTCAGGAGGGAGGGGCTGGTACGAGTCAGGAGGGTGGGGTTGGTACGAGTCAGGAGGGTGCACATGTGTGCCTTGTGAGTAGCTGTCCCACTGTGTGTTAGCATGCAGTTGCACCAGCTCACAAAGGAGGCATGTCACTTCTGCTGGTCTGACTGCCCCCCTTGCTTCCGTTGCCGCAGCAACCCCTGCGGCTGCTCCAGGTCCAGCAGAGTCCCTCGTGGACCTTCAGAGCTGCTCTCGTGGAAATTGCATTGGCCAACTTCCTGCTGGCCTACATTGTGCAGGTAACCATAGCGACTGTAGTGGGTGGGGTGCAGTGTTTACTGCCGACTCTCTGCAGGCGTATGTGCTGGAGACGCTGTGCTACCGCAGACTGGTGGAGGGCATCTGGAGGAGGTTGCGCAAGGAACGAGCCCAGAGCGAATACAAGCGAATTTCAAAGGCACTGGATAATGGCACGGCATGGCCACCACTAGTAGACACCAGTGACTAAACGCTTTTCGTCCCTAAACTACCAGTACCAATAACAGTGGAGCTCTCTAGACTTGTACTCTGCAAGACATGCTCTGTGCTCGTTATTTGCTGACTGCTGGCCAACTAATTTAGACGCCTACGGCGTACTGCTGCCAGTGGTGAAAATGGCGGACTTGGACTGGGCGGACGAAGCAGACGCGCAGGCGCAGTCTCTCCCGCAGCAGGTGGACCAGCTCAGCCTCCAGACCTCCGGGAAGCAGCCTCACTCGTCGGCTGCCGCGACTGAGCCTAAGAAGGAGGACGCGCCCGAGGAGGAGCCCGTGTCGAAGGCGGAGGCGTCCCTTTTGACCAAGATCCTCCGCTCCAAGTTGGTGGACACGGGCAAGACCGGTATAGAGGTGCAGCGGGCCGACCCCAAGTCGCCGCTCTTCTCTGTCAAGAGCTTCGAGGACTTGAGACTGTGAGGGTTGCCCGATGCACGAGTGCACGTGACCGCTGCGTGCGTGTGGCCGCACTCTGCTGTGCTGCAGTACACTTTGCTGTGTGGTGCATGCACGCAGGCGCCCGGAGTTGCTGAAGGGCGTGTACGGGATGGGCTTCAACAAGCCCTCGCGGATACAAGAAGTGGCTCTGCCCATCCTCATCGCAGACCCGTGAGGGGCACGCACGTGTAGGGGGCGGGGCTGGGTGTGTGTGTCCACCACTGCAGGTACACTGCACACACCGGTGATGCTGCAGCTCTCCCCACTTAGGCCCCAAAATCTGATTGCACAATCTCAGAGTGGAACTGGGAAGACGGCTGCGTTTGTGCTGACTATGCTAACCCGTGTAGATGGGTCCCTACAGTATCCCCAGGTGGGTACGGGGATTTCCCTCCTGGAAGGGGTGTGTACACGCCCCACCCCTCCCCTCCCCTGTCTCGTGCTCAGGCCGTATGCCTCTCACCGACCTTTGACCTTGCCCTGCAAACTGGCAAAGTCCTGGAGCAAATGGGGAAGTTCCTTCCAAACATCAAGTTCACCTACGCCGTCAAGGGCCACAAACGTGAGCAGAAGTCGCTGCTAATCAAGCTGCCACTCTCAGCCGCCTGCCCCCCCCCCCCCCTGTGCAGTCGAGCGAGGCCAAAGGGTCACGGAGCAGGTGGTGGTGGGCACGCCGGGCACAGTGCTGGACTGGATCCTGAAGAGGAGGGCAATGGACCCCAGCAAGATAGTCCTCTTTGTACTGGACGAGGCTGACATCATGATTGCCACTCAGGGACACCAGGACCAGACTATCCGGATACACAAGTGGGTGGGGCGTGCACTGTCCCGTGCTGACCTCCCCTCACCTCCCCCTCCCCTCCCCTCCCCTCCCCTCCCTCCGCTGACTGGTCCCCAACAGGACCATCAACCCCAACTGCCAGAAGGCTCTGTTCTCTGCCACTTATGATGAAGGTGTGATGAAGTTTGCCACGTCCATCATCCCCAACCCAGTGGTCCTAAGGCTCAAGAAGGAGGAGCAGTCACTGGATAACATAAAGCAGTTCTATGTCAAGTGCCGGAGTGAGGAGGACAAGTTCCAAGCTCTGGCCAACATCTACGGGACCGTCTCTGTAGGACAAGCCATGGTGTTTTGCCATGTAAGCCAACACAGGCTGTGGTGTGTGCTGGAGTAGACAGACACTAGCCTTGTCTGTAGTGTGATCTAGCCGTGTGCTTGGCTAGCTGTATGCTTGTCTAGCTGTCTGTCTGTCTAGCCGTCTGTCTGTCTAGTCGTCTGTCTGTCTGTCTGCAGACACGCAAGAGTGCCAACTGGCTAGCGGCTAAGATGGTCAAAGAGGGGCATGCGGTGGGGCTGCTGACGGGGGAGATGGAGACTGAGCAGCGCGTGGCTGTCCTGGACCGGTTCCGGGCGGGCAAGGAGAAGGTACTGATCACCACCAATGTCATGGCTCGAGGCATCGACGTGGAGCAGGTCACTGTTGTGGTCAACTACGATCTTCCCTACGACGTGAACTTTCACCGACCTGACTTTGAGACTTACCTGCACCGCATTGGGCGGACGGGGCGGTTTGGCAAGACTGGGCTGGCGCTGAACCTGGTGGATGGACAGCGCTCGTACCACAACATGCTGGAGATTGAGAGGCACTTTGGACGGCCCATCCAGGAGCTGCAGGTGGATGACCCGGACGCCATTGAGCGAGCGGTGGGCGAGGACTAGCTCTGACTGGTGCACTCACTGCACGGTGCAGGGCTAACACACACACACACACACACAGCATGCTCAAGAAGGTAACTATATTCATGAGTGTAATGTCACCAATATCACATGACTCGCGCTGCAGACCGGGCCACAATGTGCGTGTGTCCTTGTACGTCACTGCCTCATGTGCCACGAAAGGGCATGTGTGCTTGCAGTCTCGTAGTCACTAGCTGTTACTGCTATCATTTTGACTGTTCTACCGTATACGGCACTCTGAGTGGACCAGCCTATAGATTGCATCATCACGCCTACAGCTCACAATTTGCCATTCTGAATCTGCTGTAGCCATGAGCCTCTACCAGCTCACGGTAGAAGATGTTGGGAGCACACGCCGACCACCTGCACCCGGCAGAGGAGCACACACCGACCACCTGCACCCGGCAGAGGAGCATACACCGACCACCTGCACCCAGCAGAGGAGCACACACCGACCACCTGCACCCGGCAGAGGATGGTAAGGCGTTTTGTTACAGCAAGGCACATTGGCTGGTTGGGTCTTCTATGTGATGCTGAAAGGACAGTAAGCAGATCGCTGGAATTGCACCTGTGCACAGGAGATGTTCGACCATGCGAAGCAGTCAACACCACAAGGAGTTACAGCTGCATGTGGCACAGTGTTTTATTGGTGTGTGGTCTTCACTGGCCTCTCCAGCTCGCAGGGCACACCTCTCGTGGTGCTACTGAGCCATCACACAACTTGCACTGACGTGATGCACGCGTCGACAGTACAGCAGCTAGCTATGTGTGTGTGTGTGTGTGGACGGCCATGCAGATTGCAATAAACGCACCTGAGCGAATCATATTTAAGCGCCCCGTGGAGCAAAATGTCGGACATGGATGACGAGTTCATGGAAGATGACGAGAACTACGACCTGGTGCGTGCGTGCGTGCGCGCATCACGGTCCCGCGTCAGGCGCGCGTTACTACACCTCTCCCTTCGATCCCTGCAGGAGTACACGTCGGAGGAGGAGGGGTCCGAGCCTGACGCGGACCTGGAGAACCAGTACTACCAGTCCAAAGCGCTCAAGGAGTCGAGCCCCAGCGCCGCCATCGGGAGCTTCGAGAAGGTGCGACTCCTCTGCAGGCAACTGCTCGTGTGCATAGACCGACCTGTACCTCACTATTCCTCTGTCGTCTCTTGCAAGACTTGTGCCGCGAGCTGTGCTATAGCCAGCAGTGGATGTGTGCGTTGTATTCACTGACCTCTCTCTGTGGGCAGGTCTTGGAGCTGGAGGAGACCAAGGGCGAGTGGGGGTTCAAGGCACTGAAGCAGATCATGAAACTGCACTTCCGACTGGTGAGGCCATACCACACTACACCACACCACTCCACACCACTCCACACCACTCCACACCACTCCACACCACACCACTCCACGCCACTGCACACCACACCACTTCACACCACACCACTCCACGCCACTCCACACCACACCACTTCACACCACACCACACCACTCCATGCCACTGCACACCACACCACTTCACACCACTCCACACCACTCCACACCACACCACGCCACACCACACCACTCCACACCAAACCACACCACACCACACCACATACTCAGCCAATGTCTTGTTGGTTGCCAGGGCAACTACGAGGCCATGGTGGCCTGCTACCGTCAGCTCCTGACGTACATCAAAGGAGCCGTGACGCGGAACTACTCGGAGAAGTCCATCAACTCCATACTGGACTACATCTCCACATCCAGTAATGTGAGTGCACGCCCACCCCACTACACCACCCCCTGTGCCACCCCCCCCACCCCGCCCACAGTTCAAGCTCCTGGAGGAGCTGTACAGCACCACCCTGGAGACACTGCGGGAGACACGCAATGAGCGGCTCTGGTTCAAGACCAACACTAAGGTGGGCGTGGCGGGGGTGGGGCGAGGGAGGGGGAGGGGCTGTCACGAGCGACTGATTGTCTGCCTCTATAGCTGGGGAAGCTGTACTTTGACCGTCGGGACTTTGTGCGTTTGGCAACAGTGATTCGCCAGCTGCACCAGTCCTGCCGCACGGCGGGAGGAGGGGAGGACCTCAAGAAGGGGACCCAGCTCCTGGAGGTGTACGCGCTGGAGATCCAGATGTGCACGGAGCAGAAAAACAGCAAGCGCCTCAAGACCCTCTACGAGCAGTCCCTGCGGATAAAGTCTGCCATCCCCCACCCACTCATCATGGGCATTGTGAGAGGTGTGGTCATGGCTGTGGGTGGGGCCATGTGGGTGGGGCCATGGTGGGTGGGTCTGGAGCCTAAGAGGTGTTGGTTGATGTGCATGACACCTTGCTCGTGTAGAGTGTGGGGGGAAGATGCACCTGCGGGAAGGAGAGTTCTCTCAAGCACACACGGACTTCTTTGAAGCATTCAAGAACTACGATGAAGCCGGCAGTCCAAGGTGTGCTGTGGTGTGTGGTGTGTGTGGTGTGCTGTGGTGTGTGCTGTAGTGTGTGGTGTGTGGTGTAGTGTGTGGTGTGTGGTGTAGTGTGTGCTGTGTACTGTGGTGTGTGGTGTGTGGTGTAGTGTGTGGTGTGTGCTGTGGTGTGTGGTGTGTGTGGTGTGTGCTGTAGTGTGTGCTGTGTGCTGTGGTGTGTGTGCTGTGGTGTGTGTGCTGTGGTGTGGTGTGTGCTGTGGTGTGTGGTGTGTGTGTGGTGTGTGTGCTGTGGTGTGTGCTGTGGTGTGTGGTGTGTGCTGTAGTGTGTGCTGTGGTGTGTGGTGTGTGTGTGGTGTGTGCTGTGGTGTGTGTGGTGTGTGTGTGGTGTGTGTGCTGTAGTGTGTGTGGTGTGGTGTGTGCTGTGTGCTGTGGTGTGTGTGCTGTGGTGTGTGTGTGGTGTGTGCTGTAGTGTGTGCTGTGTGCTGTGGTGTGTGCTGTGGTGTGTGCTGTGGTGTGTGGTGTGTGCTGTGGTGTGTGCTGTGGTGTGTGCTGTGGTGTGTGGTGTGTGCTGTGGTGTGTGCTGTGGTGTGTGCTGTGTGCTGTAGTGTGTGCTGTGTGCTGTGGTGTGTGGTGTGGGGTGCAGTGACGCTGTCCTGTCCTGTGCAGGCGTCTGGCATGCCTCAAGTACCTGGTCCTGGCCAACATGCTCATGAAGTCCGGCATCAACCCGTTTGACTCCACCGAGACCAAAGCCTACAAGGGCAACCCGGAGGTGCTGGCCATGACCAACCTCGTCAGGTCAGTGGGTGCGGGAGGGTGTGTCTGGTATGTGGGTGGGGCGTGTACGGTAAGGGGTGACTGTTGTGGGCAGGGGGTGGGGTCATTGAGGTGTTGTTTTGCAGTGCCTACCAGGCCAATGACATAGCTGATTTTGAACGGATTCTTCGTGAGAACCAGAGGACTATCATGGAGGACCCTTTTATCCGTGAGCACGTGGAAGGTGCGTTGGTGGGGTGGGCGGGACAGGGCGGGGCAATGGCTGCTTCCACTACCGGCAGTTGTCCCCCGTAGACTTGCTGCGGAACATCCGTACCCAGGTCCTCATCCGTCTTATCCGGCCCTACACTCGCATCAGGATCCCTACCATTGCCAAGGTGGGCAGGGCTGTGGCGTTGGCTGCACCACCGTCTCTGCCGTGTGGTGTAGGGTGTGAGCTGAGGTGCATGCGTGCGTGTCTCCCTCACTGGCTGCCTGCAGGAGCTCAACATCTCACAGGAGGAGGTGGAGGAGCTGCTGGTGACCTCAATCCTTGACAAGTGAGGGGGCTGTGTAGCAGTCACATGACTGTCACATGACCATCACATGACTGCCATGTGACCACCACATGCTGCTCTTCCAGTGTAATTCAGGGAAGAATTGACCAGGTCCATGGGATATTGGAAGTTGACTCAGGAGCCGAGGGGGCCTCCAGGTGAGGAGTGGCACACATGTGGAAGGCCTGTTTGTCCAGCTCTCTCGTTTGTTGTTCCCACTAGATTTGCCGCCCTGGATCGCTGGGCCACACACCTCGGCAGTCTACAGCAGGCCATCGCTGGGCGGCTGGCCTGAGAGGGTGGAGTGGGCAGTGGAGTCCTGGCTGGTGCAGGCAGCCCGCCCGCCAGACCAACTAGTGTTGTGTGGAGTGACCTCTGTGGGTTGTTAGCTCAGAGCCATGCGTGTGTGTACTGTGGGTCTGTCAGCGTTGGTGTACGGTCAAGTACGACAAGAGACAGAACGCTACTAGTACTCCTCTTAGGCAAGACAGGATGAATACAACACGCATGCAATGACTAAGCAGTTCAGACCACCTCACACTACACACTACACACAGTGAAGCGGGTTCTGCCTATGGTACACACTGTGCAGTGCTCCCAACATGCACACTGAGTCAGAGGCAAGCTAGAATTTCCTAGGAGGATTGGGAGGATTAAAGTAGAGGAATTTGCGCAGTCGAATGCTCGAGTCAGTGATTTGCTTGTTGCCGTCACGTGACTGGAACTGTAGGGCCACCTTGTTGTTGACGAGCGTCAGGATCTCCAGGAAGTGACGCCTGTACACGTTCTCTGCCATGACCTCCACAAACGCCTTGATGAACCAGGACCCAAACGCTGAGTTGCGCCACGAGACATAGCCGGGCACAGTGGCAAACACCACAGCAAAGTCTGCCTCCGCCGGCAGCACCACAGCCTGTCCGTCTGTTGCCTCAAACTCCTTCTGCTGCTGGCGGTACATCTCTTCAGCTGCCTTCTTCATCTCTTCCAAGGACGGCTCCTGCTCCTTTGCGGCCCCCTCCTCCTGTGCCCGGTCGAACGGGCTGTCAGTGGCCTCCACTCCGTAGTCAAACACGCCCCCACGGCACGCCTGCATCAGGAACACCTTGGGCTTGCCAACGAGTGTGGGGCAGTTGTAGCCGTTGAAGGGCTTGAAGACCATCTCCACTGGGATGAGTTCCTCGTCGGTCCCGTAGAGCTTGTCCTCCAAACCGTGACTTAGGACGCAGACAACCAGGCTGTCCATGTTTCGGTGGTCCAGTTTGGCTACATACTTGAGCGTGGACAGCATCTTTGCCCCGGTGAGGTCGTTGAACACCTTCACGTCATAGCACAAGCCCTTAAAGAGCCGGTACAGGTTCTCAGCGTCCAAGTCAGTCCCCTCGCGCTTCTTCATCTTCCCAGTAAAGTTCTTGTTGTTGATGATCACCGCCACGCCACGGGGTTGGCTCTTCATGCGGTAGGACTCCAGACCGTCGTCTGTCCCCTCGGAGGGCTTGTAGGCGTCGTCGGTGAACTCGGGAAGTGCCCAGTTTGGGTTGCTGGGATCGGCAGCGTTCACTGGCAGCTGGGGGAGCACAAACTGCGGGGGCTGCTCCTGGTCCATGCTGGGGGGCACAGGCTCGGGCTCACCTCCTGTCTCCTGCTCAGCTGTGGAGATGCTGGTGTCCTCATGCTGTTGGGGTGTGGAGAGAGGAGGGTCCGTCTCCATTGGGACATCAGCACTTGGCTTGGACACTGGGCACACAAGACAAGGAATTATGGCCGTTACACCCATCCTGATAATACGCAACATAAGCACACACGCACGGACGCACGCACGTCACCACTGCCAAGTTCACACCCACCACGGTTCAGATCTGCCTCCAAACTTTCAGCCAGATACTCGGATCCATCAACCTTCTTGAGCAGTTCAATGAAGACCCTTAGAGAACCCGGCTTCCTTCGCTGTAGAGCCTTCAACAAATGGCTGACCCCATCCCGTCGGCTCTGTTTGGTCTTTATCTCGATCTCAGAGTGCTCGTTCAGTGTCAGGAGCTTGGGCCCTTGCATGTCGTCAATGATCTCCAACGGATTCAAATTTTTCGTCAGTTCGGCGAAGTTGAGTCTGATAGCTTCGCGCTCCTCGCGGCTCGACATGTTTACGTCAACTGTACAGTTCCTCGCAGAAGACAAAGATCAGAAGTCAGCCATATTGAGCGTGGGCGTAGCGAACCCATCAAATTACAAAAGGTACGAATCACGTGTGTGTCTGTCAGGGGATTACCCCATGCGCTTTTCTAGCACCAGTGGACCACTTATCTACAGTGCGTGCTCGTACATAGTAACCAGTGCACAGTCTTACTGCATGTCTACCTGAACTCCATGTGTGTGTATACTTATGGTTTGCGTCATTTCTCCTACACCGTCATTTCTCCTACAGCGCCTGTTGTTGTCATTTGGTTCTACAATAAGGTACAAGCAGAATGCTGCGTTCCACTCCACGTTCAATTGAAAATCGTGTATGTACACAATACATGGCCACGACCATGTGCATGTTTAACTCGCTTCTATTACTGACACACCACTTCCTAGGACTGGGCAAATTGTTGAGCAATCACGTAGCAGTGAAAAACAAATGAATGTAGATGTTTCAACCACGAAGGTCTTCGTCAGTTACAATGCATTGAACCAGTACACAGTCTTACTGCATGTCTACGTGAACTCCATGTGTGCATATACTTATGGTTTGCGTCATACAACGCATTGTAACTGACGAAGACCTTTGTGGTCGAAACGTCTACATTCTATCTGTTCGTCACTGCTACGTGATTGCTCAACAATTTGCCCAGTCCTACCTATGCCGTAGCAATGAGCCTCTACCGAATTATTACACCACTTCATGTCCCATTGGTGCACAGGTCTTGGTGTGTGCGCGTGTGGCAACACCCCTCACAAGTCAATAATGAGTACCTGTACACGGGGGTGTGGCTCTGGGACAAAGTGGACCTTTTGTTCTGTAGAGGTCTTCATATAATAACGTGCTTGTTGGAAACTCAGGCCCATTAATTGAGCAATTATTGCAAGAATTGTGCAATCGTTCTTGTGTTTAGTAGCTATGCTGACCTCGTGAACAAGCTACCCTTGAGCGGTGGATTGTCCTTGGTCCGTGCTGGAGCACCTCATGGCTCACATGCACAGATCACATAGCTATGCCCATGCACTACTTGCTGTGGCTGAGCTAAGCTAGTAAAGCCAGCCAGCCAGCCAGCTGTCTGCTCGCGTCGCTCGAATGTACGTATTTGCGCAATAAATAAAATCAACCAGACTCTCTCGCTATCTCCCTCCACTAGCTGCGAAGAGGCGTGGCTTCATTGCCATATTTGGAACTCGCGGCCTGCGCCGAGTGCACTTTGTACCCTGAAGCGACGCCATTTTTCATTGTCCTTTACAGCGCAGTGTGTCGTGCCGACTGTGAACGGACGGACGGACGGGAGATGTTGCGGAGGACGCGGCTCGGGCTTGGTGCCGGGGTGGCGATTCTGCTCGTCACTTTGGCGGGTCTTGATTGCTGTTCGGCCGCTGGAGAAGGTGAAGGGATGCGGGAGTTGTAACGTTTGCACGTGTTGTACCTGTGCGTGATGAAGTGTGTTTCGCTCCACTGTTCTTGCAGAGGCAGCCGCGAATTACCGCCTGCAGGTCGTGACTGTGGCCACGGAGGAGACGGACGGGTACCGACGCTTCATGGATTCAGCTGAGCGGTTCAACCTGAGCGTGCAGGTAAGCGCTAGGGCGAAAGACGCCAGGACGGGCCTAGAGTTACAATTACGTACACACAGCGGTGTAAGCCGTCGCGTCAATGCAGTAAAGTAATGCAAGATCCACAGTTGCGAATTGGATGATATCTAGGTCGCGTTGAATTTGACTTTCAGATGTTACCTTATTGAAGCTTTCACTTAGCGATGGCGACTAAAGGCCATTTGGCATGAGAGGGATTATCTCTGTAGACGGCTCGGACCACTGATGGGACACTTGTTGGCCGTTGGTGGAAGCCAGTAGGCTGAAACCTCACTGTGATGTTACCTTATTGAAGCTTCAACCTAGCGATGGCGACTAAACGCCATCTGGCATGGGAGGTTTGAGCAGGGACTGTTACTTATGGTGATGTACGTTGGAGCTCTGGCGGTCTGTAGTGAGGTCAGTGCTGGATTATCTCTGTAGACGGCTCGGACCACTGATGGGACACTTGTTGGCCGTTGGTCGAAGCGTAGACTGAGACCTCACTGTGATGGTGGGTGCACAGACGAAGACAGATTATCTAACAGGAGTGAGAAGGATTACACTAGAGGGAGAATTGGTCTTGATGGCCATAAACATAGCCAATCAATGAATGGAAACTGTTTGCAGAACGTTTTGGCACGTAGTAGCCCTTCCATCAACTGCCGTGCTTGTTGTCACAGCATATAGCAGCGAGCCTCTCCAATATCTGAGACTGAGAGTGCCGGACGTGATGATGGTGCAGAGATCAATGGGGACTGCGTTGCCACAGACCAGCTGTGCCTGAGGCAACTGGCAGTTGTGTGTATAGAAGATAGATTCCTGTGAATTGTGGGTAGTTCTCCCAACGTGCATGTGTGTTGTTCAGCAAAGTTTGTTCCAGAATTCTTTGTAGTTCATGGACAAAACATCCCAAGTGTCTCTCTGTATGGGAGTGTCGAGTTCCTCTACCAAGCTCTAGCTGCGCTGCCAACGAGGCACCTGCCAGTGTTCGGCTAGCTAAATACATCCACACTTGGACTTTCTAGAAACTTTCTAGAAAAGTGAATACGGACGTGAAGGGGTGGGGGTGGGAGTTCAAAGCACTCCTGCTAGCATGCTACATTTGCCTTTTCCCACAATCTGAGCGATGTCTGATCACAAGGTGGCCGAAGGGGGTTCTGTTGACTTGGTTGTCCAATCGCAGAGACGGTCTGTGACAGTTTGTAGCTGCATTGAGCTTGAGGTCAGCCTTGACAATGGAGTGCACTGACAGGGAGGTGAAGTGCTGGCACTTCATGAAGCAGTACAACTGCAGCAAGATGTCTGACACAGGAAGATTGGTGTGCAAGTAACCAGTTCATTGGCAACAACAGCCTCTCTAGTGTTCCCTTGTAGTGCATGCAGGGCATGGTGTGAGGTGTGAGTAACCGTGGGTAATGACTGCTTTCTCTGTACGCTTCACATGCAGTGTACATTAGTGTGCATGTAGTGTGCGTGTACTTTGGGAACCATAGAGATGGTGACCCGCGCTCCATTACAGTAAGTATGCGGGTGCGACAAGTGGTGGTCACCTCTCTGAAGATGAACGTGCTCACTATTGAGCTTCGCGTGGGAGCCGTGATTAACAGTTTGGCATTTCAACATTGAAGGTCTTTATAAGTTACAAGGTAGTTTTGTAACAGACAAAGACCTTTCAGGTTGAATCACTTAGTCTTGTTCATTGCTGCAAATGAAAACTCAGTGAGCTCAGATCCACATCTGCATAGCGTGAGTGTCTCCTGACATCCCCTTGCAGGTTGTAGGAATGGGGAAGAGGTGGGAAGGAGGGGATATAGCCCGCTATCCTGGCGGAGGGCACAAGATTAATTTGCTGAAGCCAGAGGTGAAGAAGTGGCAGGGTCAGAAAAACGTCATAGTCATGTTCACAGACAGGTGAGTTCTGGTGTGTGTGGCCCCATGTGCCTAATTTGAGCGACAGTACTGGGCTGAAGTAGAAGGCTTGATATACCTCTCATGTGCTACGCAGTGCGTCAGCTGATAAGCCTCCATTCATTGTCTCCACTTGTTTCATGCAGTTATGATGTTGTGCTCGTCGACGGTGAAGCTGAAATAATTAGGAAGTTTCTGGAGTTCGATGCCAAAGCAGTGTTCTCCGCTGAGGGGTTTTGCTGGCCGGACCAGTCTCTGGCTGTACGTGGGTTACAGGTGTGCCCGCACAGACACAGCCGCACTGACACGTGCATGTGCTGTGTTGCGCTTGCAGGCCAAGTACCCTAAAGTTGCTCTTGGGAAGAGGTTCCTCTGCTCTGGAGGTGAGTGCAGGGCCACACTCCTTGCCAGTACCTAGCCACAACGGCATGCAGCACAATTGACTGGCAGCCACCATACACTGCACTGCATGACCACAGCCCATGGCAGTATGTATGTGGAGGGGCTTTGTGCGTGTGTGCTTTACATGTCGTTTGACGTGTGTGCAGGGTTCATTGGCTATGCCGACACCATTGCTAAGATAATTTCAGATCATCCAGTGCAAGACCGGGACGACGACCAGCTCTACTACACAAAGTTGTATTTGGACCAGGAGAAGCGGGTATGGGTGGATATTTACTGCCAGGACTTCAGCATATATAAGCTCCTTTCACATGGACTGATAAATAATCTGGGTCGAATCTGGATTTGACCCAGATATGATGCAAACGGAAGCGGGTCGAACCCACTTTGCTGTCTAATGGACACAAATACGACGGCGATTGATATTCTACAAAGTGGCATTTACGAGTGCCGAGTCCCCTTGTTCTAGTTCACGCTGAGACCAGCTCGTTCGGCTAGACACGCTAACAACATGCTAACGCTGGATTTTTTGGTCCATGTGAAGAGTATATAGTGTATGTAGTGTGTGTGTGTGTGTGTGTGTGTGTGAGTGTGTGTGTGTGTGTGTGTGTGTGTGTGTGTGTGTGTGTGTGTGTGTGTGTGTGTGTGTGTGTGTGTGTGTGTGTGTGTGTGTGTGTGTGTGTGTGTGTGTGTGCTTGGTGTGCTTGGTGTGCTTGGTGTGCTTGGTGTGTGTGTGTGTGTGTGCTTGGTGTGCTTGGTGTGCTTGGTGTGTGCTTGGTGTGCTTGGTGTGTGTGTGTGTGCTTGGTGTGCTTGGTGTGTGTATGTGTGTGTGCTTGGTGTGCTTGGTGTGCTTGGTGTGTGTGTGTGTGTGTGTGTGCTTGGTGTGCTTGGAGTGTGTGTGTGTGTGTGTGTGTGCTGGTGTACAAAGTGAATTCGTGTACCATCTTCTGAAACAATTGGGGTTGCATGTGCCTATTTATCTCCACTGCAGACAAAGTACTCTATGAAGCTGGATCACCGTTCATACATCTTCCAGAACCTCAATGGAGCTAAGGGTTAGGGTTATTTGAAGCACTGTATGTACCTGTCTGTCCTGAGATGGTTCTGTGTTGTGTCCCTTAACTCAGAGGAGGTGGAGCTTAGATTTGAAGAGGGCAAGGTGCGCGGGGAGAATGTTATGTATGGGACACGCCCATCAATCTTCCATGGGAATGGACCATCCAAGGTACTGTCCTTGTGTTGAGCACTTGTGCACGTGTGTGTAGTACACGTGTGCACTTGTTCGTTTGTGCACATGGAGGTCCGCTGGCGTCCACGTGTCATTTGTGCACGTGGAGGTCCGCTGGCGTCCACGTGTCGTTTGTGCACATGGAGGTCTGCTGGCGTCCACGTGTCGTTTGTGCACATGGAGGTCCGCTGGCGTCCACGTGTCGTTTGTGCACATGGAGGTCTGCTGGCGTCCACGTGTCGTTTGTGCACATGGAGGTCCGCTGGCGTCCACGTGTCGTTTGTGCACATGGAGGTCTGCTGGCGTCCACGTGTCGTTTGTGCACATGGAGGTCCGCTGGCGTCCACGTGTCGTTTGTGCACATGGAGGTCCGCTGGCGTCCACGTGTCGTTTGTGCACATGGAGGTCCACTGGCGTCCACGTGTCGCTTGTGCACATGGAGGTCCGCTGGCGTCCACGTGTCGTTTGTGCACATGGAGGTCCGCTGGCGTCCACGTGTCGTTTGCTTGTCTGCCACAGGTTTTTCTGAACTATCTCTCTAACTACCTAACCCAAGAGTGGCGTGAGGGCAAGTGTGTGTCGTGTGTGGAGCAGATGGTGCCAGTGCCTCAGGAGCTACCCACTGTCTTTGTGGGTGTGTTCATAGACCAGCCAACACCCTTTTTGAAGCAGTTTCTAGACCGGCTGGCTGCACTGAGCTATCCCAAGAAGAAGATGTCAGTGTTCCTCAGGAACAATGTAAGTTTCCATTCGAATATGAAATGGTCGTGTGTGAGCTCAGTGCTTTATTGTAGGTGGAGTACCACGATGAGGTGGCGAGGACGTGGCTCAAATCGTATGATAAAGAGTATAGGAAGGTGTACTACATAGACCCGGAGCAGTCGTTGTCAGACGAACGTGCCCGAGTTGAAGCTGTGTAAGTGCAGGCCAAGTACCCTAAATATTCTGCGACCTGTCATGAGCGCACACATGCAGCGCTGCCGTGAGTCCACACATGCAGCGCTGCCGTGAGTCCACACATGCAGCGCTGCCGTGAGTCCACACATGCAGCGCTGCCGTGAGTCCACACATGCAGCGCTGCCGTGAGTCCACACATGCAGCGCTGCCGTGAGTGCACACATGCAGCGCTGCCATGAGTGCACACATGCTGTGCTGCCATGAGTGCACACATGCTGTGCTGCCATGAGTGCACACATGCAGCGCTGCCATGAGTGCACAAATGCTGTGCTGCCGTGAGTGCACACATGCTGTGCTGCCATGAGTGCACAAATGCTGTGCTGCCCTGCAGGCAGGAGTGTGTACAGGATGGCAGCAAATACTTCCTCTCCTTGGACTCTGTTGTCATGGTGACGAACCCAGACATGATACAGCATTTACTGAAGATCGATAAGTATGTATTCTTTATGGTTTAGTGTGTTAGTCTGTGGTTGAACAAGCTCAAGTGTGAACTCTGTGTTTTAAGGTACCTTTGTGCGTGCTGCAGGAACGTCGTGACTCCACTGATGTCCCGGCCTGGGATGATGTGGTCCAACTTTTGGGGATCAGTTGCTTCTGATGGCTTTTATGCTCGATCGTCCGACTATACAGACATTGTACAGCGGAAAAAGCTGTGAGTCTGTAATTATTGTCCTAGTAAGGAATTTCACAAGTGCTGTAGATGTTGTGGTTAACACCTAGAAGGTTTCCTGTTTGTTGTCTGCCTGCAGTGGTGTGTGGAACGTCCCACATGTCAGCACAGTTTACCTGATCAAGGGGGCGTGGCTCAAGAGCCACACCCCTGACTACAGCAGTGAAAGGTTTGAGGTTGACATGGCGTTCACAGCATGGATGAGAGGGAAGGTGGGCAGGCAGTGCAATGATTGGTTTCACGTGTGTTTTGGAGTGAGGCTGTCCTGGCGATGCTGCAGGGTCACTTCATGCATGTCACCAATCTGGAGGACTATGGACACCTGGTGAACCCCGAGGGGTACTCCACACAGCACCTGAACAACGACATGTATGAGATCTTCAACAATCGCAAGGTGTGTGCTTGATGTGCATGGGGTCAGCTTGAGTGTATGTACGTGTCATGGTCTTTGAAGTGTGAGTGTCATTTGTATTTAATTTGTCACAGGACTGGGAGGACAAGTACCTCCACCCCAACTGGTCCGTGTCTGCTGAGGCTGAGACCAAGGTGGATATGGTGAGGCCACTGCTCCTAGCCTTCAGTGCATGCCAGAACACATGGCAAGGCCAAGCACTAGTAAAGGGCTTGTACAATTGTCCTCACATGTAGCCTTGCCACGATGTGTACTGGTTTCCACTGTTGTCTGAGTCGTTTGCACGTGAACTAGTAGCAGAGATGGAGCACTACGGGAAGTGGTCAGCTGGGCGTCATGAGGTGAGCCACGGGTCACAGAGACTGTACAATGCACTCAGTGGTTCCCTTCTTCTGGAGTAGGACTCCCGTCTGTCGGGTGGGTACGAGAATGTGCCAACACAAG
Organism: Aplysina aerophoba; assembly: GCA_949841015.1. NCBI lineage: Eukaryota > Metazoa > Porifera > Demospongiae > Verongiida > Aplysinidae > Aplysina > Aplysina aerophoba. The sequence goes on from OX465054.1 coordinate 4,803,225, forward strand.
ATATCCATATGAACCAGATAGGATTTGAAGAGCACTGGCTGGAGGTCATCCGTTCCTATGTCGTCCCTGTTAATGGCAAAGTGTTCCCTGGGTACTACTCCAAGGTAAGCAGGTATTGCAGTATAGGGAGTGAGTGTGGCTTTGGGTAAGTACATGAACATGTCATGTTATACTGCTTGAAGGTCTGTGCCAAGGTGGACTGTATTGAGTGAGTGCCTTTCCTCATTCCACACTCTACAGGCGCACTCTGTCATGAACTTTGTTGTCAAGTATAGTCTTGGGGGCCAGTCCTCTCTTCGTCCTCACCACGATGCGTCAACATACACAATAAATGCGGCTCTCAGCGAACCTGGAGTTGATCATTGGGTAAGTACTAAAGTGGACACGGATGTGACCTTTGTTCATACTGTGTGCTGGACACAGTGCCATCCTTTTTGTATGCTGTAGTGATTTTGTGTGCTGTAGTGATTTTGTGTGCTGTAGTGATTTTGTGTGCTGTAGTGATTTTGTGTGCTGTAGTGATTTTGTGTGCTGTAGTGATTTTGTGTGCTGTAGTGATTTTGTACGTATGCTGTAGTGATTTTGGGTTATGTAGTGATTTTGGGTTCTGTGCCTCAATTTGGCTTTGGCTGTCAGCCATTTGCTGCAGGGGGTGCGACTTACGCACTACCTTAACACATGGTCAAATTCGGACTGCCACTGCTGGCGAACGTGTGACAATCATATTTAATGGATAAAGGTTTAAGGTTCGCCTACAATGTGCTGAAGTATCGTAGCCCCTCAAATCATTTGTTCAGCAGCCATTTACAGTCTTTTGATACAGCTAATCATTTTATTTGCAGCATAATTGTGAGGTATCAACCGTAGCAACCCAGAAAGGAATAAATGGAGCAAACAAAATAAATCCGTTCTACAAATGTCTATAAATGAAATGGTACAAATTGAAGCATTACTCATAAATATGATTGTCACACGTTTGTCAGCAGTGGCAATTCTAATTTGACCATGTGTGCAAGCGACAATGTGCACACAGAATGATTGCTAGAAAGAGTTGGGACATGGGTGAAAGAACAAACCAGTTTGTGATATGCGCCATCTTTGGGTTAGTAGTATGCTATAGAAATATGCATCAGTGGGAGTCAGTTTATGTGTGCTGTGCTGTGCTGTGCTGTGCTGTCTGTGCTGTGCTGTGCTGTGCTGTGCTGTGCTGTGCTGTGCTGTGCTGTCTGTGCTGTGCTGTGCTGTGATGTGCAAGTGATGGTTGTATTGTCTCACGTCTGCATGGTGCTCTGCTGCCTGGTGGTCCGCAGGGAGGAGGGTGCCGGTTCCTGCGGTACAACTGCAGTGTTGTAGACACACGTTTGGGCTGGGCGCTGATGCATCCTGGGAGACTCACACACTACCATGAAGGACTGCCCCTTGTGAACGGGACAAGATACATCATGGTCTCCTTTATTGACCCATGAATGACAAGCAATGGGACAAAGTGGACGTTTTGTTCTGTAGATGTCTTCAGATAATATTGTGCTTGTTGGAAACTCAGGCCCATTAATTGAGCAATTATTGCAAGAATTGTGCAATCATTTATGGTATTAGAGCATGCCTCCTTGCAGTCAAATGTGTGTGCACATGCACTGCACAAGTCAGGGCGTGGTGCATGGTTGGCTTTGTTTGCCTGCCTGTGTGATTGTGTTGTTAAGAAGTTGATAGCGAGTAGTTTGGCATGATGGATGTGAATGAGAAAAGTGGCTTTACTGGTGAGTGAATTGCATATAAAGGGCCAGGGTTAGTATGTCCTAGCTTGTATGCATGCACTCTGTGGTGTGACCCTGCTGTTGAACCCTACATGAACCACACAGTGCGACACTTTGTCAGAGTAAGTTGCATCGTTTGCCTACTCTGATATACCCAATGAATTGTTTTAATTCCCACGTACCTGCTCCCTGCAGACTGCAGTTCTACCTGACACTGTGTACACTTGGTGCAGGAGGCTGTTTTCTGTGTTGGCAATCCCCCATTCCCCCCTCCCATGTCTGTGAATGGGATAGTTGCTCAGCTGCTCACTCGTATGTGCTACACTCACCTCATCCCAGCTGCAAGTCGTCTGCTGAACATGGCCCCTCCCAACTCCCAGGCAGCCCTACAAACCACTCCTGACATCACGAAGGTCCACCTTGAGGTCAAATGTGCAGCCATCACTCTGGTCCTGCACAAACTAGTGTATGGACCAGTAGCTCCTCTGCTATCAGGGTTGCTATGCTGCTTGCTGTCTTCAGAGCTGGCTGTACGCGAGTGCACCGTATGGCGAGGGACAGCAGGGAACAGTCTTCATCTATTCAGGGAAGAATGGTAGTCCGATTCTCAGACCATTGTTGGCAGTGCTCTTAACCTGGAAGAATCCTTGCTGGATGGCCTGACTTCCTTTGGAGCCTTTATTAAGGGGAACGCAGACATTGATTGCAACTGTCATGACCACCCCCCTTGCCACCCCACCACAACCTGTGTACTGATTATATGAATTCCTTATACATTATAGTAACCAGTGCGCGATCCTCCTCCTCTCTTCTCGCTTCTGCAGCAGGTGTCTTAGCTTCCATAGTGTCTACACTGGTTTGCATGATAAGAATAATTGACATGCCATTGGAATGCAGCTATAAAATATTCATTTCTTTTGTCCACGTGTTCTCTTTGGGTTAGGGTTCTCTTTGTAGCTGTTTTAAAGAAAGGTTGTGTTTCATGCGTTTTCAGACTGGGGATCCCTACTCCCAGTATACAATAGTGTGCGTGCCCCATCTAACTAACCGCTGGCCTTCCATCACTGCTCCGCTCACTCACAGCACCCTGAAGCGCTAGCCTTGATATAGTCAGTCCATGTAATAACGCATGTCCAGACACACACTGAAGTATATAAATTATACATCAAAGTAGTTGTCTCTGGCATGCAGTTGTTCCACATCACTACATCACTTGTATGCAGACACAGGAGGTAGCTGTCACTAATCACTTAATTTTTTTGCCCATGTCCCGTTCCTCTGAACTGGTCTATGGTAGCCTGGAGATGCATGGGTGGCCTCCTCCTCCCACCTCCTCTTGCTCAGCAGCTGGGCCTGGTTGCATTTCTGCATCACACAACCCGACACAGGAGGGCGGCCACCACGCATTGGTACATCTGAGGAGTGGGCTCACATGCACACACACTGCTGCCCACACCTTCAGCATGCTGCAGGCCTGCACAACCCTGCATGTCCCTCTTCTGCTGGTGGGCGGCACCCAGCTCTTTGGCCTCCTGCCTCTGGGCCGAGGCAGCTGCTACTCTGCCCACCACATCCTCCAGAGCTGCCTTCAGCCTCTCAGCCTTCTACTCACTCAGGACACCAACCCCACCCCCTCTCAGCAGCACAGCTCCTGAGCATGAGAAACACCAATAAGACTATATAGCTGTGTGCTGAAGTCACGTACTTCATAGAAGGCTTGGGATTCCTTGCATGGACTCACTGCAGTAAGGTGGTGGTGGAGTACAAGTGACCCTACCCACCTCCTGCTAGTGAGCCGTTGTTCTGTCTGATCGGCTGGCCGCACTCGCGGGTCTGCCACCTCCACTGTCAGACGCCCTAGTGCTACAGGAGAGGGGACGGTCGTACACACTCATGTGCACCACCTGTAAGTGTGTATTTTTAAAGGCTGCAAACTGATACACACCATCGTTGCCATGAGAGAATACACGGAAAAGAAAGAAAGGGAAAGCAGAGGCAGTGCAATACAAGCAGGAGAGTAGTCGAGATGTACAATGGTACAAGTAGAATCCAGCCCCTCACACAAGTAGAAACCAGTCCCTCACACAAGTAGAAACCAGCACCTCACACAAGTAGAAACCAGCCCTTTACACATGCAAGTAGAAACCAGCCCTTTACACATGCAAGTAGAAACCAGCCCTTTACACATGCAAGTAGAAACCAGCCCTTTACACATGCAAGTAGAAACCAGCCCCTCACACAAGTAGAAACCAGCACCTTACACAAGTAGAAACCAGCCCATCACACAAGTAGAAACCAGCACCTCACACAAGTAGAAACCAGCCCCTCACACAAGTAGAAACCAGCCCCTCACACAAGTAGAAACCAGCTCCTCACACAAGTAGAAACCAGCCCCTTACACAAGTAGAAACCAGCCCCTCACACAAGTAGAAACCAGCCCCTCACACAAGTAGAAACCAGCACCTTACACAAGTAGAAACCAGTCCCTTACACAAGTAGAAACCAGCTCCTCACACAAGTAGAAACCAGCCCCTCACACAAGTAGAAACCAGCCCCTCACACAAGTAGAAGCCAGCCCCTTACACAAGTAGAAGCCAGCCCCTCACACAAGTAGAAGCCAGCCCCTCACACAAGTAGAAACCAGCCCCTCACACAAGTAGAAGCCAGCCCCTCACACAAGTAGAAACCAGCCCCTCACACACAAGTAGAAACCAGCCCTCACACAAGTAGAAACCAGCCCCTCACACAAGTAGAAACCAGCACCTCACACAAGTAGAAACCAGCCCCTCAATCAGGAGAAGCGAGTCCCCCTCACGATGCAACTTCAACTTGTCGCGACCATATCCCTCCAGCTCGCCCCGCCAGCACCATCTCACGTGTACGCACGCACACGAGTCCTTCTAGCGACTGAACGTGCGATAAGTCATGCAACTGGCGCCACTTTCAGCTCCTCCAACTTAGCGCTCCTCCTCGCGAGTTCGCCCTCGCGTGACATCCGCGCCGCCTCCACCTGCAAGGCCAGCCCCCTCAGCGGGCGGCCCAGAGGCTAGGACCGCCTGTCCCTGCAGCGCCCGCCCGGTCTCCTGTCGCAGCTGCTCGAAATGAGCCAGTATTTCTTCCAAACTCATTGAAAATGACAGCAAATGACGACAACAATGTATTTACAGCGCAATAAATCGTGAAACGCAACCACCGACAAACTGACGTCCGGCGATTTAAGCTTGCTGCTGTAAAAATGCCTTGTGGTACTGCTCCAGGAGGAAGGTGTGTCCTTCATATACCTGTGGAGGAAACCGACCAACGTGAACACACACACACACACACACACACACACACACACACACACACACACACACACACACACACACACACACACACACACACACACACACACACGAGTAAGCGGAGGCACACCTCTTCAGTGGGCCGTCCCAACTGCTCTGCCACCTGACTGAGTGCATCCATCCGCCGTCCCTCCCCGCGACTCACCTCCTCCCTGGGAGCACACACACACACACACACTTAACGGGAGCAGGGTGGGTGCAGTACACCTCACATACATGTGGCCCATGCACCCACCACACCTGCCCTCAACACACACACACACACACGGCTACCGCGTCCGACCATCCCTCCCCTTCCCCCCTCCCCATTCCTGGAGAAGCATTCACGTGCTGCTACACACACACACACACACACGCGCACACACACACACACACACACACACACACACACACACACACACACACACACACACACACACACAAACAAACACACACACACACACACATGCAGGAGGGTTGTACTCACCCAGTATATCATCCACCCGTGCACAGAAGGTCACAATGCTCCCCAATTCTTGCTCCCGTTTCAGCAAGGTGAGGAGGGTGCAGCCCCGCCCATCACCTGAGGGCCCTGGTAGTGGGCCACTGCTCTGCTCCACAGCTCTTTCCTTGGCAACCAAGACGCCCTTCCCCAACACACGGTCCAGTATCAACTTGGCGTCTTCCTCGCTCACACACACATCTAGGGCAGAATCACAGAGTGCTAGTACTACCCATACGTAGCTGAATATTTCCTTATTAAAGTTTAATCATTAGCACACAGCTAGTAGCAGGCATAAGTGCTCATTACCTCTGGCCAGTTCCCGCGTAGTCTCGCAGGGCCAGACCCTTTCCGGTATTGCGCAAGCGCCCCGAGAAAGGGTCTGGGAGTTAGCTCAAGTGTTGTCGTGTAATATCCGTGGGAACGCCGGACTAGGTGTTTTATAACACTTCTTTGATGTGGACATGTGGAGCCCGGTTATGTGCAAACCGAGTATTTATTTTGCAGTAATGGCGGCGGGTATCGACTGTGCCAGGATCGAAGCTGTAGCGCGTACCGTGGCTGCTAAAGCAGGGTACAATAACTTGAAGCAGGAGCTAGTACAAGCGGTAGTAGAGTTCGTTCGTTGGCGAGGTGCTCTTGTCTCCCTACTGGCTACGGCAAGTCTCTTAATCTATGGGATTTTGCCTAGGTCATTCAACGAGCACAGGAACGGCCGCAAAAGACGTCAATTGCTTTGGTTATTAGTCCATTGTCGTCACTAATACTGGACCAAAAGGCACGCTTCGTTCCAAGTGGAATCACGGCCAAATTCTTGGGGGCGATACAATAAAATGAGCTTGCTGTAATTGTGCTGCGCAGAAGATCACTAGCTGTGCCAAAACTCTCTGGAAATGCTTCTTGTTCCCTGAGGGACGCTTACAAAAGTACAGCAGTGTTTCATCGATCATCGACCGACTGACGGAACTACACGGTGCCAATTAGCTACCAACACTTAGCAATTAACGCGATAACGAGGTGTCAACCAATAACCGCGTTAGGAAGCCTCCACGACTTAGGTATAGGATAACTCCCAGACCCTTTCTCGGTGCGCTTGCGCAATACCGGAAAGGGTCTGGCCCCGCGAGACTAGTTCCCGCGCTGTTACTCCTTTCAGCTCGCGCGCTACCGCGACCTCGCAAGCTTAATCTTGAGTCCACTGGGCAGCGGAAAGGAACACAGACACCCTCCAGTTCCGCACTGCTCTGCTTGCGCCATCATACAGATGCTCTAACTTTCGTACTGTCTATGGCGCCATATTGAGGTATCAGTACATGCACACACCGTTGTCATTTATACGTATACATTAAACTATACATTGGGCATAAATGTTAAGCAACGTGCACGGACCCTTAGAGGTCTCCTCCGCCCACTTCTCCACCTCGCCCTCATACGCCCACTGCGAACAGGACCTGGTCTCGCTCATACTACGCAGTCGGGCGCGCCTTTGTTGCTCATGCCGTCCCATGCAAGCGATACAAGACCAACGGCCTCCCTTACGTGCACTCCAGGTTGCCATTGAGAGAGTTTTCGCACTTAACACTTGAAATACAAGCCCACGCATGGCCTTTAGTTGTTCCAGGTTGCGACCGTTTCGCTACTTTCACCACCGCGCGCTAATACATTAGATGTATACAGTCGGGCGCGCCTTTGTTGCTCATGCCGTCCCATGCAAGCGATACAAGTGCAACGGCCTCCCTTACGTGCACTCCAGGTTGCCTTTGAGAGAGCTTTCGCACTTCGCACCTTGAAATATAAGCCCACGCGTGGCCTTCAGTTGTTCCAGGTCGCGACCGTTTCGCTAATTTTATCACCGCGCGCTAATACATTACATGTATAGGAGCTATACCCAGGCTTTAAGTATAAGTAGGAGAAATCAATTTACCTAAATAGGTGCGCCGCGGTGGCGAGTTGTGCTATCACTCAGCGTGCCAATCCAAATCTCCAGGGTTCGAAACCAAAGTCGTGTACGCCATGCGAGCGGCAAGGTCAGCCACACGGCACTGTAGTGCCGGCCCCATTAGGGGGGGACTGGGATACCGGTGGCTGGTCTCCCCCAATGGAATTGAACCATATCTGTCGAGAACCGGGTTGGACCTTCTGAGGAGCAACTTATGCACATTTTTTTATCAATAATAATAATATACATAAATATCAGAATTACATTAAATTCCTTTTTTTTTTTTTTTTTTTAATAATATTAACATATTTACAGACAGTCTCTTTAAGATATTTAATTGTTAATTTGGTCAAATTTGCATCGAGCAGCTTTGTGCACGGGTGTTCGAAGGTCGGGAAAATTGAATATTAAATTTGGAGTGGGAATGTGCCGATTTGGAATGGGACAGTTAACACGAAGAGAGGAACAGCTTACTGTCTTCTTGTGGTGGTGGTGCGCGCGCTTGTTTTGGTTAGTAAACTTCGCGCAGCTGTTATCCAAATGTCCTAGTCGCACCAAGCTGTGTCAAGAGCGCTCTGGCACTGTTAATCTAAGGATTCCTTCTGCCATGCTGTTCCAGGCTGTTACAGCGTACGAGCTAGTCTCGCGTAGCCAGAATGCTTTCACCAGGAGAGAACGGTTGTATGCAGCCGGTTGCCCGGTGACGAGGGTATGGAGTGGAATATGGAATGCGCTTATTGATCTCCCAGTTCCGGGGGGTTCTGCACAGGCCGCGCATAGGCATTATACCAGTCAGGCGAAAGCTTGCACCGGGTCATAATTGGAGTGCAGTGGCAAGCATAACGTGGAGACCAGCAGATGGGTGCAGGTGTGCCTATATATTTGGTTTATACGTGAAAGTAGGCGCGCTACAGCGTTAGGGTAATACTAACGTGGCGGCTTACCCTTTTCTGCAGGCCAGTAGTGAAATACCCACTTGGCTCTCGCGAGCGCGATGGCTCAAGGGCATTGGAAGAAGCCTCTGCCCTCAAATGTTCGCAGCAAGAAGAACGGAAGACGCAGAGGAGTGGGTTATGTGAGAGCGTCGAGGGGGATTTATATGGTATTGATTCATGCAGATATGTATTACTAGTCAATCAAGCTGTGTAACTGTGTGTGTGTGTGAGTGAGTGTGTGTGTGTGTGTGTGTGTGTGTGTGTGTGTGTGTGTGTGTGTGTGTGTGTTTGTGTGTGTGTGTGTGTGTGTGTGTGTGTGTGTGTGTGTGTGTGTGTGTGTGTGTGTGTGTGTGTGTGTGCGTGTGTAACTGTGTGTGTGCGTGTGTATGTGTGTGTCTGTGTGTGTGTCCGTCCATGTGTGTGTGCACTCTGCGTAAGCGTGTGCAACGGTGTGTGTGAGTGAGTGAGTGAGTTTGTGTGAGTGAGTGTGTGAGTGAGTGTGTGTGTGTGTGTGTTTGTGTGTGTTTGCGTGTGTGTGTGTTTGTGTGTATGTGTGTCCGTGTATATGTGTGTGTAATGTTTGTGTGTGTGCCTGTGTCGGGGTGTGCGTGTACATGTGTAACTGTGTGTGTGCGTCTGTATGTATGTGCTTGTGCAGGCCTGTTTGTGTCACTGCGTGTGTGTCCATATGTGTGTGTCCGTGTGTGTGCCCGCTCTGCCTATGAGTGTGTAACGGTGTGTGTGAGCATGTGTGTGTGTGTGTGTGTGTGTGTGTGTGTGTGTGTGTGTGTGTGTGTGTGTGTGTGTGTGTGTGTGTGTGTGTGTGTGTGTGTGCATGTGTATGTGTGTGTCCGTGTGTATGTGTGTCCGTGTGTGTACGCGCTCTGCGTATGGGTGTGTAACGGTGTGTGAGTGAGTGTGTGTGTGTGTGTGTGTGTGTGTGTGTGTGTGTGTGTGTGTGTGTGTGTGTGTGTGTGTGTGTGTGTGTGTGTGTGTGTGTGTGTGTGTGTGTGTGTGTGTGTGTGCCTGTGTCCGTGTGTGTGTGTGCATGTGTATGTGTGTGCTTGTGCAGACCTGGAAGAACAGGAGATACAGGAGCTCCTTGCCGAGCAGGAAGGAGACAGGGAGGAGGTGGAGCAAAGGAGCAAGAGAATTTGGATAGTTGTCCAGATGCAACCAGTGGCCATCCACTCTCCACTCTGCATGTGCATCAAGCGTAGAACCGGCGTGACTGTTCCCCGTGTATTGTGAATTGGGTGTACTTTGACCTCCATGGTTTGTTTAGTCGCGCGCGTACCCTGACGAGAAAATGGAGGACATTGACTTTCGTACTAACGCGGAAGCCTCTGAATTCTGCAACAAATACGAACCCAAAGAAGTTCTGGGGCGGTGAGTGGCCGCATTGGCTCTATTTCACATGCGGAAGAAGCGGTACGGGTCTAGCAATGCGTACCCAAGGGAAAATTGCAAAGTAGATTTTTATCCCTAGCTACTCCCCCATGCATGTATGAGCAGGGGTCTGTCTAGTGTGGTTCGCAAGTGTATCCATCGTGAAATTGGGCTGGAGTATGCAGTGAAGATCATTGACATGACGGCGGACAAGGCTGTACAGTATTCGGTTGCAGCAGAGATTGATGTGTTTTGGCACCTGCCCCCCCACAAGCACATCAGTATGCACGGACATATGCACTAAGCAGAGAGCTGTGTATTCCAGATGGAATCATACTTCTAAGCTGCAACGCAATTGTGTTTCCTCCTGCAGTCTACCTCCAAGACCACTTTGAGTCTCCCACATTCCACTTTCTTGTGTTTGAATTGTGAGCAAACACATGTGCACACTTTAATGAGCCCTCCGCAAAGCAGCCCCCCCCTTGTGACCTTGTGCAGGGCCCGTGGAGGTGAACTGTTTGACCACCTCACCTGAATGGTGAAGCTCTCAGAGAAGAAGAGCCGTCACATTGTGCACCAGCTGCTCCTCGCTGTCTGCCACATGCACAGACACGATGTGGTCCACAGGGACCTTAAGGTGAGGTGGGCAGGGCTACACCACCACCACCACCACCACCACCTGACCTAATCCACCCATCCCTTCCCCCCCTTCCCCTAGCCTGAGAATATCCTTCTGGATGAGAACCTAGATTTGAAGGTATCAGATTTGGATTCTCTGTCAAATTGAATGACTGGGAAACCCTGACAGGTATATTTATCAGGTGTGTATGTGTGTGTATGTGTGTGTGTGTGTGTGTGTGTGTGTGTGTGTGTGTGTGTGTGTGTGTGTGTGTGTGTGTGTGTGTGTGTGTGTGTGTGTGTGTGTGTGTGTGTGTGTGTGTGTGTGCGTGTGTGAATGTGTGTTTGCTATGTGTATGTGTGTGCTGTGTGATTGTGTGATGTGTGGTGCTCTTGTAGAGTTGATGGGTTACGCCAGGCTACTTGTTGGCTCCAGAGATGCGTGACACTGTGTGATGGTCATGCGAAACACTGTGTGGTGGTCATGTGAAACACTGTGTGGTGGTCATGTGAAACACTCTGTGGTGGTCATGTGAAACACTGTGTGGTGGCCATACATGTGACATGCTGTGTGATGTACATGTGACACTGTGTGGTGGTAGTGTGGTTTGCTGCTGCTGCTCCACTGCAGGGCTACCTCACAGCTCTGTGGTTCCTCTGCCGCCTGAGAAAGCTGCATCGCGAGTCAACGTTTGTGAGCATGCAGACACTCAGCCCAAGTCCGTACGAGAACCGCTATGTGAGGAAGCTGATTGATGCGTGTGCCTTCCGCATGTACGGCCACTGGGTGAAACGTGGGGAGCAGCAGAACCGAGCCGCTCTGTTTGAAACCAACCCGCAATCTCTCTCCCAGATCTCTGTGGGCCCTTCTGCTATGAATAAACTCTTCCACCAGGAACCCGTCAGCTGGGACAGTTTCTCATAACGCGGCCCCATACACCCCATACCATTGCACCATTTTAACTCAATGTACATACGGCACCAACCATCTATTGTTGTGTGGCTCATCATGTGTGTTCCATTATGTTCTTTGTGAATTTCTGTCTTGTCCACTGCTCTTCAATCTGCTGCATGAAGTCTGGACGCACCACCTTGCCTCGGTGTAGCAGTTTGGGAGGTACACACGTAGGTGTCTTCAATCCTGAGGTACACGCCCTCTACTGGACCACCATAGAAGGCAGAGGGTGTGTCTAAGAGCTTCGCAACCTAACATGCAAGAGAAGAGTGCACGCAGGATAAACACGAGCCGTTCGTATGTGTGTTGGGGGGGGGCACGGCTGTTTCGGAGCGGCAACTTAGTTTTCTCGAGTCGGAATTGGGATCGGGACCGAGACTGGGGCCATTGGAAGATATGTTCGTTTTTACTATTTTTCTCTTCCAAGACTTTAACAAGAGACAAGTGATCAAGCTTGGACATAGAACTGATACCAGGCAAGTGTACTTTAGTCTAAAAAGTAAGGCTTATACTCTCTCGGCAGCAAAATGCGTGTCTCTCACTCTGCAAGTAATCGCTCCATAGCACACCTCTCCCAGTTTTCCAGCTAGTGTGCTACATATCAAAGGAAAGTCAGGTAAGCACAGAACATTGCCCTATATGGCTCATTCTACTGCCCTTTCCGTAAATCGTGTTTTGAACGGGTTTATTTTAGCAACATTAACTCATGTTTCAGCCTTTTTTCTTCAGAGACTACAGTTAAGAGACAAGTAACAAGCCATGAACGTATAGAAGTGATGCAAAGCAAGTATACTTTAGTCTATGTGCACATGTAGCACACTAGCTAAAAACTGGGAGAAGAGTACTATGGAGTGATTACTTGCAGAGAGAGAGAAATGCATTTAGCTGCCGAGAGAGCATAAAGCTTACTTTTTAGACTAAAGCACACTGGATTCGTATCATTTCTACATTAATGGCTTGTTACTTCTCTCTTAACTGCATGTGGTTTCTGAAGAGAAAAAGGCTAAACCACCAATTAATGTAGCTTAAATAAACTCGTTCAAAACACCAGTTACGGAAAGGGCAGTAGAATGAGCCATATAGGGCAATGTTCTGTGCTTACCTGACTTTCCTTTGATATGCAGCACACTAGCTGGAAAACTGGGAGAAGAGTACTATGGAGCGATTACTTGCAGAGAGAGAGATATGCATTTAGCTACCGAGAGAGTATAAAGCTTACTTTTTAGACTAAAGCACACATCCTTTGCATCATTTCTACATTCATGGCTTGCTACTCGTCTCTTAACTGTAGTCTCTAAAGAGAAAAAGGCTAAAACACCAATTAATGTTGCTTAAATAAAACCGTTCAAAACACGAGTTACGGAAAGGGCAGTAGAATGAGCCATATAGGGTAATGTTCTGTGCTTACCTGACTTTTCTTTGATATGTAGAACACTAGCTGGAAAACTGGGAGAAGTGTGCTATGGAGCGATTACTTGCAGAGAGAGAGACACGCATTTTGCTGCCGAGAGAGCATAAAGCTTACTTTTTAGACTAAAGCACGCTTGCTTTGCATCATTTCTACCTTCATGGCTTGTTACTTGTCTCTTACTTGTAGTCCCCGAAGAGAAAAAGGCTAAATACTTTGCGAGTTAAGTTCCTCGAGGGATTCAAATCCCTCGTTCTCGGTTTCCAAATCAAAACTAAGTTGCCGCCATTTGTATTATGCGAAACAGCCGTGGGGGGGGGGAGTGCAACCACAGATAATAATTAATCCTTGGTGCAACCATAGATCCTCCAGCATGCATGCATACGTACATCGTCGACGTCCCTGCCGCCAAAGCCGGCTGCTGCTGCGATGGTGCGCACAGTCATGATTCCAGTGTCCTTCAGGGCCGGTCCCGTTCGGCGCTGCTGTGGAAGACCCCGTGCGCCAGTCGTAGAGGTCGAATGCTAGGAAGTAGTCCGGTAGGCGCGTGTAGTGGATGGAGTGCTTGGCGTAGGTCGCTCATATAACTGCGGAAAAATGATATGCATATCCTGTATTATACGTGCTACGATTTTACGTTGTGACTATCCTGTATTATACGTGCTAAGATTTTACGTTGTGAGCACCACTATACTTGCTAGCATTTTACGTTGCGATCCTACTTTTGCCGAAATTTGCACTTTGGCGTTCGCGGACGTCACACAAGCATGACGTCATTTCCTGTCCGCTAGTTAGTATTGCTCCTAATTGGACGATTTTACGTTCTCATCCCTTCAAAATGTCCATTCGCTGTGATAATATCATCATAAAGTTACAAGATTTTACGTTCTCATCCTTCAAGATCTCGCTTCGCTGTAGTATTATCATACAGCAACACCAGTGATGTCACGTGATAGTTACACAAAATGGCTGGCGGCGCTCCACATATAAGTGACCATGCAGCTACCAGATACCAGATTTTACGTCCTCAGGCCCCTAAGATCTCGCTTCGTCGTCATCGCCATAAATAATAGTGATCACACGAAGTCACATGATCAGTACATCTAAAATGGCTGCATAACGACTCACAATCGCGAAATGGCGCCGTTTAGCTAGTAGGATGAAAATCAGAAATAGAATAAGCGACTACTATTTCCAGTACCAGTTTCCAAAAATATAAACGACGTTACGTACGACTGCGAATAGTTCGCGCATATGACGTGAATTTGGCGCCAGCCATCCCTTCCTGGAAAACCAGAATGTCTTGCTGGGGAAAGCTAGTGATATTCGCTTGCTTTTCAACCTTAGCTTTGGTTTTGTGGTGGAATCCGACACACAACTCGCATGGCCCTGCAAGGTGTACCGTTTTCCAACAACTGTGCACACAGCAGGCATTAAGTGAGCATAGAAGGAGCTACACTATAACAACCAAATCCAGCTGCAATGTCCAGAATTGCATCCATGATGGACGCTGTGGGAGGGAAAGGACTCTGAATGTGATTCTTTTTAATGAATGGAGAAGACTGTACATCAATGGCAATAGGTATGTTCTTTGTAAATTATACAAATGCTTCTGTCAATAACTACATAATTATGAATAATATAAAATAATAATGCTGACCATGGTCAGTACAGTTGTAATTGCAAGAGAACTGCATGCAAATGAATAAAAGGCAAATCAAAGTACGTCTCATCAACCATGAATATTCCTGCAGGAGACTGAGGAAGAAAAAATGGCACATTATGCATCTTCGACACATTTTTCGTAGGCAAAGACATAGAAAATCCACTGTTATCGAAGATCATCCTGAAGACAGGTAATGACTTTTATAGATAATGCGTGCACAAGGTTACAAAGTTACATTGTGTTATCTTTTTCTGGTCTATGTACAGGTTACCAGTTTCATATTGTAACTTGTTTGTAAGAGACATTACCAGAACACTTAGCTTTCGTGTTCCAGGTGAGCTAACAGTGGGTGACTTCAAGGAAGTTATTGCTGCATCTACAGGAGTGTGTAGGGCAGAGCAGCGCTTGATGTACGGAAATAAGTTGCTGCAAGATAGTGAGCAGTGTCGGCAGTACAATGAATGCAACATTAACCTATGCTGCAGTTTAAAGGGTGGGACCATTTGCAACATTTGCGGTAATGCAAACCCAGATTTATTCTGTGAGACATGTGAAAAACCTTTGTGCTCAGGCTGCAGTACAATGCTTCATCGCCACCCACAAAGGCAAAACCATGTAATCACAGACAGCAAGGACACCAGTACTTGTACCACAATGGGTGATGACAACACAGCATATGATAGTCAGTCCTCCGACTTGGAATTCTTCAATAGCCTATCTCATGATGATCTCGAGGGTAAGTGTCAGGTGGCTGAACTTGCAGAGGCATTTGGTCTAACGCAATTTCGAGACTACCAAAAAAATGCAATAAATGCTGCATTAAACGGTAAAGACACACTAATCATTCAGCAAACAGGCAGTGGGAAGAGTCTTTGCTACCAATTCCCACCAGTGTACACCCACACAAAGGCTATTGTCATTTGCCCAACAATTAGTCTTATGCAAGATCAGCATGCAATACTGACTGCCATGGGCATAAAGTGCACTTATCTTGGCAGTGCCCAAGTTGACAAGACTCTAGAAACGTCAGTTTTTCAAAGTCAGGATCCTCACCGTATAATCTTTGTCACCCCAGAGTGGCTTTTCAGAGATGTAAATCTTAAAAGGGTGGTAGATGCAGCAGCAGCCAAAACTGTTACACTCATTGCTGTTGATGAAGCACATCTAATATACGAGTGGCAATCATTCCGCACCAACTACAAAGACTTGGAAACAATAAAGCAACATTTTCCAACAACACCTGTCATGTTCCTTACAGCCACAGCCACCCCTAGCATGGTCGAAAAGCTAAAAGCTTGTCTGCATGATCCCTGTGTTTGGAAAGGAACTGTCAACCGTCCAAAGATAATACTGGATGTGCAGGAAATCACAGATAAGGGACATGTTTCAAAGGATAGTCGAGGAAACTACACAGGCTTTGCCAACAGTGTGTCAAAAATCATAAAGAAAGACAATGCTATAGTATATACTGATTTCATTGCAGATATTGCCTCCATCACGCAAGCACTCAATGAACTAGGCATCACATGTGCACACTACCATGGAGATTTGGATGCGCGATCTAAACTAAGCTCATACAGACAATGGACTAATGGTGAAGTGCAGGTGATGGTGGCCACCAAAGCATTTGGAATGGGAATAAACAATGAGAATGTCAGACATGTGATAAGGAATGGTGTTCCGCCAAATATCAACACTTGGGTACAGGAACTTGGCAGGGCTGGACGAAATGGGCAGGCAGCAACAGCAACAATTCTTTACAGTGAATCTGATGTGCAAAACGTACTTGGCTGGCTTCGTGACCATCTTCGAAACAGAGTAGTTCGTGACACAATACTGTCAGAATATGACACTAGCTGGAAGCTAGTCTACTGCAAACTTGCAGGAAAGTGCATACGCAAAATGCTCCTGGAATATTATGATGAGGAGTTACAAGTTGGAGCAGAATCCTGCTGTGGAGTGTGTGATGGACCTGAAAGGGACCTCATTCCTTGTACCAAAGAAGCAAGGAGTTTGGTACAAGCTGTACAAGCCCTGGGATCTAAGGGAGAATGTAAAGTTTCGGAGTTTCTCAGAGGATCCAACAGTTCATGGCTAACCGAGCAGAACAAAGAAGATATCAGTTATGGGGCTGGGCGGGACCATTCTTTGGAATGGTGGAGAATATTCATTAGACAGTGTCACTGTCTTGGAATAATCGACAAAAAAGTGTCAGTGCAAGTTGTTAGTGGCCAACAGCATGCAGTTTGTACAACTATACACAATACTGCAGTAGGACACACACTTGTGAGTAGCAGTCTGACTGAAGATGTCCTCCTACCACAGACACTGCTGCACAAACCTGCAATGGCCATCAAGAGGAAGAACACATCACTGCAGTCACCAGTGCAAGTACAGAACAAAGGAACGGAGCGGATTGGTAAAGGTTCACATACGCTGTACACGATTCAACAGCTAATGAAGGATGTGGAGAACTGGGTGACAATCACCAACAAAGAACAGTACCACTACCCAGGAACACAACAGGTTATAATGCATTGCAGAGACATTACTGCACTGCCGCAGTACACACCAAATAATCCCCACTTTTTATGGGCTGATATCCAACTGGGAAAAGGGAGTTTCAGCAAAGATCGTTTAGCTACATTTACAATAGGTGACGCAAAAGAAGAACTATATTACAGAACATGCCCATGTAAAGGTGTGAAAGTGTGTCCCATTGATGGCTGCAACTACACTGTTACAATGAAAGCTAAGAAACCGTGTCCAAAGCATGTAAAGCATGATCTCCAGCCTGTCACCACATGCCCAGTGGAATTTATTTATTTGTATCCACCTAATCCAAGAACAGATAATCGACGATGGATTGGTGGCATACTAAGGAACATGCATGAAGGTAAAAGATGCGAGAATTCTCTGCATAGCCATCCAATGCCAGGCCCCTCAAAAATCAGCACCTATATTAAGGAGAAAATTCAGACAGCTGCCAGAATGGACGACAGACTTACAGCTACACAGATTCAACAGGGAAAAGGTCTAGGCTTTGTCCCTGCTTCAGCTGATCTTGCTGCGGCACATGTAGGTCGCATTAGGCTAGAACTGCAGAAAGCCAGAAGTGGTGAGAGCCATGGATTGCAGTCAGTCTTTGGATTTGAAGCAATAGCTGATGACATTGACTCTACAGATAACTCTCACTCTGGAAGCCAGGAAACTGCAAAAGAATATTCCCAGCTTGGCCGACCATACATGAGGGAGGCTGGAATAATCAATGGCATTAAATTTGCTCTTTTACAATCTCCATTCATGTCCCAACAGCTATCAAAAGCCAGCTTTATTGAATGCGATATCACGTACTTAGATAATTCTGAGTATAAGTATCTATTCAATGTTACAGCTTTTGATGAAGAAACAATGAAATGGATAGTTGTGGGTCGGTGTCTACTGTCTAAAGATGATAGTGATGCATATAGCATTGGTTTTGGTAAGGTGTTTGGCATGGCCAAGAGTGACTGCAGCAAATTTGAAGTTGGGACTACATTGAGAGGAATTGTGATTGACTGGAGTGATGCTGAAGCTAATGGACTACGTAAGGTGGTAGGAGATATAGTGGCAAATAGACTACTGAAGGGCTGTCAAGTGCATTGGGCGAGATCATACCAAAGGGTTGCTGACAAGGTATGTAGGACAGCAGAAGAGAAGACGGCATACAACAGAATAGCATCCTGCATACCTTGCAGCAAGTCTAAGGCTAATGTGCTCCTTCACTTTCAAGTGCTGTGCGGGGAAAAGTCAGTGGAGGCACTGCACCTTAATGGTATACAGCCCTTTCAAAACATCCACTGGGAGAAGGCAAGGTCATGGGTTGAATGGTGGACCAGGCGATGTCATCTTCAAATGCTGTGCAAAGAATTCTCTCCACTTGATGACATGGATTGGAGCCAGTGTCCAAAAGACACAAATGCTGTAGAGAGAAAAAATAGAGATTCGAAGATGACAAACACAGCATCACTTCGATCATTGATGATTGCACTGTACAAAAATGATAAGTCATGTGCCCATCAATACATGGTTTCTATTCGCAGCGGTAACATTACTTATCGTAGGACAGATCCGGAGGCAAGGCTGAAATCAGCCAAAGTCAGAAGAGAGCAACGTAAACGAGCATACTCAAGTGATGCAAAGTGTGAACATGGTCCCCCTGACAAGAAGCAGCACTTCACTAGACTGGAAAAATCCCTCTTGTTTAAGGAAGTTGATGTTAAGTATAGTGACGGTATGTGGTATAGGGGAAAGATTACTGCATATGATGAAGAAACGGATCATTATACTGTATTCTTTGACACTGATGGAGAGACAACAACCTTTCAACCACCTGATCCAGATGTCAGAGTAATAGGCCTAAGTGACAATGATGGCGAAGATGGTGATTTTCAGTAACATTACACTGCATGCATATGGCCAACTTCATGATGACACATACAGCCACATATCAAGCCACATATATATCCATTTCTTATTGATTTACTATCTTATCTATCCATGCACATGCAAGCTACAACTGTCTCTATAGCCAGTTAGCTATTGTGTTCCATTGTTCCATTGCTCATTGTTTCTATTAGCTACAGTATGAGTAGCTATTGGCTATTGGATGATTGCTAATGAGAGAATGCATGATGATAATGAGATTAGTGCATGCTAATAGCTGGCTACATTAGCTAGCTATAGCTAAAAATGACAGAAGAAACTGATGCAGTAAAGCTAGCAAGATGTTAGTGGCCTCAAACATCCATTTTGAACAACCATGCACAATATTACTACAGGGAACTCATGCAACAAGGAACTCACTTCTGTATGGTGATACTACGCCATTTTCATTATGAATATAATTATAACCTCACTTCTGTATAGTGATTACTATGAATATGATTATAACTAAACAAGGAGTCGATGAATGTAATTATAACTCGCGGACTGCCACATGCAGAATGCAAATGTACACAGGCGCTCTACTCGCAACGTAAAATCTTAGCCAGTACAGTGCGCTAGCAACGTAAAATCGTAGCACGTATTATACGGGCTAGTCACCACGTAAAATCTTAGCACGTATAATACAGGATATGTATACTCATTTTCTGCAACTGTCTAAGTAACCCTTGGCGTACAGCCACTCCCCGAACAGGACGTGCCGTTCCGGCTCCATTACTTGGAAGAGGGCGCTCGAGTGCGCCTCGAGCCACGCGTCGAGCGTGCTGAACTGCTTGTGCGTCGACGAACGTGTCGACCTGTTTTGCACTCGCAGCCTCCACTGGGCGTTGATGGAGATGCCGAGGTTAGCTCCGTCAACCTTCTCTTCAACGACAACCGAACGCCCGGTGGTGGACTGGCCCTTGGTTGTCTTCCTTGCGCCGCTCCAGCCGCTCGGGTGTAGAACAGGCTCTCCTCTCCCTTGTCCATGAGCAGGTCCTCTCGAGACACGCCCGAGCCGCCGCCGTCGAACAGGTGCTTTGTTCTGGGGAACTTGTATCAACATCACAGACCACAGACACTACAGCAGCCAAATGATGAAGCATAAAATGTCTGTTACAAAACATGCTATTTACATGTTCCTTTTGATACTTTGCCACACAACTTTCCCTTTCGTGCTGAGTCTGTGACGATACTGAAATGCAAGTGTTGTGCCCGAGAGACTATGTCCTTTTCTACCTGCTTCTGAATGGCTTTGTCCATGTTCTACAGCAACATAGATAGGGAGCAGCTCCCACGTCCTGCCAAAGGGCGGGCAGGGGTGCACTGTGCAGCAGACTAACCTGGCTAAGCTTCCCGACGTTGCCAGCACTCTTCTGCTTAGCCACGCCTCCAGATTTGGCCCCGCCCCCTTCTGCACCAACGAGACAGCTTGATTGACTAGTAATACGTATCTGCATGAATCAATACCATATAAATCCCCCTCGACGCCCTAACATAACCCACTCCTCTGCGTTTTCCGTTCTTCTTGCTGCGAATGGTTGAGGGCGGAGGCTTCTTCCGATGCCCTTGAGCCATCGCGCTCGCGAGAGCCAAGTGGGTATTTCACTACTGGCCTGCAGAAAAGGGTAAGCCGCCACGTTAGTATTACCCTACGCTATAGCGCGCCTACATTCACGTATAAACCAAATATATAGGCACACCTGCACCCATCTGCTGGTCTCCACGTTATGCTTGCCACTGCACTCCAATTATGACCCGGTGCAAGCTTTCGCCTGACTGGTATAATGCCTATGCGCGGCCGCATACAACCGTTCTCTCCTGGTGAAAGCATTCTGGCTACGCGAGACTAGCTCGTACTCTGTAACAGCCTGGAACAGCATGTCAGAAGGAATCCACCTTAGAGAATCCAAAATCTGATACCTTCAAATCTAGGTTCTCATCCAGAAGGATATTCTCAGGCTAGGGGAAGGGGGGGGGAGGGGATGGGTGGATTAGGTCAGGTGGTGGTGGTGGTGGTGGTGGTGTAGCCCTGCCCACCTCACCTTAAGGTCCCTGTGGACCACATCATGTATGTGCATGTGGCAGACAGCTAGGAGCAGCTGGTGCACAATGTGACGGCTCTTCTTCTCTGAGAGCTTCACCATTCGGGTGAGGTGGTCAAACAGTTCACCTCCACGGGCCCTGCACAAGGTCACAAGGGGGGGGCTGCTTTGCGGAGGGCTCATTAAAGTGTGCACATGTGTTTGCTCACAATTCAAACACAAGAAAGTGGAATGTGGGACACACACACACACACACACACACACACACACACACACATACACACACATACACAGGCACTGGACCATTCAATGGGACTTGCCTTTGGCTGTGGAGCTTGGTTAGGAAGTCATCCATCAAGGATGCTGAAAGGAAGAACAGACATTATGTGTACACCACACAGGCCAGCACAAGCACACACATACACACGCACACACACAGTTACACACGTACACGCGTACACACACACACAGACACAGGCACACACACACACAGTTTAAATGGGGATGGGACGAATACTGAAATATTTGGCTTCGACTTTTCGTTCCAAATATGCCACGAATATTCGAATACTCGGTACTGGACGACTTCCGGTATTGGCTTGTCTTATATAAACATTGCGGTTGCTGAGTCAGCTGATCGTCTAGCGCGTTCCTTTGATGTCACCTTGTGTAAACATTGAGTTCGCTTCAAAAGGTACGTACAAGTAGTCCGCTGCCATGCTCTCCGCAGCCATTACGCACTGCGCAGCTGCAGGTACGTGCGAGCGTTCGAGTGTCGAACAGTTTACGAGTTTGTAAGAACGCCTCGCGTTTACTACCGTGTATTCTAGCCATCCCCTTTGTCATATTCGACCCCTATCAACACAGGACGCGTAGAATCTTCTAGTTGTAGTCGAAAAAACGCTGATAAGCTTGCCGCGAACCGTTCTACTAAAGGAACGGCTAGCGCTAGTGGAATGGTTCGTGGCAAGCTTTTCAACGCTTCTTCCGGTTAATTTATAATAATTATAAAAAAGTAAGTATATAATATGCATAACGAATATTCGAAGCTTGAGAATACATTCGAATATTAGGCTAACATTCGAATATACCGAATATTCGAACATTCACTCACACACCCACACACACACCGTTACACACTCATGCGCAGAGTGCACTCACACACGGGCACACATACACACGCACACACATGGACACACACGCAGTGACACAAACAGGCCTGCACAAGCACACACATACAGACGCGCACACACAGTTACACATGTACACACACACACCGACACAGGCACACACACAAACACACACGCACATATACACGGACACACATACACACAAACACACACACGCAAACAAACACACAAACACACACAAACACACACACACACACACACTCACACACACTCACTCACTCACTCACACACACCGTTGCACACGCTTACGCAGAGTGCACACACACATGGACGGACACACACACAGACACACAAGGATACACACACACACACACACACACACACACACACACACACACACACACACACACACACACACACACACACACACACACACAAACACACACAGGCACTTGGACTATTCAATGGGACTTGCCTTCGGTTATGGAGCTTGGTCAGAAAGTCATCCAGAGACTTTTCTTGGGTTGGTATTAAGGGGATTTTCATCAAGGATGCTGAAAGGAAGAACAGACATTATGCGTACACCACACAGGTCTGCACAAGCACACACACACACGCACACACACACAGTTACACACAGACACATACAGCTACACATGTACACATACACACACATTTGCACACGTACACATAAACACACACACACATGGATACACACTTATACGCAGAGCGCTCACACACACAGACACACACATACGCACGCACACGCACACACACACACACACATACGCACGCACACGCACACACACACACACATACACACACACACACACGTTTCACCCAGTGGCCATACATGCGGAACCATAGAGCTGTGAGGTAGCCCTGCAGTGGAGCAGCAGCAGCAAACCACACAACCACCACAGTGTCACATGTACATCACACAGCGTGTCACATGTATGGCTACCACACAGTGTTTCACATGACCACCACACAGTGTTTCACATGACCACCACACAGTGTTTCACATGACCATCACACAGTGTCACACATGACCATCACATGATTAGCACACTGCTTACTCTCAGTCTCCTTTTTGGAGAAATCATATGCTGCACTGGCTGCAGGAGGAGGAGGAGGAGCATTGAAAACCTGTGGTCAGCTGTACGGTGGATTTGCAGCCCACCTTTACAAAGCAGAGCCAGGGGTGACACATGGCCTCCTCTGCTGTCAGCCGCTTCGTGGGATCCGCCACCAACAGCTTTCGAATCTACAACAGGAGACTGGTGGTCTGGGTGTACAAGTCACACCTCCCAACAGGCCTTGGCATGCAACCCCGCCCCTTGCCCCTCCCTCACCAGGTCCTTTGCCTCGTTAGAGACCTCGTCCCACTCTGGGCTGACAACCTGGTACTGCCCCTCCATGATAGCTCGCAGCATGACAAGCTGCTTGCGGTGCCAGAATGGGGGAAAGGAGGCGTGACCACAATGAGCACTTATATATACATTCTTATAGCCCATGTTGCCATGACAACTTAAATGTGTACATGATGACCCCACAAGCCCACCTGTAGAGGAGAGGACAGACATGAAGCGCACACGTGTGCACGTCTCGGGAGCAGGGAGAAGGGAGGAGGGAGGGAGGTACCCACAGGTCTATCTCCTTGCCATAGCCAGTAGCGTCATCCTCTACAGAGACCTTGAGCATGTCCGGAGCCAAGTAGCCCGGCGTACCCATCAACTCTACAAGAGCACCACACCACACATCACACGATCACACAGCACACACACACACACACACACACACAGCAAACACATTCACACACGCGCGCGCACACACACACGCATCCACACACACATCCACACACACACACACACACACACAGCAAACACATTCACACGCGCACACACACACACACACACACACACACACACACACACACACACACACACACACACACACACACACACACACACACACACACACACACACACATCCACACCTGATAAATATACCTGTCAGGGTTTCCCCGTCATTCAATTTGACAGAGAATCCAAATCTGATACCTTCAAATCCAGGTTCTCATCCAGAAGGATATACTCAGGCTAGGGGAAGGGGGGGGGGATGGGATGGGTGGATTAGGTCAGGTGGTGGTGGTGGTGGTGGTGGTGTAGCCCTGCCCACCTCACCTTAAGGTCCCTGTGGACCACATCGTGTCTGTGCATGTGGCAGACAACGAGGAGCAGCTGGTGCACAATGTGACGACTCTTCTTCTCTGAGAGCTTCACCATTCAGGTGAGGTGGTCAAACAGTTCACGTCCACGGGCCCTGCACAAGGTCACAAGGGGGGCGGGCTGCTTTGCGGAGGGCTCATTAAAGTGTGCACATGTGTTTGCTCACAATTCAAACACAAGAAAGTGGAATGTGGGAGACTCAAAGTGGTCTTGGAGGTAAACTGCAGGAGGAAACACAATTGCGTTGCAGCTTAGAAGTATGCTTCCATCTGGAATACACAGCTCTCTGCTTAGTGCATATGTCCGTGCATACTGATGTGCTTGTGGGGGGGGGCAGGTGCCGAAACACGTCAATCTCTGCTGCAACCGAATACTGTACCGCCTCGTCCGCCGTCATGTTAATGATCTTCACTGCATACTCCAGCCCAATTTCACGATGGATACACTTGCGAACCACACTAGACAGACCCCTGCTCATACATGAATGGGGGAGTAGCTAGGGATAAAAATCTACTTTGCAATTTTCCCTTGGGTACGCATTGCTAGACCCGTACCGCTTCTTCCGCATGTGAAGTAAAGCCAATGCGGCCACTCACCGCCCCTGGACCTCTTTGGGTTCGTATTTGTTGCAGAATTCAGAGGCTTCCGCGTTAGTACGAAAGTCAATGTCCTCCATTTTCTCGTCGCTTCGCGCGCGTATAAACAAACCATGGAGGTCAAAGTACACCCAATTCACAATATACACGGGGAACAGTCACGCCGGTTCTACGCTTGATGCACATGCAGAGTGGAGAGTGGATGGCCACTGGTTGCATCTGGACAACTATCCAAATGCGGTCTCTTGCTCCTTTGCTCCACCTCCTCCCCGTCTTCTTCCTGCTCGGCAAGGAGCTCCTGTATCTCCTGTTCTTCCAGGTCTGCACAAGCACACACATACACATGTACACACACACACGGACACAAGCACACACACACACACACACACACACACACACACACACACACACACACACACACACACACACACACACACACACACACACACTCACACTCACACACCGTTACACACCCACATGCTTAGCGCACACACACACAGACACACACATACACACGGACACACACATACACACGCACACACATACACACGCACACACACACACACTGTTACACACACATACTGTTACACACACACACACACGGACACAGGCACACACACACACACACACTCACTCACACACCGTTAAACACCCATACGCAGAGCGCACACACACACGGATACACACATACACGCACACACACACACACACACACACACACACACACACACACACTCACACTCACACACTCACACTAACACACACACACAGTTACACACATACACATAAGCACTCACACACACACACACTCACACACACTCACAGACACTCACACACCGTTACACCCCCACACGCAGAGCACGCACACACACGGACACACACATACACACGGACACACACGCACACACACTGTTACACACACACACACACACGGACACAGGCACACACACACACACACACACACACACACACAGACACACACACACACACACACACACTCACTCACACGCCGTTAAACACCCATACGCAGAGCGCACACACACACGGATACACACATACACACGGACACACACATACACACACACACACACACACACACACACACACACACACACACACACACACACTGTTACACACACACTGTTACACTTACACACTAACACACACACACACACAGTTACACACATACACGCACACACACACACAGATACACACACACAGACACACACACACACTCACACTCACACACACAGTTACACACATACACACTCACACTCACACACACACACTCACACTCACACACACAGTTACACAGACACACACACACACAGGCACACACACAGTTACACACACACACACACACACACACACACACACACACACACACACACACACACACACACACACACACACACACATGCACACATGGACACACACACACACACACAGACAAACACACACGCACACACACACACACACACACACACACACACACACACACACACACACACACAGTTACACAGACATACACACACACACACAGGCACACACACAGTTACACACACACACACACACACACACACACACACACACACACACACACACACACACACACACACACACATGCACACATGGACACACACACACACAGACAAACACACACACGCACACACACACACACACACACACACACACACACACACACACACACACACACACAGTTACACAGACATACACACACACACACAGGCACACACACAGTTACACACACACACACACACACACACACACACACACACACACACACACACACACACACACACACATGCACACATGGACACACACACACACAGACAAACACACACACGCACACACACACACACACACACACACACACACACACACACACACACACAGGTGTTAGCATGCCATGCACTACACATCAACGTGTTCCATTGCGACCTTACCTGCGATGCCACGCAGAAATTCGCAGGGACACTGTCTTCATTCTCCACAATGTAAAACAGCCCATTGCCGGCTGCAGCCAAGCCATTGAGGCAGTCCCCGTCGTGCTCACTGCCGTAGCCAAGCGTGAACACCGACACCTGCGTCAGCATAGTCTGGCGTAGCCCAGACCCTCTTACCTGCCTCCATTTTGTCGATGACGTCATTGGAAGGCAGGAAGAGGGTCTGGTAGATAACTCGACGTTGGTGGTTCAGTGCCCCCCAAAACCTGGGGGGAGTGATAAATGCTAATTAAGCTTTGATCGTCCCCGCACCTGCGATCGATGAGCAGTGCGTACGTGTGAACATGGCAGCGTTTGCATTGCAACGAGTGAGGGAAGGCCAGCACCAATTAGTATTCTTGACCCCAGAGAAGCTCTTAGCAACTGTAATCGCTAGCGTGAAACTGCGGTTCCTCGAACGAGAAATTGGCGATCTGCAAACTCTCCAATAATACGTTTTGATGATGTGCCGCACAGGTTCTGCAGATGATCCTAGAATGGCAAGCCTCTTTTTCTCAGACACGCTTGACGCTGTCGGTTTCCAGCAAATGCGGCAGTCGTCAGGTCTCCGATCGACGTGCATAGTTGCCTGTCACCTTACGCCGCGCTAGCTTATCACATGTATTGGAATGCGCTACGTAGCTAGCACCTGATTAGTGGGTGACAATTACTGATGTAGAGGCACAGCCCCCGAGCGTGGGCTGAACCACCAACGTCAAGTTATCTACCAGACCCTCTTCCTGCCTTCCAATGATGTCATCGACAAAATGGAGGCAGGTAAGAGGGTCTGGGCTACGCCAGACTAGCGTCAGCACGGACCTGCAGAGCAGACACTAACACTGACCGATCCCACAGTTCTCTTCAACGCTACGTCGAAGGATCCTTTGTGTTTCAGCGCGTATCTTTCTTGTATCTTTCTTCCGCGATACTTTCACACCTCCTCGCTTTGGGTCACGTTCTTCTTTTGCGGCAAAGGGGACCACTTGATCTATTCCTAGCTGGACTCACTGTCCCCACTCACGCCCTCGGCTGCGTACAATTCCCTGTCGCCAAACAGGTCTGTTGTGGGGATCCCAGACTCGTCCTCCAGAACACGAGTCCGCACTCGGACCGCCCGTTTTCTGCTGGACAGGCCAATGTCTTCCTCCGTATCACTGCTGCTCGCCATCCGCACTCAACTTGCGCCCACGCGCCATGTTGCCAGTCGTTCGGTGGGCTGTATAAAGCCATACAGTCAAGCGTATATATCATCAAGAGCGCGCGCGCATGTGGCGAAGCTATATATTATTATACGCCGCCGCCGCCTAGGAGCCCAACGGCTCGGGTTCGCAAACTCTTTCAAACTGTTTCAAAGACCCGTAGCCGCATTATATTCAGCGGCGCACGGAGCATAACTATAAGTAGGACTAATTGCACTGCCTCTCTCGACAGTGCCCACGTGGTCGAGTTGCTCCGACTCAGCGTGCACCAGTCCGTTTGAACTCATTCGATTCAGTGCGGTTCGCCGCAAGGTCAGCCACTTACCCCTTCGGGGGGGGGACCGGGATACCGTGGCTGGTCTCCCCGCTGGGTCTGATACGCTGAGGAGGGCTGTGTGACTTTCTGAGTAGAGTAGCTCGGGGCCTCCTGTCTTTTTGCCAACATAAAAGAAGAATGAAAATTGTATAAAATCTCTTTAAAATCCCTTTAAATGCCGTGGTTCGAGCGCAAACTCGTGGACCTTTATTCTCGTTCTTCGTTTTCTTTCTTTTTTTTCAAACACAGGTATCTATTTCATTGCTAGCTACAATGTGTATGAGAAGAAGTGGAACGCATGGCTAAAGAATGATGCAGATTTGATCGAATGTCATTTTTACCCAGCGCGATTGCGCAATGGGTAAAGGGATCAGGGTTTTACCCCGCGCGATTGCGCAAGAGGTAAAGTGATCGATTTTGTCCTTGTCCTCGTTGCCGTCGACCCAAACGTCGGCAGATCTCGACATCAAGGCGTTTACGCTTCTTGTAAGTGGCACGCATTGGCGGAGAATCGAGGATAACCTGCTCCAGCGTCTTCAAATTGGTTTACTGCACTGGTGTTTGCAGCAATTGCCGAGTAAGCGTTGTAGTCCACAATTATGGATGCGCTTGTATTTACAATGCATGTTGATTACTGTAAGGGTCATCTTCATTTTTAGAAGTGAACTCCCCAAACTGTTGCCACAGCCTCCTCGCCAGGTGGCACCTCACTACCTACTAACCCAAGACTATGATGTGCTGAGGTATGGGTGCTTACATATACATTACTTTTACTGCAACATGAACCCCGTTTGGGGTCCGACATGTACTATTACTTGTATGCCTGTACTCTATGGTGTGAGCTGTGTAGTATGTACTATTGCTTGTATGCCTGTACTCTATGGTGTGTGCTGTGTAGTATGTCCTATTGCTTGTATGCCTGTACTCTATGGTGTGTGCTGTGTAGTATGTCCTATTGCTTGTACGCCTGTACTCTATGGTGTGAGCTGTGTAGTATGTCCTATTGCTTGTATGCCTGTACTCTATGGTGTGTGCTGTGTAGTATGTCCTATTGCTTGTACGCCTGTACTCTATGGTGTGTGCTGTGTAGTATGTCCTATTGCTTGTACGCATGTACTCTATGGTGTGTGCTGTGTAGTATGTCCTATTGCTTGTATGCATGTACTCTATGGTGTGTGCTGTGTAGTATGTCCTATTGCTTGTATGCCTGTACTCTATGGTGTGTGCTGTGTAGTATGTCCTATTGCTTGTATGCATGTACTCTATGGTGTGTGCTGTGTAGTATGTCCTATTGCTTGTACGCCTGTACTCTATGGTGTGTGCTGTGTAGTATGTCCTATTGTTTGTATGCCTGTACTCTATGGTGTGTGCGGTGTAGTATGTCCTATTGCTTGTACGCCTGTACTCTATGGTGTGTGCTGTGTAGTATGTCCTATTGCTTGTATGCATGTACTCTATGGTGTGTGCTGTGTATAATGTCCTATTGCTTGTACGCATGTACTCTATGGTGTGTGCTGTGTAGTATGTCCTATTGCTTGTATGCCTGTACTCTATGGTGTGTGCGGTGTAGTATGTCCTATTGCTTGTATGCCTGTACTCTATGGTGTGTGCTGTGTAGTATGTCCTATTGCTTGTACGCATGTACTCTATGGTGTGTGCTGTGTAGTATGTCCTATTGCTTGTATGCATGTACTCTATGGTGTGTGCTGTGTAGTATGTCCTATTGTTTGTATGCCTGTACTCTATGGTGTGTGCGGTGTAGTATGTCCTATTGCTTGTACACCTGTACTCTATGGTGTGTGCTGTGTAGTATGTCCTATTGCTTGTATGCATGTACTCTATGGTGTGTGCTGTGTATAATGTCCTATTGCTTGTACGCATGTACTCTATGGTGTGTGCTGTGTAGTATGTCCTATTGCTTGTATGCCTGTACTCTATGGTGTGTGCGGTGTAGTATGTCCTATTGCTTGTATGCCTGTACTCTATGGTGTGTGCTGTGTAGTATGTCCTATTGCTTGTACGCATGTACTCTATGGTGTGTGCTGTGTAGTATGTCCTATTGCTTGTATGCATGTACTCTATGGTGTGTGCTGTGTAGTATGTCCTATTGCTTGTACGCCTGTACTCTATGGTGTGTGCTGTGTAGTATGTCCTATTGCTTGTATGCATGTACTCTATGGTGTGTGCTGTGTAGTATGTCCTATTGCTTGTATGCATGTAGTCTATGGTGTGTGCTGTGTAGTATGTCCTATTGCTTGTACGCCTGTACTCTATGGTGTGTGCTGTGTAGTATGTCCTATTGCTTGTATGCCTGTACTCTATGGTGTGTGCTGTGTAGTATGTCCAATTGCTTGTACGCATGTACTCTATGGTGTGTGCGGTGTAGTATGTCCTATTGCTTGTATGCATGTACTCTATGGTGTGTGCTGTGTAGTATGTCCTATTGCTTGTATGCATGTACTCTATGGTGTGTGCTGTGTAGTATGTCCTATTGCTTGTATGCCTGTACTCTATGGTGTGTGCTGTGTAGTAAGTCCTATTGCTTGTACGCATGTACTCTATGGTGTGTGCTGTGTAGTATGTCCTATTGCTTGTATGCCTGTACTCTATGGTGTGTGCTGTGTAGTAAGTCCTATTGCTTGTACGCATGTACTCTATGGTGTGTGCTGTGTAGTATGTCCTATTGCTTGTATGCATGTACTCTATGGTGTGTGCTGTGTAGTATGTCCTATTGCTTGTACGCATGTACTCTATGGTGTGTGCTGTGTAGTATGTCCTATTGCTTGTGTGCATGTACTCTATGGTGTGTGCGGTGTAGTATGTCCTATTGCTTGTATGCATGTACTCTATGGTGTGTGCTGTGTAGTAAGTCCTATTGCTTGTACGCATGTACTCTATGGTGTGTGCTGTGTAGTATGTCCTATTGCTTGTATGCATGTACTCTATGGTGTGTGCTGTGTAGTATGTCCTATTGCTTGTATGCATGTACTTCATGGTGTATCCTGTGCAGGCAGTGCAGCTTGCACTGGTACGCACATGTACCACACCTCCACTCCCCCTTTCCTTGATATGTATGGATTTCCCTTTCCCAGATTGGTGGAAGGGGATGTTTGGGGTGAGAGGCTGACGTAAGCAAGCTTGGCAGATGGAATATTCCATGTGTTGTATAGCAGTCCCCTGTGAACTAATCAGTGAGTTGTGAAGCCATAGGCATGGCTTTGTTGCCTAGGTGATGCCCTGACACTTCCCACTTCAAAGCAGGTACTGCAGAGATAGGCTCTTATCTGTGCCTGCTGCCTGCTACTCTTTCACCTGCAGAGCCACTGGTCCATGGCCAGCCATTTGCAGAGGACACATCGTCCGTATATAAGATGAAGTGCAGAGGAAGAAGAATTTTAATTTTATGTAAGTATGTATGTGTGTGTGTGTGTGTATGCATGCATGCATGTATGTATGTATGTATGTATGATCCGAACCATTTTCACCACAGCGAGGCCCCTTCTTCGGGGACCCCTACCTCTGCTTTCTCCTAGCGCTCCTGCATCTCCACAACGTGGTGGTGATGGTGGATGAATGGATGGATGGATGGATGGATGCAGGAAGCACTCTTTTGACTGATTTGACAAGCTTATATTGCAGCTGTACATGCATTTAGCACACAATGACGTTGTATTTCGATCATCTTTGAATATGTATCGGGAAGTTAATTGCTATAGGATGTAGGCGCTTTTCCTGCTTGAAACCATGAAATACAGTCACTATCAATAGATGGCGCCCCAGGGATTGCTGCTTGCAGGCGTGTTTGCAGGCAGGGGGAGCAGCAGCACGTGGAACGGGCACAGGCAGGTGTAGGGCGTGCACTCCGCTCGCGAACGCAGCTTCCCTTCCCTTCCCGCGCAACACTACGCGATCCGCATCGTAACCGTTCCCTGCCTCATAAACACGGCCAAATCGTGCCTAAAACACCCTGGCATGCGCCCGTAGGATCAGAGGCACCTGCAGATGACATGTATAGATGTAACAAGCACTGTATCTAGCTGTCTATCTAGGTATATATCAATCGATAAACGCATTGGAAGAGGAATTGTGAGTTGCTGTAGGTTTGCATGTGGACGCGCATGTATTGGAGACTCGCAGCGTATTATACGGCGCAAGTATGTAATTCGTACAGTTACATGGTAAGGGTAACTGCTGGCTTAGCTGGGAACCCGTGTGCCGACCAGGGCACAGAGACAGCAGGACTTTTCTTCGCATTATTAATGTGCGCAGGTGCGGTCATGCCGTGGCAGAACATCAGGACTACAGCATGCTGCATTTGGGGAAGTGCGTGTCCAATTTGCAGGTTGCTGGGGTCCTTTCAAAGTCACTTAAAATGACCCGCAAACAGATGATCAAGCGCAATGCATTTTTATATATTTGCTGTGTCCATGTGGGATGTAGTGCACCTGTAAGTTTACAGCCTTTCTGTGCGCACACGACATCTACTGCAAGCCTGAAGAGCGTCCCCTAGGTGGAGGGACTAGCAGGTGAGCTAGATAATCGTATTCATATATACTCCTCAGCAAGCTGAACAAAATGGCGGCCAATTCACTAAAAGTCTGTGGTTGGAGCTGCTATCAAGAAACGCCTGGAGGCAATTCGTGCTGCTCAGCAACAGCGTGAGGAGGAGGAGGAGCGGCAGCGTGTGTCGGCAGAGGAGGAGGCAGAGCGTCGCCGGCTGGAGCAGCTTAGGCTGGCGGAGGAGAAGAAGCAGAAGAAGAAGGAGAAAGAAAAGGAGAAGCGTGACTGCTTGAAGAAGGATGGAAAGTGGCTGACCAAGTCAGAGCGTGAGCGGAAGGCAAAGCATCAGGCACAGCTCGAGGTCCTTCAGGCGCAAGGTCAGTACTGCTGCTCCTGCTGTGTACGAGTGTATGCGCTTGTGTGTGTGTGTGTGCGTGTGCGTGTGCGTGCGTGTGTGCGTGCGTGCGTGTGTGTGTGTGTGCGTGTGCGTGTGCGTGTGTGTGTGTGTGCATGTGTGTGTGTGCGTGTGTGCGCTTGTGTGTGTGCGTGTGCGTATGTGTGTGCGTGTGTGTGTGTGTGTGCGTGTGTGTATGTGCCGCAGAATGCCTTGTGTGTTGCAGGTGTTAACATCCCTGGCCTGCGCTCCGAGTCCCAAGGTGAGCGAAGACCTGTGAGGTATGACCGGAGAGCACGGCCAAACCGGAAGGACAAAGGCAAGGAGGGGGAAGATCCGGGGGTCAGAGAGCAAACAGAGCTGGAGGAGGAGAAACAGGAGGTGCCCGAGGGTGAGTGGACTCAAGTGTACACTCTTAAGTGTGTGACTGCAACTGAATAGGTGCTCAACATTTTGTATATTTTACAATGTAACATGCCATGCATCGGTGTTGTACTGTGTTGTTAAAGCTGAATACACTTGAGGCTGACATACACGTTTGAGCACTCATGCATGTGACAGCCGTTGTGGTGTTTGGTGTGGTGCATTGGTTTGGAAACATGCCATTCACAGTGGGAGTCAGAGTTATGCACTCGTGTCTCTTACCCCCTCTTGGCGTTAAGTGTGTGAGGAGGGCCTGTTGATGAGAGGGTGTTCTCTGCTGTAGAGAGTACCGATGTGAATGAGTGTAATGAGCCAGAGGATGTGACAGAGGATGTCAAGGAGAATTGGGATGACAGTGAGGAGGAGGCTGAGGGAGCAGTGGAGATGAAAGGGGAAGAGGAAGAGGTGGAAGTGTCAGTGGTTGCTTCTCCTACCGGGCACAGCACACATGCTGTGGTAGCACAGGAAGCTGCAGTGGCTGATGAGGGCGACTCCGATGTGTCTGAAGAGTCTGAGAACAGCAGTGAATCTGAAGACGAAACCCTTCCAGCTCCGGAGAGGCAGAGAGCTAGAGTGTGTCGTCGGCTGGAGGTAGCTGGAGCTGGAGGTGCCCCAACTGCAGTCTCCTTCTCTGACCCAATGTTTCTTTACTGTTCTCTCTAGAAACGCAGGCAAAGAGCAGACGCAGAAACAAGTTTGGAAGTCCTTAGGTCTCCTGTAGTGTGTGTTTTGGGTCATGTGGATACAGGGAAGACCAAGATTCTGGACAAGGTGAGTACAGCCTGCGTGTGCATGTACCCTCCCTATTGTGAGCCATGCAAGTGTCTCGGACCATGCATGCACAGATCCGGCGCACCAATGTCCAGGATGGGGAGGCCGGTGGGATCACACAGCAAATTGTTGCAATGTTTGTGCCGCAGGAAGCTATCAGAGGCCAAACAGGGCACCTGAAGGAGGTGGGTGTGGTGGAGGAGTAAGGGGCATGCATGTACAGGTACAGGCAGGCTCATGGCTGTGGGGCTTGTAAATGTCAATGGTGTTGATTGAGCATTATGTACATACGTGCGTGCCTGACCAAGACCTTCGTGAGCGAAACGTTGTACAATTTACAATCTATACTGTGCTACATGTGTGAAATGCTCAATCATTGCTATTTAGCAGAGTTGTGTTGTGGTGCCAAAGTTGCTGTTAGTGGTCTTCCCTAGACACCCTACAAGGACTAGGGGGCACTGCTGTGCTTGTTCTAACAGCCATCAGCAGCATGCAGCTGCTGCTTAGTACCGTGAGAATGGAAAATAAAGAACACTGAGCCCTAAAAGAGCACAGGAAAACGAAGTAGGATGTGCAGTGTTAGGATGTGTTTTAGATAGAGCTTTGAATAGTGGGGACTCTGAAGGACAAAGATTATGTTCAAGGGCTCCTTTGATTAGAAAGGCTTTCACATGTCTTTGTATTGTCTGCTACTGTTTGGTGTAGTTCTCTCGACAGGACCTGCGCGTACCTGGCCTCCTCATCATTGACACGCCAGGTCATGAGTCCTTCAGCAACCTTTGCACCTGTGGTTCGTCGCTGTGTGATCTTGCCGTGCTGGTGGTGGACGTCATGCACGGGCTGGAGCCACAGACAATTGAGTCAATAAACATTTGAAAACGCGGGAAAGTCCCTTTTGTGGTGGCCTTGAACAAGGTGGATTGCTTGTTGGACTGGAAACGCAATCCGCTTTGCAGTATCCATGACAACCTGAAAAGGCAAAAGCCAACATCTGTTTCCCAGTTTGATGAGCTGTACAAGCAGGTTGTCGGACAGTTTGCAGAACCAGTGAGCCAATGCATGTTTGTTGTTGCTGAGGTGTGGTCTGTGTGGTGTAGGTCGGGCTAATACATTTGTTAGAATGCTCATAGTGCTCTGTTCATACAGTGCACTGCATGCGGATGTAAACAGGAGCTGTGCTGAGAGTGGTGCAGCCGCAGTCCTTCTGCCCTACAGGAGCTGAATGTTGCCTTGTTCTGGGAGAAAGTCAAGTGTCAATCACAGGTGATGGCATGAGAGACCTCATGGCACTGCTGGTAATGCTGAGTCAGAAGCAACATATTGAGAAGCTGAAGTTCTCAGAGAATCTTGAATGCCATGTCCTGGAGGTGAGCGACAAAGGACGCTGGCACCGCTGGCCGCCAGAGTAAACCAAAGGTCAGCTAATGTTGAAGTTGTATGTATGTGTGTCTGTGTGTCTGTGTGTACGTATGTCAGTGCGTGTTTCCTGCATTGTCTGGTGCTGGCAGGTGGAGAGGAAGGATAAAGCTTCCAAGGAGGGCAAGTCTAGTCCCAGCACAAGCAAGAAATCAGAGGTGTGTGTGTGTGTGTGCGCATGCACGTGTGTGTCTGTGTGGGTGTTGCTTAGTCATTACTACTTGGCTCCTCCCCACCCCCCCACCCCAGTTGAAGCCGGTGCCCCGCCCCCACACACTGTCCCCGGGAGCCCAGTCAAGTCGCAGTTCCAGTGCACCGGCCAGACAGACACCGGTCGCAGAAGCCCCGCCCCTTCTGGACCTGGAGGCCAGCGACGCACCCCAAGCAGCACCTCTCTCTCAGATGCCTCTTACGACCAGTGCTCCCAGCTCCAACCTCTCCCTCCTAGATGACCCCACCCCTCCGACCGCAGTGGTCAGTGGCGAGGTATGTCTGTTCAGACCCCTGGCTGCGCATGCGATAATCAGACGTAGGCAGAGACTTAAACAATTGTCTTGAGTCTGCACTCATGTCTCCTTGGCCTTGATCTTGCTTGGCCCCGCTTACACACTTTGGCCATTGTCACGCCTGAGGTGGGCCAAGTAGTCAATCTGTACTGCATGGGCCAACCAAAGCAGGCTTTTCCAAAGTGATGCCTGCCACAGTGCTGTCGGATAGCACTGGCTTAGGGGCAGACACAGTGTGGAGTGGCTGGGAATGGGGCTGCAGTGTGTGTGGCCTTCACGGGAGATGATGAAGGCCACAGCACACTGCAAAGCCCATTGGCTGTCATCGAACACATGCTGAGAAAGGGCAGCCATTGTGTCTATTAGGGCTGGGCGATATTGACATTTTTGGGCATCATGATACCTTAGGAGGGTATCATGAAATGCACTAGTGTCTATGTACGTACGTATCTAGGCCCACCGTACTGCCCCCTCCCTCTCCCCTACTGTAAAGCACACACCTCAGCGGGCAGTTTCGCAGCCATTGGACAGGGAAGCCATCTTGTCGTTGTACAGTTCAAACCCCTCCCACAATGGAGGCCTGCCCAACGTTGGGTATCACCATGGTTACCCTTATCACCAGCAGCAGATGGCAGTACTGCATGCTCAGCAACAAGTGTACTACTCTCAAATGCAGAACCAGGTATGTTGTGGTGTGTGTGTGGTGTGTGTGTGGTGTGTGTGGTGTGTGTTGTGTGTGGTGTGTGTGTGTTGTGTGTTGTGTGTGTTGTGTGTTGTGTGTGGTGTGTGTTGTGTTGTGTGTGGTGTGTTGTGTGTGTGTGTGGTGTGTGGTCTGTGTGTGGTGTGTGTTGTGGTGTGTGTCTGGTGTGTGTGATGTGTGTGGTGTGTGGTGTGTGTGTGTGCATGTGTGTGTGGTGTGTGTGGTGTGTGTGTGGTGTGTGTGGGTGTATTTGCATGTGTGGTGTGTGTGTGCGCGTGTCTGGGTGTATTTGCATGTGTGTTGTGTGTGGTGTGTGTGTGTGTTGTGTGTTGTGTGTGTGTCTGTGTTGTGTGTGTGTGTGCATGTGTGGTGTGTGTGTGCGCGTGTGTGGGTGTATTTGCATGTGTTGTGTGTGTGTGTGCGCGTGTCTGGGTGTATTTGCATGTGTGTTGTGTGTGTTGTGTGTGTGTGTGTGGTGTGTGTTGTGTGTTGTGTGTGTGTCTGTGTTGTGTGTGTGTGTGCATGTGTGGTGTGTGTGCGCGTGTGTGGGTGTATTTGCATGTGTTGTGTGTTGTGTGTGTTGTGTGTTGTGTGTGGTGTGTGTGTGGTGTGTGTGGTGTGTGTGTGCATGTGTGTGTGTGTGTGGTGTGTGGTGTGTGTGTGGTGTGTGGTGTGTGTGTGTGGTGTGTGGTGTGTGTGGTGTGTGTATGTGTGTGGTGTGTGTGTGTGGTGTGTGTGGTGTGTGGTGTGTGTGTGCATGTGTGTGTGTGGTGTGTGTCTGTGTTGTGTGTGTGTGTGTGCGTGCATGTTGTTTGCGTGCTGTGTCATGGCTGTACCTTGAGGAGCAGCCCTATTTCTCCCCCCCCACAGGTGGCCAAGGTGCAAGAGCAGATGGCTCGTCTGCGCATGCGCCACCATCAGCACCAGTCCCCTGCACATGGCGACACGCTCAACCCTCACCTCTGGTGACTCGTGGCTACTGCAGAAGATTATATTTATCCCGCACACAGCATGTTGTGTGCATGGCTTGGCCCGGATGCTGGCACTAGCCGGTGTGCATGCCACTTCTGGATTAGTTAGTATATTTATGTGTAAACGTGTTAATTGTAGACTGGTGTCATTGACAATCACAACCGTGTATGGAAGTAATGGTTGTACCATATATGGAAGTAATGTAGTGCCGTAGTACTGAATTACTATACGAACGTGCATTGCTTGGTCGCTGGTATTTAAAAGGCGGTAGCCACGGCGAGGACTGTCTACAATTGGACACTGACGCTCCGCTTTCAAGGCGTGCGGATCGGTTCGGCGAGAGCCAGGCAAGTACAGCTCCATTCCACGTGCGGCCACTTTCTCGCTCGAGCGGCGAGCGCAGCAGCTGTATGTGCGAGTTTTGCTTGGTCTGCACGTGTAGTGAGACGCTGTGTGCGAGTTATGCTTGGCCTGCACGTGTAGTGAGACGCTGTGTGCGAGTTTTGCTTGGCCTTCCATAGGCCTGCACGTGTAGTGGGACGCTGTGTGCGAGTTTTGCTTGGCCTGCACGTGTAGTGAGACGCTGTGTGCGAGTTTTGCTTGGCCTGCACGTGTAGTGGGACGCTGTGTGCGAGTTTTGCTTGGCCTGTACGTGTAGTGGGACGCTGTGTGCGAGTTTTGCTTGGCCTGCACGTGTAGCGGGACGCTGCTCTCCAGTTGTCCTGGAGGGAGGCGCCGTCCAGAGGCGCGTTCAGGTACGTCATGGATGGCATGGACACCAGACGGACAGGAGGTCGGTACGACTTCGTCCTCTTGGTGAGCTCGATTTGCTTAAATTTTACGGATTAAAGCATCTTTCATGAATACCGTTACACATTGCTGAATAATACATCGACACGGCACAGTCAATACAGATAAATAAAAGGCAACATGCTTGTGCCTGTGATGCTTAAGCAAGTAAAGAATTGCTTAGATGACATCTTTACAGGTTAATATGGAATGTGCCTCTAACAGTACCCACCTGCACTTGGTAGAAAAACCCCAAGAGGTTCTCCCAGCGAAGGCACCCTGAGGACATCACTTCACTGCAGCAGCCGTTCGATGATGTATCTTGTGGATGATCCTGATTCTTTCAATTTCCACAAGATACATCATCGGGAGGTGCAAGTGCCGGTGGCTGACTGCCCTTTACTGTGTCCCTCTCTTGTGGTTTCAGTCCTACTTCTTTCTTCGGTAGGTTTTGTTTGAGCTAGTTTTGGCAAACAGTAGCCAAAAGCAGAGGCGGGTTGCATCTGTGGGTCCCATGACTGCTAATGGCTTGGTGGGTCACGTGACTGCTAATGGCTTACTGATAGTCGTGCACTGCATTCATCTGTTTCAGGAAGAGGAGCGGCATCTGGTTGTTGTGAATGTCAGTCCAATCGAGTTTGGGCATATCTTGATTGTTCCTTCTCCAGAGAAATGTCTACCTCAGGTTCACACTGTGTGGGAATGTATATGTACCTACGCTTGTATGTACATACATATGTGTATGTGTGTGTACATGTGTACATGTGTGTGTCCGTGCGTGCATGCACTTTATACTGTGTGCAGGTGCTCACAGAGGAGTCCGTTGCAGTGTCCATAGCTATGGTTGCCCATAGTGGTCGAAGGTGAGCATCTCTTTCTTCCATCTCACTCCCGTGCCCTCCTCTTCACCCATTGTTCTGTATCTGTGTCCTATCTGTATTCTGTGTTCTGTTTACAGGGACTTGTGTGTGATTGCCAACAGCCTACAGGCCTATGCCAGTGTCAATCACCTTCACTTGCATGCACTGTACCTGGGACAGGAGATCGCGACACAGAACCTGGTCAGGCTATAGCAAGTCATGTGTTACATACAATATGTATCTTAATACTATAAAGCACCACGGCGACCACTATCCTGCTCTAGAGGCAGCTAGGAGTGTTGCTGTGACCGCTGTGGCTCTGTATACCACTCTTAACCAGGTGCTGCTGCAGTGTGATGGCCATGCATGCGACTAACATGTTTGTCCTTCCTCTGCCATTATTTTTGTGTACATGGTACAACTGTTAGTTGTGACCCCAGGCTGACACCCCTCTCTGCAGTGCTGTCAATAACATGTTCATGCAGGTCCCGAACCTGCCCATGTGAATGGCAAATTTAATTAGATCCAATTGCAGTGCTCTTGTATGCGGCATACAATCAACAAAGACTACATCGTTATTGTAACCCAGACCTCAATTCTATGAATGTAGTATTGCATACTTGTTATAACATGCTTGTGACATGGTATATATATATATATACGTACAGCAATGTGATCTGTCACGTGTTAGGGTACAACAATGTGATCTGTCACATGTTAGGGTACAACAATGTGATCTGTCACGTGTTAGGGTACAACAATGTGATCTGTCACGTATTACGGTACAACAATGTGATCTGTCACGTGTTAGGGTACAACAGTGTGATCTGTCACGTGTTAGGGTACAACAATGTGATCTGTGACTTGTTAGGGTACAACAATGTGATCTGTCACATGTTAGGGTACAACAATGTGATCTGTCACATGTTAGGGTACAACAATGTGATCTGTGACTTGTTAGGGTACAACAATGTATGTACGTAACTGTCACATGTAGAGTGTCACCCAGCTTGCTGGAAGCTGCTTTGAACTAGTGCACTGGCCAGTGCCGGGACTGCTGTTTGCTCACCCCACTATCTCTGTCCACCAGCTTGCCAGGTAGGTATATGTAGCCATCACAACTGATTTCACAGCAGTGACAGTAATCCTACTTCCTTGTAGAGACGTATTTGTGGCCATTTGTGTCTTGCTTGAGTTGAAAATTCCACACAACATGATTGTTGGTTGGGGGCACTCCCTTCGCAGTACTTCTGATAAAGAGATGTGTGTTCGTGTCATTGTGTTTCCACGTCAACCCGTCACAGGTGAACCCCACACAGTGTGTACTGTAAGCTGTTTATAGCTTGGTTGGTAGATTAACCCTTTAGTCACAAAAGACGTGTTTTCAAGTCGGATCAAAGTGGCTCATTTTTGATGTGTTGGTGGTGGTATAGAGCAGCAATGCCATTCGATCCTTCAAGGACTACACATGTGGGAGTGTTTCAGGTGTCCTAAAACGACAAATTAGTCTTTCGAAGTTGCCATTTTTTGCACCCTGCGACTGTGACAGAGTTTGTCATCGTGTAGCAATTCCAATCATTGTCAGGCATTCCGAACATCGTCTTTAGCGTTTCTCTACTGTTGGAGCTTCAAATCAGGACACTGGCGGGATTCTCCAGCATAAAATATCGCTTCTGCTGTGAACACCATTTTCATACTTCTTACATGAAGGGTTTTCACTTTTGTATACTATCTGCAACCTTTCTCAGTCTGTAGTGTGACATTCCCGACCTTGTTTAAAAGATTTCACCCCTGTCAAGGCTTACTAATTTTTTTCCCGACACTAGAAAACGTTGCTTGTGAGACCCAGTCAAATTAGAATTGATTATTTCGTCACTTCCGACGATCGCACGAGTGGAAATTCACGGGTAAAGGGTTAACCTTTTATGTACTGTATACTGCAGACGTGCACTCAGTTTCCACCCTCCTACCCAGGTGTCAAAGATATCTTTAAAAGTGCTTCATCACCGCACTTCTTTGCTGCTGCACTGGAGTTGGCAGGGTTCGTGCCAGTTCTAGGTGGGCTTTCTCGACATGCTTCAGTTCTGCTCCCTGATATCACGCCTGCAGCTTAGTGTGTCTTGTGGGACAATGATTGTTGTAGGTGTATATACGTACCCTGTTGTTTAGTAATATTTAATGTGCGTCTGTGCATGCACATTCATGCTGGGTGTATATGTCTGTGTGTGGTCAGATGATGTACAGTTTGAAGCTGCAACAGAAGACGAGGTCTGTAAAGTGCTAAAGAAAGTTTCCCTGTCAGAAAGTAACTTCAAACAACTTAAGGACATGGTCAAACACAGACTAACTGCATCTGGCAGAGATCATTACAAATGACTGTAGTTGTAACATGTGTATTACTTTAATCTCATCATTGCCACTAAAATCTGATACGTGTCTCTATTAGGATCTCTCCTAATGCCTGTATATGCAAGGATGGAAAAAAGACGTTTGCGAGTACAGGAATGGATGTCGGACATCAGTGATGTAACGTTACAAGCTGGCATGTTTATGTATTATTATATATACATAGTTTTTAGCGGGAAAGCACATAAAAATTGAATCTGTGTGATAATGAGGTTTGTAAATTATATGTACTGTAAACATAATGCCTGTATGGGCAAGGTGAGGCTATGGTGGTTCAATATGTTGCTCAGTGTGTGCTCTGTGTAGTTCGGCTGTTAATGAGTTGAAATAGAGGTGGACATATTGAATTTCTGGCAGTTTGGTTGTAGGTGAGGTTTGTTTACTGTGTCCAATGAATATAAAATAGGTTAGGTTA
The DNA here is from genome assembly GCA_949841015.1 of Aplysina aerophoba. Lineage (NCBI taxonomy): Eukaryota > Metazoa > Porifera > Demospongiae > Verongiida > Aplysinidae > Aplysina > Aplysina aerophoba. The sequence goes on from OX465054.1 coordinate 4,845,853, forward strand.
AGCTTATATATACCCCCATACATGTACACACATAGATGTGGACATAGATATATATTATGTATGTATAGATGTACATAATGTCTATATATGGCACAAGAGGGTCTGCACTGGCATCATCAGAGCCCCTCTGATGCAATTGGATCGTGGCCATGCATGTGCACATAATTATATATACCCCCATACATATCCGGTGGTCTTCGATGGTCTCCGAGGGTCTCCGTAGTCTCCGGTGGTCTCCGTGGTCTCCGGTGGTCTCCAGTGGTCTTCGTGGTCTCCCTCAGTCTCCGGTGGTCTTCGGTGGTCTCCGTGGGTCTCCGTAGTCTCCGGTGGTCTCCGGTGGTCTCTGTGGTCTCCGTTGTTCTTCAGGGGTCTCCGGCGGTTTCAGGTGGTCTCTGTGGGTCTCCGGTGGTCTCCGGCAGTCTCTGTTGTCTCCGTTGGTCTATGGTGGTCTGTAGATCTCTGTGGTCTCAGTTGGTCTCCGGAGGTCTTCAAGAGTCTGTGTGGATGTGTTTGGTCTCTGGGTCTCCGGTGGTCTCTGTGGTCTCCGTTGTTCTTCAGGGGTCTCCGGTGGCTTCAGGTGGTCTCTGTGGGTCTCCGGCAGTCTCCGTTGTCTCCGTTGGTCTATGGGGGTCTGTAGATCTCTGTGGTCTCAGTTGGTCTCCGCAGGTCTTCAAGAGTCTGTGTGGATGTGTTTGGTCTCTGGGTCTGCGTGGTCTCAGTCGATCTCCGTGTTCTCCGGTAGTCTCTATTGGTCTCTGTGGTCTCGTCGATCTTCTTGGTCTCCGGTGGTCTCCAGTGGTCTTCGTGGTCTTCCTCAGTCTCTGGTGGTCTTTCGTGGTCCCCGTGGGTCTCCGTAGTCTCCGGTGGTCTCCGATGGTCTCTGTGGTCTCCGTTGGTCTTCAGGGGTCTCCGTCGATCTTCTTGGTCACCGGTGGTCTCCAGTGGTCTTCGTGGTCTCCCTCAGTCTCCGGTGGTCTTCGGTGGTCTCCGTGGGTCTCCATAGTCTCCGGTGGTCTCCGGTGGTCTCCGTGGGTCTCCGTAGTCTCCGGTCGTCTCCGTGGTCTCCGGTGGTCTCCAGTGGACTTCGTGGTCTCCTTCAGTCTTTGGTGGTCTTCAGTCATTTCCGTGGGTCTCCGTAGTCTGCGGTGGTCTCCGGTGGTCTCTGTGGTCTCCGTTGTTCTTCAGGGGTCTCCGGTGGTTTCAGGTGGTCTCTGTGGGTCTCCGGTGGTTTCAGGTGGTCTCTGTGGGTCTCCGGTGGTCTCCAGCAGTCTCCGTTGTCTCCGTTGGTCTATGGGGGTCTGTAGATCTCTGTGGTCTCAGTTGGTCTCCGTAGGTCTTCAAGAGTCTGTGTCGATGTGTTTGGTCTCTGGGTCTGCAAGGTCTCAGTCGATCTCCGTGTTCTTCGGTAGTCTCCATTGGTCTCTGTGGCCTCCGTCGATGTTCTTGGTCTCCGGTGGTCTCCAGTGGTCTTCGTGGTCTCCCTCAGTCTCCGGAAGTCTTCGGTGGTCTCCGTGGGTCTCCGTAGTCTCCAGTGGTCTTCGTGGTCTCCCTCAGTCTACGGTGGTCTTCGATGGTCTCCGTGGGTCTCCGTAGTCTCCAGTGGTCTCCGTGGTCTCCGGTGGTCTCCAGTGGTCTTCATGGTCTCCCTCAGTCTCCGGTGGTCTTCGGTGGTCTACGTGGGTCTCCGTAGTCTCCGGTGGTCTTTGGTGGTCTCTGTGGTCTCCGTTGTTCTTCAGGGGTCTCCGGCGGTTTCAGGTGGTCTCTGTGGGTCTCCGGTGGTCTCCGGCAGTCTCCGTTGTCTCCGTTGGTCTATGGTGGTCTGTAGATCTCTGTGGTCTCAGTTGGTCTCCGGAGGTCTTCAAGAGTCTGTGTGGATGTGTTTGGTCTCTGGGTCTCTGTGGTCTCAGTCGATCTCCGTGTTCTCCGGTAGTCTCCATTGGTCTCTGTGGTCTCCGTCGATCTTCTTGGTCTCCGGTGGTCTCCAGTGGTCTTCGTGGTCTCCCTCAGTCTCCGGTGGTCTTCGGTGGTCTCTGTGGGTCTCCGTAGTCTCCGGTGGTCTCCAGTGGTCTCCGATGGTCTCTGTGGTCTCCGTTGGTCTTCAGGGGTCTCCGTCGATCTTCTTGGTCTCCCTCAGTCTTCGGTGGTCTTCGTGGTCTCCCTCAGTCTCCGGTGGTCTTTGGTGGTCTCCGTGGGTCTCCGTAGTCTCTGGTGTTCTCCGTGGGTCTACGTAGTCTCCAGTGATCTTCGTGGTCTCCCTCAGTCTCTGGTGGTCTTCGGTGGTCTCTGTGGGTCTCCGTGGTCTCCGGTGGTCTCCAGAGGTCTTCGTGGTCTCCCTCAGTCTCCGGTGGTCTTCGGTGGTCTCCGTGGGTCTCCGTAGTCTCCGGTGGTCTCCGGTAGTCTCTGTGGGTCTCCGGCAGTCTCCGTTGTCTCCGTTGGTCTCCGGTGGTCTCCGTGGTCTCCGGTTGTCTTCAAGAGTCTGTGTGGATGTGTTTGGTCTCTGGGTCTGCAAGGTCTCAGTCGATCTCCGTGTTCTTCGGTAGTCTCCATTGCTCTCTGTGGCCTCCGTCGATGTTCTTGGTCTCCGGTGGTCTCCAGTGGTCTTCGTGGTCTCCCTCAGTCTCCGGTGGTCTTCGGTGGTCTCCGTTGGTCTCCGTAGTCTCCAGTGGTCTTCGTGGTCTCCCTCAGTCTCCAGTGGTCTTCGGTGGTCTCTGTGGGTCTCCGTAGTCTCCGGTGGTCTCCGTGGTCTCCGGTGGTCTCCAGTGGTCTTCGTGGTCTCCCTCAGTCTCCGGTGGTCTGCGGTGGTCTCCGTGATTCTCCGTTGTCTCCGGTGGTCTCCGTGGTATCCGGTTGTCTTCAAGAGTCTGTGTGGATGTGTTTGGTCTCTGGGTCTGAAAGGTCTCAGTCGATCTCCGTGTTCTTCGGTAGTCTCCATTGCTCTCTGTGGCCTCCGTCGATGTTCTTGGTCTCCGGTGGTCTCCAGTGGTCTTCGTGGTCTCCCTCAGTCTCCGGTGGTCTTCGGTGGTCTTCGTGGGTCTCCGTAGTCTCCGGTGGTCTTCGGTGGTCTCCGTGGGTCTCCGTGGTCTCCAGTGGTCTTCGTGGTCTCCGTTGGTCTCCGTAGTCTCCAGTGGTCTTCGGTGGTCTCCGTGGGTCTCCGTAGTCTCCGGTGGTCTCCGGTAGTCTCTGTGGGTCTCCGGCAGTCTCCGTTGTCTCCGTTGGTCTCCGTTGGTCTCCGTGGTCTCCGGTTGTCTTCAAGAGTCTGTGTGGATGTGTTTGGTCTCTGGGTCTGCAAGGTCTCAGTCGATCTCCGTGTTCTTCGGTAGTCTCCATTGCTCTCTGTGGCCTCCGTCGATGTTCTTGGTCTCCGGTGGTCTCCAGTGGTCTTCGTGGTCTCCATCAGTCTCCGGTGGTCTTCGGTGGTCTCCGTGGGTCTCCGTAGTCTCCGGTGGTCTTCGGTGGTCTCCGTGGGTCTCCATAGTCTCCGGTGGTCTCCGGTAGTCTCCGTTGGTCTCCGTAGTCTCCAGTGGTCTTCGTGGTCTCCCTCAGTCTCCAGTGGTCTTCGGTGGTCTCTGTGGGTCTCCGTAGTCTCCGGTGGTCTCCGTGGTCTCCGGTGGTCTCCAGTGGTCTTCGTGGTCTCCCTCAGTCTCCGGTGGTCTGCGGTGGTCTCCGTGATTCTCCGTTGTCTCCGGTGATCTCCGGCAGTCTCCGCTGTCTCCGTTGGTCTATGGTGGTCTGTAGATCTCTGTGGTCTCAGTTGGTCACCGGAGGTCTTCAAGAGTCTGTGTGGATGTGTTTGGTCTCTGGGTCTGCGTGGTCTCAGTCGATCTCCGTGTTCTTCGCTAGTCTCCATTGGTCTCTGTTGTCTCCGTCGATCTTCTTGGTCTCCGATGGTCTCCAGTGGTCTTCGTGGTCTCCCTCAGTCTCCGGTGGTCTTCGGCGGTCTCCGTGGGTCTCCGTAGTCTACGGTGGTCTCCGATGGTCTCCGATGGTCTCTGTGGTCTCCGTTGGTCTTCGTGGTCTCCCTCAGTCTCCGGTGGTCTTCGGTGGTCTCCGTGGGTCTCCATAATCCCCGGTGGTCTCCGGTAGTCTCCGTTGGTCTCCGTAGTCTCCAGTGGTCTTCGTGGTCTCCCTCAGTCTCCAGTGGTCTTCGGTGGTCTCTGTGGGTCTCCGTAGTCTCCGGTGGTCTCCGTGGGTCTCCGTAGTCTCCGGTGGTCTCCGGTGGTCTCCGAGGTCTCCGGTGGTCTCCAGTGGTCTCCGGTGGTCTCCGTGGGTCTCTGTAGTCTCCAGTGGTCTTCGTGATCTCCCTCAGTCTCCGGTGGTCTTCGGTGGTCTTCGTGGGTCTCCGTAGTCTCCGGTGGTCTCCGTGGGTCTCCGTAGTCTCCGGTGGTCTCCGGTGGTCTCCGTGGGTCTCTGTAGTCTCCAGTGGTCTTCGTGGTGTCCCTCAGTCTCCGGTGGTCTTCGGTGGTCTCCGTGGGTCTCCGTAGTCTCCGGTGGTCTCCGTGGTCTCCGGTGGTCTCCAGTGGTCTCCAGTGGTCTCCGTGGGTCTCTGTAGTCTCCAGTGGTCTTCGTGGTCTCCCTCAGTCTCCGGTGGTCTTCGGTGGTCTCCGTGGGTCACCATAGTCTCCGGTGGTCTCCGGTGGTCTCCGTGGGTCTCCGTAGTCTTCGGTGGTCTCCGTGGGTCTCCGTAGTCTCCGGTGGTCTCCGGTGGTCTCCGTGGTTCTCCGTAGTCTCCGGTGGTCTCCGGTGGTCTCCGTGGGTCTATGTAGTCTCCAGTGGTCTTCGTGGTCTCCCTCAGTCACCGGTGGTCTTCGGTGGTCTCCGTGGGTCTCCGTAGTCACCGGTGGTCTCCGTGGATCTCCGTAGTCTCCGGTGGTCTCCGGTGGTCTCCGTGGGTCTCTGTAGTCTCCAGTGGTCTTCGTGGTCTCCCTCAGTCTCCGGTGGTCTTCGGTGGTCTCCGTGGGTCTCCGTAGTCTCCGGTGGTCTCCGGTGGTCTCCGGTGGTCTCCAGTGGTCTCCGGTGGTCTCCGTGGGTCTCTGTAGTCTCCAGTGGTCTTCGTGGTCTCCCTCAGTCTCCGGTGGTCTTCGGTGGTCTCTGTGGGTCTCCATAGTCTCCGGTGGTCTCCGGTGGTCTCCGCGGGTCTCCGTTGTCTCCGGTGGTCTCCGTAGTCTCCGGTGGTCTCCGGTGGTCTCCGTAGGTCTCCGAAGTCTCCAGTGGTCTCCGGTGGTCTCCGTGGGTCTCTGTAGTCTCCAGTGGTCTTCGTGGTCTCCCTCAGTCTCCGGTGGTCTTCGGTGGTCTCCGTGGGTCTCCGTAGTCTCCGGTGGTCTCCGTGGGTCTCCGTAGTCTCCGGTGGTCTCCGGTGGTCTCCGTGGTCTCCGGTGGTCTCCAGTGGTCTCCGGTGGTCTCCATGGGTCTCTGTAGTCTCCAGTGGTCTTCGTGGTCTTCCTCAGTCTCCGGTGGTCTTCGGTGGTCTCCGTGGGTCTCCGTAGTCTCCGGTGGTCTCCGGTGGTCTCCGTTGGTCTCCGGTGGTCTCCGTGGGTCTCCGTAGTCTCCGGTGGTCTCCGGTGGTCTCCGGCGGTCTCCGGTGGTCTCCGGTGGTCTCCGGTGGTCTTCGGTGGTCTTCGATGGTCTCCGTGGGTCTCCGTAGTCTCCGTTGGTCTCCGTTGGTCTCCGATGGTCTCAGTTGGTCTCCGGTGGTCTTCTATGGTCTCCGTGGGTCTCCGTAGTCTCCGGTGGTCTCCGGTGGTCTCCGATGGTCTCCGTGGGTCTCCGTAGTCTCCGGTGGTCTACGTTGGTCTCCGTTGGTCTCCGTTGGTCTCCGGTGGTCTTCGATGGTCTCCGTGGGTCTCCGTAGTCTCCGGTGGTCTCTGGCAATCTTCGTTGTCTCCGTTGGTCTATGGGGATCTGCAGATCTCTGTGGACTCAGTTGGTCTCCGGAGGTCTTAAAGAGTCTGTGTGGATGTGTTTGGTCACTGGGTCTGCGTAGTCTCAGTCAATCTCCGTGTTCTCCGGTAGTCTCCATTGGTCTCTGTGGTCTCCGTCGATCTTCTTGGTCTCTGGTGGTCTCAAGTGGTCTTCGTGGTCTCCCTCAGTCTCCGGTGGTCTTTGGTGTCTTCGTGGGTCTCCGTGGTTTCCGGTGGTCTCTGGTGGTCTCTTGTGGTCTCCGATGGTCTCCGTGGGTCTCCGTAGTCTCCGGTGGTCTCCGGTGCTCTCCGGTGGTCTCCGGTGGTCTTCGATGGTCTCCGTGGGTCTCCGCAGACTCTGGTGGTCTCCGGTGGTCTCCGGTGGTCTCCGGTGGTCTCCGGTGGTCTCCAGTGGTCTCCATGGGTCTCCGTAGTCTCCAGTAGTCTTCGTTGTCTCCCTCAGTCTCCGGTGGTCTTCGGAGCTCTCAGTGGGTCTCCGTAGTCTCCGGTGGTCTCCGGTGGTCTCCGGTGGTCTCCGATGGTCTCCGTGGGTTTCCGTAGTCTCCGGTGGTCTCCGGTGGTCTCCGTTGGTCTCCGGTGTTCTCCGGTGTTCAGCGGTGTTCTCCGTGGGTCTCCGTAGTCTCCGGTGGTCTCCGGTGGTCTCCGGCGGTCTCCGGTGGTCTCTGGTGGTCTCCGGTGGTCTTCGGTGGTCTTCGATGGTCTCCGTGGGTCTCCGTAGTCTCCGTTGGTCTCCGTTGGTCTCCGTTGGTCTCCGGTGGTCTTCTATGGTCTCCGTGGGTCTGCGTAGTCTCCGGTGGTCTCCGGTGCTCTCCGATGGTCTCCGTGGGTCTCCGTAGTCTCCGGTGGTCTCCGTAGGTCTCCGGTGGTCTCTGGTGGTCTCCGGTGGTCTTCGATGGTCTCCGTAGGTCTCTGTAGTCTCCGGTGGTCTCCGGCAATCTTCGTTGTCTCCGTTGGTCTATGGGGGTCTGCAGATCTCTGTGGACTCAGTTGGTCTCCGGAGGTCTTAAAGAGTCTGTGTGGATGTGTTTGGTCACTGGGTCTGCGTAGTCTCAGTCGATCTCCATGTTCTCCGGTAGTCTCCATTGGTCTCTGTGGTCTCCGTCGATCTTCTTGGTCTCTGGTGGTCTCAAGTGGTCTTCGTGGTCTCCCTCAGTCTCCGGTGGTCTTTGGTGGTCTCCGTGGGTCTCCGTAGTTTCCGGTGGTCTCCGGTGTTCTCTTGTGGTCTCCGATGGTCTCCGTGGGTCTCCGTAGTCTCCGGTGGTCTCCGGTGGTCTCCGGTGGTCTCCGGTGGTCTTCGATGGTCTCCGTGGGTCTCCGTAGACTCCGGTGGTCTCCGGTGGTCTCCGGTGGTCTCCGGTGGTCTCCGGTGGTCTCCATGGGTCTCTGTAGTCTCCAGTAGTCTTCGTGGTCTCCCTCAGTCTCCGTTGGTCTTCGGTGGTCTCCGTGGGTCTCCGTAGTCTCCGGTGGTCACCGTGGTCTCTGGTGGTCTCCAGTTGTCTTTGTGGTCTCCCTCAGTCTCCGGTGATCTTCAGTGGTCTCCGTGGGTCTCCGGTGGTCTCCGATGGTCTCCGTGGGTCTCCGTAGTCTCCGGTGGTCTCCGGCAATCTCCGTTGTCTCCGTTGGTCTATGGGGGTTTGTAGATCTCTGTGGTCTCAGTCGGTCTCCGGAGGTCTTAAAGAGTCTGTGTGGATGTGTTTGGTCACTGGGTCTGCGTAGTCTCAGTCGATCTCCGTGTTCTCCGGTAGTCTCCATTGGTCTCTGTGGTCTCCGTCGATCTTCTTGGTCTCTGGTGGTCTCCAGTGGTCTTCGTGGTCTCCCTCAGTCTCCGGTGGTCTTTGGTGGTCTCCGTGGATCTCCGTAGTTTCCGGTGGTTATCGGTGGTCTCCGGTGGTCTCCGATGGTCTCCGTGGGTCTCCGTAGCCTCCGGTGGTCTCCGGTGGTCTCCGGTGGTCTCCGGTGGTCTTCGATGGTCTCCGTGGGTGTCCGTTGTCTCCGGTGGTCTCCGGTGGTCTCCGGTGGTCTCCGGTGGTCTCCGGTGGTCTCCAGTGGTCTCCGTGGGTCTCCGTAGTCTCCAGTAATCTTCGTGGTCTCCCTCAGCCTCCGGTGGTCTTCGGTGGTCTCCGTGGATCTTAGTAGTCTCCGGTGGTCTCCGTGGTCTCTGGTGGTCTCCAGTGGTCTTCGTGTTCTCCCTCAGCATCCGGTGTTCTTCAATGGTCTCCGAGGGTCTCCGGAGGTCTCTGATGGTCTCCGTGGGTCTCCATAGTCTCCGGTGGTCTCCGGTGGTCTCCGGTGGTCTTAGATGGTGTCCGTGGGACTCCGTATTCTCCGGTGGTCTCCGGTAGTCTCCGGTGGTCTCTGGTGGTCTCCTGTGGTCTCCGGTGGTCTCCGTGGGTCTCCGTAGTCTCCGTTGGTCTCTGGTGGTCTCCGGTGCTCTCCGGTGGTCACCGGTGGTCTTCGATGGTCTCCGTGGGTCTCCGTAGTCTCCGGTGGTCTCCGGTGGTCTCCGGTGGTCTCCGGTGGTCTTCGTAGTCTCCAGTAGTCTTCGTAGTCTCCCTCAGTCTCCAGTGGTCTTCGGTGGTCTCCGTCGGTCTCCGTAGTCTCCGGTGGTCTCCGGTGGTCTCCGGTGGTCTCCGGTGGTTTCCGATGGTTTCCGTGGGTCTCCGTAGTCTCCGGTGGTCTCCGGTGGTTTCCGGTGGTCTCCGATGGTCTCCGGTGGTCTCCGGTGGTCTCCGGCGGTCTCCGGTGGTCTCCGATGGTCTCCGGTGGTCTCCGGCGGTCTCCGGCGGTCTCCGGCGGTCTCCGGTGGTCTCCGGTGGTCCCCGGTGGTCTCCGGTGGTCTTCGATGATCTCCGTGGGTCTCCGAAGTCTCCGGTGGTCTCCGGTGGTCTCCGTGGGTCTCCGTAGTCTCCAGTAGTCTTCGTGGTCTCCCTCAGTCTCCAGTGGTCTTCGTTGGTCTCCGTGGGTCTCCGTAGTCTCCGGTGGTCTCCGTGGTCTCTGGTGGTCTCCAGTGGTCTTCGTGGTCTCCCTCAGTCTCCGGTGATATTCGGTGGTCTCCGTGGGTCTCCGGTGGTCTCCGATGGTCTCCGTGGGTCTCCGTAGTCTCCGGTGGTCTCCGGCAATCTCCGTTGTCTCCGTTGGTCTATGGGGGTCTGTAGATCTCTGTGGTCTCAGTCGGTCTCCGGAGGTCTTAAAGAGTCTGTGTGGATGTGTTTGGTCACTGGGTCTGCGTAGTCTCAGTCGATCTCTGTGTTCACCGGTAGTCTCCACTGGTCTCTGTGGTCTCCGTCGATCTTCTTGGTCTCTGGTGGTCTCAAGTGGTCTTCGTGGTCTCCCTCAGTCTCCGTTGGTCTTTGGTGGTCTCTGTGGGTCTCCGTTGTTTCCGGTGGTCACCGGTGGTCTGCGGTGGTCTCCGATGGTCTCCGTGGGTCTCCGTAGTCTCCGGTGGTCTCCGGTGGTCTCCGGTGGTCTCCGGTGGTCTTCGATGGTCTCCGTGGGTATCCGTAGTCTCCGGTGGTCTCCGGTGGTCTCCGGTGGTCTCCAGTGGTCTCCGTGGGTCTCTGTAGTCTCCAGTAGTCTTCGTGGTCTCCCTCAGTGTCCGGTGGTCTTCGGTGGTCTCCGTGGGTCTTCGTAGTCTCCGGTGGTCTCCGTGGTCTCTGGTGGTCTCCAGTTGTCTTCGTGGTCTCCCTCAGTCTCCGGTGATCATCGGTGGTCTCCGAGGGTTTCCGGTGGTCTCCGATGGTCTCCGTGGGTCTCCGTAGTCTCCGGTGGTCTTCGGTGGTCTCCGGTGGTCTCCGGTGGTCTTAGATGGTCTCCGTGGACTCCGTATTCTCCGGTGGTCTCCGGTGGTTTCCGGTGGTCTCTGGTTGTCTCCGGTGGTCTCTGGTGGTCTCCTGTGGTCACCGGTGGTCTCCGTGGGTCTCCGTAGTCACCGGTCATCTCT
>CATKZD010000016.1:0-70000 GCA_949841015.1 Aplysina aerophoba
CCGTGGTCTCCGGTGGTCTCCGATGGTCTCCGTGGGTCTCCGTAGTCTCCGGTGGTCTCCGTGGGTCTCCGTAGGTCTCCAGTGGTCTCTGGTGGTCTCCGGTGGTCTCCGATGGTCTCCGTGGGTCTCTGTAGTCACCGGTGGTCTCCGGTGGTCTCCGGTGGTCTCCTGTGGTCTTCCATGGTCTCCGTAGTCTCCAGTAGTCTTCGTGGTCTCCCTCAGCCTCCGGTGCTCTTCGGTGGTCTCCATGGGTCGACGTAGTCTCCGGTGGTCTCCATGGTTTCTGGTGGTCTGCAGTGGTCTTCGTGGTCTCCCTAAGTCTCCGGTGATCTTCTGTGGTCTCCGGTGGTCTCCGATGGTCTCCGTGGGTCTCCGTAGTCTCCGGTGGTCTCCGGTGGTCTCCGTGGGTCTCCGTAGTCTCTAGTAGTCATTGTGGTCTCCCTCAGTCTCATGTGGTCTCCGGTGGTCCCCGGCGGTCTCTGGTGTTCTCCGGTGGTCTCCGTTGGTCTCCGGTGGTCACCGGTGGTCTACGGTGGTCTCCGGTGGTAATCGACTGTCTCCGTGGGTCTCCGGTGGTCTCCGATGGTCTCCGTGGGTCTCCGTAGTCTCCGGTGGTCTCCGTGGTCTCCAGTGGTCTCCAGTGGTCTTCGTGGTCTCCGTTGGTCTCCAGTGGTCACCGGTGGTCTTCGGTGGTCTCCGGTGGTCTCCGATGGTCTCCGTGGGTCTCCGTAGTCTCCGGTTGTCTCCGGTGGTCTCCGTAGGTCTCCGTTGGTCACCGGTGGTCTCCGGTGGTCTCCGGTGGTCTCAGATGGTCTCCGTGGGTCTCCGTAGTCTCCGGTGGTCTCCGGCGGTCTCCGGTGGTCTCCGGTGGTCTTCGATGGTCTCCGTAGTCTCCAGTAGTTTTCGTGGTCTCCCTCAGTCTCCGGTGGTCTTCGGTGGTCTCCGTGGGTCTCCGTAGTTTCCGTTGGTCTCCGTGGTCTCTGGTGGCCTCCAGTGGTCTTCGTGGTCTTCCTCCGTCTCCGGTGATCTTCGGTGGTCTCCGGTGGTCTCCTATGGTCTCCGGTGGTCACCGGTGGTCTCCGGTGGTCTCCGGTGGTCTCCGGAGGTCTCCGGTGGTCTTCGATGGTCTCCGTAGTCTCCATTAGTCTTCGTGGTCTCCGTCAGTCTCCGGTGGTCTTCGGTGGTCTCTGTGGGTCTCCGTAGTCTCCGGTGGTCTCCGCGGTCTCTGGTGGTCTCCAGTGGTCTTCGTGGTCTCCCTCAGTCTCCGGTGATCTTCGGTGGTCTCCGGTTGTCTCCGATGGTCTCCGTGGGTTTCCGTATTCTCCGGTGGTCTCCGTGGGCCTAAGTAGTCTCCGATGGTCTACGTGGTCTCTAGTGGTCTCCAGTGGTCTTCGTGGTCTCCCTCAGTCTCCGGTGATCTTCAGTGGACTCCGGTAGTCTCCGATGGTCTCCGTGGGTCTCCGTAGTCTCCGGTTGTCTCTGGTGGTCTCCGGTGGTCTCCGGTGGTCTCCGGTGGTCTTCGATGGTCTCCATGGGTCTCCGTAGTTTCCGGTGGTCACCGGTGGTCTCCGGTTGTCTCCGGTGGTCTTCGATGGTCTCCGAGGGTCTACGTAGTCTCCGGTGGTCTCCGGTGGTCTCCGTGGGTCTCCGTAGTCTCCAGTAGTCTTCGTGGTCTCCCTCAGTCTCCGGTGGACATCGGTGGTCTCCGTGGGTCTCCGTAGTCTCCGATGGTCTCCGTGGTCTCTGGTGGTCTCCAGTGGTCTTCGTGGTCTCCCTCAGTCTCCGGTGATCTTCGGTGGTCTCCGTGGGACTCCGGTGGTCTCCGATGGTCTCCGTGGGTCTCCGTAGTCTCCGGTGGTGTCCGGTGGTCTCCGGTGGTCTCCATAGTCTCCAGTTGTCTTCGTGGTCTCCCTCAGTCACCGGTGGTCTTCGGTGGTCTCCGTGGGTCTCCGTAGTCTCCGGTGGTCTCCGTGGTCTCCGGTGGTCTTTGGTGGACTCCTTGGGTTTCCGTAGTCTCCGGTGGCCTCTGGTGGTCTCCGGTGGTCTCCGATGGTCTCCGTGAGTCTCCGTAGTCTCCGGTGGTCTCCGGTGATCTCCGGTGGTCTCCGGTGGTCTCCGGTGGTCTTCGATGGTCTCCGTGGGTCTCCGTAGTCTCCGGTGGTCTCCGGTGGTCTTCGATGGTCTCCGTGGGTGTCCGTAGCCTCTAGTGGTCTCCGGTGGTGTTCGATGGTCTCCATGGGTCTCCGTAGTCTCCCGTGGTGTCCGGTGGTCTCCGTGGTCTCTGGTGATCTTCAGTGGTCTTTGTGGTCTCCCTCAGTCTCTGGTGATCTTCGGTGGTCTCCGGTGGTCTCCGATGTTCTCCGTGAGTCTCCGTAGTCTCCGTGTGTCTCCGTAGTCTACGGTGGTCTCCGGTGGTCTCCGGTGGTCTCCGGTGGTCTCCAGTGGTCTTCGATGGTCTCCGTTAATCTCCGTAGTCTTCGGTGGTCTCCGGTGGTCTCCGGTGGTCTTCGATGGTCTCCGAGGGTCTCCGTAGTCTCCTGTGATCTCCGGTGGTCTCCGTGGGTTTCCGTAGTCTCTAGTAGTCTTCGTGGTCTCCCACAGTCTCATGTGGTCTTCGGTGGTCTCCGTGGGTCTCCGTAGTCTCCGGTGGTCTCCGTTGGTCTCCGATGGTCTCCGGTGGTCTCCGTAGGTTTCCGGTAGTCTCTGATGGTCTCCGTGGGTCTCCCTAGTCTCCGGTGGTCTCCGGTGGTCTATGGTGGTCTACGGTGGTCTTCGATGGTCTCCGTGGGTCTCCGTATTCTCCGGAGGTCTCCAGTTGTCTCCGGTGGTCTCTGGTGGTCTCCGGTGGTCTCCGGTGGTCTCCGGTGGTCTCCGATGGTCTCCGGTGGTCTCCGGTGGTCTCCATCGGTCTCCGTGGGTCTCCGTAGTCTCCGGTGGTCTCCGGTGGTCTTCGATGGTCTCCGTGAGTCTCCGTAGTCTCCAGTGGTCTCCAGTGGTCTCCGGTGCTCTCCGGTGGTCTTCGGTGGTCTTTGATGGTCTCCGTGGGTCTCCGTAGTCTTCGGTCGTCTCCGGTGGTCTCCGGTGGTCTCCTGAGGTCTCCGGTGGTCTCCGGTAGTCTTCGATGGTCTCCGTGGGTATCCGTAGTCTCCAGTAATCTTTGTGGTCTCCCTCAGTCCGCTGGTCTTCGGTGGTCTCCGTGGGTCTCCATAGTCTCTGGTGGTCTCCGTGGTCTCTGGTGGTCTCAAGTGGTCTTCGTGGTCTCCCTCAGTCTCCGGTGATCTTCGGTGGTCTCCGGTGGTCTCCGATGGTCTCCGTGGGCCTCCGTAGTCTCCGGTTGTCTCAGGTGATCTCCGGTGGTCTCCAGTGGTCTCCTGTGGTTTCCAGTGGTCTTCGATGGTCTCAGTGGGTCTCCGTGGTCTCCGGTGGTCTCCGTTGGTCTCCGGTGGTCTCCGGTGGTCTCCGTTGGTCTCCGTAGTCTCCGGTGGTCTCCGGTTGTCTCCGGTGGTCTCCGGTGGTCTCCGGTGATCTCAGGTGGTCTCCGGTGGTCTCCGGTGGTCTTCGATGGTCTCCGTGGGTCTCCGTGGTCTCCGGTGGTCTCCGGTGGTCTCCAGTGGTCTCCGGTGGTCTCCGGTGGTCTCAGGTGGTCTCCGTGGGTCTCCGTAGCTTCCAGTAGTCTTCGTGGTCTCCCTAAGTCTCTCGTGGTCTTCGGTGGTCTCCGTGGGTCTCCGTATTCTCCGGTGGTCTCCATGGAATGTGGTGGTCTCCAGTGGTCTTTGTGGCTTCCCTCAGTCTCCGGTGATCTTTGGTGGTCTCCGTGGGTTTCCTGTGGTCTCTGATGGTCTCCGTGGGTCTCCGTAGTCTCCGGTGGTCTCCGGTGGTCTCCGGTGGTCTCCGGTGGTCTTCAATGGTCTCCATGTGTCTTCGTTTCCTCCGGAGGTCTTCGGTGGTCTTCGGTGGTCTCTGGTGGTCTCCGGTGGTCTCCGGTGGTCTCCGTCGGTCTCCGTAGTCTTCGGTGGTCTCCGGTGGTCTCCGGTGGTCTTCGATGGTCTCCGTGGGTCTCCGTAGTCTTCGTGGTCTCCCTCAGTCTCCGGTGGTCTTCGGTGGTCTCCGTGGCTCTCCGTAGTCTCCGGTGGTCTCCGTGGTCTCCGGTGGTCTCCGATGGTCTCCGTGGGTCTCCGTAGTCTCCGGTGGTCTCCGTGGGTCTCCGTAGGTCTCCAGTGGTCTCTGGTAGTCTCCGGTGGTCTCCGATGGTCTCCGTGGCTCTCCGTAGTCACCGGTGGTCTTCGGTGTTCTCCGGTGGTCTCCGGTGGTCTCTGGCGGTCTCCGGTGGTCTTCGTAGTCTCCAGTAGTCTTCGTTGTCTCCCTCAGTCTCCGGTGGTCTTCGGTTTTCTCCGTGAGTCTCCGGTGGACTCCGATGGTCTCCGGTGGTCTCCGATGGTCTCCGTTGGTCTCCGTAGTCTCCGGAGTTCTCCGGTGGTCTCCGGTGGTCTCCGTTTGTCTCCGTGGTCATCGATGTTTTCCGTGGGTCTCCGTAGTCTCCGATGGTCTCCGGTGGTCTCCAGCGGTCTCCGGTGGTCTCCGGTGGTCTTCGATGGTCTCCGTGGGTCTCCGTTGTCTCCGTTAGTCTTTGGGGGTCTGTAGATCTCTGTGGTCTCAGTTGGTCTCCAGAGGTCTTAAAGAGTCTGTGTATATGTGTTTGGTCACTGGGTCTGCGTAGTCTCAGTCGATCTCCGTGTTCTCCGGTAGTCTCCAATGGTATCTGTGGTCTCCGTCGATCTTCTTGGTCTCTGGCGGTCTCCAGTGGTCTTCGTGGTCTCCCTCAGTCTCCGGTGGTCTTTGGTGGTCACCGTGAGTCTCCGTAGTTTCCGGTGGTCTCCGGGGGTCTCCGGTGGTCTCCGGTGGTCAGCGGTGGTTTTCGATGGTCTCCGCGGGTCTCCGTAGTCTCCGGTGGTCTCCGGTGGTCTCCGTGGGTCTCCGTTGTCTCCAGTAGTCTTCGTGGTCTCCCTAAGTCTCCGGTGGTCTTCGGTGGTCTCCGTGGGTCTCCGTAGTCTCCGGTGGTCTCCGTGGTCTCTGGTGGTCTCCAGTGGTCTTCGTGGTTTCCCTCAGTCTCCGGTGATCTTCGGTGGTCTCCGTGGGTCTCCGGTGGTCTCCGATGGTCTCCGTGTATCTCCGTAGTCTTCGGTGATCTCCGGTGGTCTCCGGTCATCTCCGGTGGTCTCCGGTGGTCTCCGGTGGTCTTCGATGGTCTCCGTGGGTCTCTGTATTCTCCAGAGGTCTCCGGTGGTCTCCAGTGGTCTCTGGTGGTCTCCGGTGGTCTCCGGTGGTCTCTGGCGGTCTCCGGTGGTCTTCGTAGTCTCCAGTTGTCTTCGTTGTCTCCCTCAGTCCCCGGTGGTCTTCGGTTGTCTCTGTGGGACTCCGGTGGTCTCCGGTGGTCTCCGATGGTCTCCGGTAGTCTCCGATGGTCTCCGTGGGTCTCCGTAGTCTCCGTAGTTCTCCGGTGGTCTCCGGAGGTCTTCGGTGGTCTCCGTGGTCTTCGATGGTTTCCGTGGGTCTCCGTAGTCTCCGGTGGTCTCCGGTGGTCTCCGGTGGTCTCCGGCGGTCTCCGGTGGTCTCCGGTGGTCTTCGATGGTCACCGTGGGTCTCCGTTACCTCCGTTGGTCTATGGGGGTCTGTAGATCTCTGTGGTCTCAGTTGGTCTCCGGAGGTCTTAAAGAGTCTGTGTATATGTGTCTGGTCACAGGGTCTGCGTAGTCTCAGTCGATCTCCGTGTTCTCCGGTAGTCTCCATTGGTATCTGTGGTCTCCGTCGATCTTCTTGGTCTCTGGTGGTCTCCAGTGATCTTCCGTGTCTCCCTCAGTCTCCGGTGGTCTTTGGTGGTCACCGTGGGTTTCCGTAGTCTCCGGTGGTCTCCGTGGTCTCTGGTGGTCTCCAGTGGTCTTCGTGGTTTCCCTCAGTCCCCGGTGATCTTTGGTGGTCTCCGTGGGTCTCCGGTGGTCTCCGATGGTCTACGTGTATCTCCGTAGTCTTCGGTGGTCTCCGGTGGTCTCCGGTCATCTCCGGTGGTCTCCGGTGGTCTCTGGTGGTCTCCGGTGGTCTTCGATGGTCTCCGTGGGTCTCCGTATTCTCCAGAGGTCTCCGGTGGTCTCCAGTAGTCTCTGGTGGTCTCCGGTGGTCACCGGTGGTCTCTGGCGGTCTCCGGTGGTCTTCGTAGTCTCCAGTAGTCTTCGTTGTCTCCCTCAGTCCCCGGTGGTCTTCGGTTGTCTCTGTGGGACTCCGGTGGTCTCCGGTGGTCTCCGATGGTCTCCGGTAGTCTCCGATGGTCTCCGTGGGTCTCCGTAGTCTCCGGAGTTCTCCGGTGGTCTCCGGAGGTCTCCGGTGGTCTCCGGAGGTCTCCGGTGGTCTCCGTGGTCTTCGATGGTTTCCGCGGGTCTCCGTAGTCTCCGGTGGTCTCCAGTCGTCTCCGGTGGTCTCCGGCGGTCTCCGGTGGACTCCGGTGGTCTTCGATGGTCACCGTGGGTCTCCGTTGTCTCCGTTGGTCTATGGGGGTCTGTAGATCTCTGTGGTCTCAGTTGGTCTCCGGAGGTCTTAAAGAGTCTGTGTATATGTGTTTGGTCACAGGGTCTGCGTAGTTTCAGTCGATCTCCGTGTTCTCCGGTAGTCTCCATTGGTATCTGTGGTCTCCGTCGATCTTCTTGGTCTCTGGTGGTCTCCAGTGATCTTCCGTGTATCCCTCAGTCTCCGGTGGTCTTTGGTGGTCACCGTGGGTCTCCGTAGTTTCCGGTGGTCTCCGGTGGTCTCCGGTGGTCTCCGATGGTCTCCGTGGGTCTCCGTAGTCTCCGGTGATCTCCGTAGTCTCCGGTGGTCTCCGGTGGTCTGCGGTGGTCTTCGATGGTCTTTGTGGGTCTCCGTAGTCTCCGGTGGTCTCCGATGGTCTCCGGTGGTCTCCGGTGGTCTCCGTGGGTCTCCGTAGTCTCCAGTAGTCTTCGTGGTCTCCCTAAGTCTCCGGTGGTCTTCGGTGGTCTCCGTGGGTCTCCGTAGTCTCCGGTGGTCTTCGTGGTCTCTGGTGGTCTCCAGTGGTCTTCGTGGTTTCCCTCAGTCTCCGGTGATCTTCGGTGGTCTCCGCGGGTCTCCTGTGGTCTCCGATGGTCTCCGTGGTTCTCCGTAGTCTCCGGTGGTCTCCGGTGGTCTCCGGTGGTCTCCGGTGGTCTCCGGTGGTCTCCGGTGGTCTTCGATGGTCTCCGTGGGTCTCCGTATTCTCCAGAGGTCTCCGGTGGTCTCCAGTGGTCTCTGGTGCTCTCAGATGGTTTCCGGTGGTCTCTCTGGGTCTCCGTAGTCTCCGGTGGTCTCCAGTGGTCTCCGATGGTCTCCGGTGGTCTTCGATGGTCTCCGTGGGTCTCCGTAGTCTTCGTGGTCTCCCTCAGTCTCCGGTGGTCTTCGGTGGTCTCCGTGGGTCTCCGTAGTCTCCGGTGGTCTCCGTGGTCTCTGGTGGTCTCCAGGGGTCTTCGTGGTCTCCCTCAGTCTCCGGTGATCTCCGGTGGTCTCCGGTGGTCTCCGGTGGACTCTGGTGGTCTCTGATGGTCTCCGGTGGTCTCCATGGGTCTCCGTAGTCTCCGGTGGTCTCCGGTGGTCTCCGGTGGTCTCCGGTAGTCTCCGGTGGTCTCCCGCGGTCTCCGGTGGTCTTCGATGGTCTCCGTCGGTCTCCGTAGTCTCCGGTGGTCTCCGGTGGTCTCCGGTGGTCTCCGGTGGTCTCCGGTGGTCTCCGGTGGTCTCCCGCGGTCTCCGGTGGTCTTCGATGCTCTCCGTGGGTCTCCGTAGTCTCCGGTGGTCTCCGGTGGTCTCCGGTGGTCTCCGGTGGTCTCCGGTGGTCTCCGGTGGTCTCCGGTGGTCTCCGGTGGTCTCCGGTGGTCTCCCGCGGTCTCCGGTGGTCTTCGATGCTCTCCGTGGGTCTCCGTAGTCTCCGGTGGTCTCCGGTGGTCTCCGGTGGTCTCCGGTGGTCTCCGGTGGTCTCCGGTGGTCTCCCGCGGTCTCCGGTGGTCTTCGTCGTCTCCAGTAATCTTCGTGGTCTCTCTCAGTCTCCGGTGGTCTTCGGTGGTCTCCGTGGGTCTCCGTAGTCTTTGGTGGTCTCCGGTGGTCTCCGGTGGTCTCCGGTGGTCTTCGATGGTCTCCGTGGTTCTCCGTAGTCTCCGGTGGTCTCCGGTGGTCTCCGGCGTTCTCCGGTGGTCTTCGATGGTCTCCGTGGGTCTCCGTAATCTCCGGTGGTCTCCGGTGGTCTCCGCCGGTCTCCGGTGGTCTCCGGTGGTCTCCGGTGGTCTCCGGTGGTCTTCGATGTTCTCCGTGGGTCTCCGTTGTCTCCGTTGTTCTACGGGGGTCTGTCGATCTCTGTGGTCTCAGTTGGTCTCCGTTGTCTCTTGTGGTCTCTAGTGGTCTTCGTGGTCTCCCTCAGTCTTCGGTGATCTTCGGTGGTCTCCGGTGGTCTCCGATGGTCTCCGTGGGTCTCCGTAGTCTCCTGTGGTCTCCGTGGGTCTCCGTAGACTCCGGTGGTCTCCGTGGTCTCTGGTTGTCTCCAGTAGTCTTCGTGGTCTCCCTCAGTCTCCGGTGATCTTCGGTGGTCTCCAGTGGTCTCCGATGGTCTCTGTTGGCCTCCGTAGTCTCCGGTGGTCTCCTGTGGTCTCCGGTGGTCTCCGGTGGTCTCCGGTGATCTCCGGTGGTCTTCGATGGTCTCCGTGGGTCTCCGTTGTTCTGGTGGTCTCCGGTGGTCTCCGGTGGTCTCCGGTGGTCTCCAGTGGTCTCCGGTGGTCTCCGGTGGTCTCCGGTGGTCTTCGATGGTCTCCGTTGGTTTCCGTAGTCTCCGGTGGTCTCCGGTGGTCTCCGTGGGTCTCCGTAGTCTCCAGTTGTCTTCGTGGTCTCGCTCAGTCTCCGGTGGTCTTCGGTGGTCTCCGTGGGTCTTCGATGGTCTCCGTGGGTCTCCGTTGTTCTGGTGGTCTCCGGTACTCTTCGATGGTCTCCGTGGGTCTCCGTAGTCTCCTGTGATCTCCGGTGGTCTCCGTGGTTCTCCGTAGTCTCTAGTAGTCTTCGTGGTCTCCCAAAGTCTCATATGGTCTTCGGTGGTCTCCGTGGGTCTCCGTAGTCTCCGGTGGTCTCCGTTGGTCTCCGTGGGTCTCCGTATTCTCCAGTAGTCTTCGTGGTCTCCCTCAGCCTTCGGTGCTCTTCGGTGGTCTCCGTGGGTCACCGTAGTCTCCAGTGGTCTCCATGGTTTCTGGTGGTCTGCAGTGGTCTTCGTGGTCTCCCTAAGTCACCGGTGATCTTCGGTGGTCTCCGGTGGTCTCCGATGGTCTCCGTGGGTCTCCGTAGTCTCCGGTGGTCTCCGGTGGTCTCCGTGGGTCTCCGTAGTCTCTAGTAGTCTTCGTGGTCTCCCTCAGTCTCATGTGGTCTTCGGTGGTCTCCGTAGTCTCCGGTGGTCTCCGTTGGTCACCGTTGGTCTCCGGTGGTCTCCGGTGGTCTCCGGTGGTCTTCGTTGGTCTCCGTGGGTCTCCGTAGTCTTCGGAGTTCTCCGGTGATCTCCGGTGGTCTCCGGTGGTCTCCGGCGGTCTCCGGTGATCTCCGGCGGCCTCCGGTGGTCTCCGGCGGTCTCCGGAGGTCTCCGGCGGTCACCGGTGGTCTCTGGTGGTCTCCGGTGGTGATCGATGGTCTCCGTGGGTCTCCGTTGTCTCCGGTGGTCTCCGGTGGTCTCTGTGGGTCTCCGTAGTCTCCAGTGGTCTCCAGTGGTCTTCGTGGTCTCCCTCAGTCTCCGTGGGTCTTCGTAGTCTCCGGTGGTCACCGGTGGTCTCCGGTGGTCTCCGGTGGCTTCCGGTGGTCTTCGATGGTCTCCATGGGTCTCCGTAGTCTCCGGTGGTCTCCGGTGGTCTCCGTGGGTCTCCGTAGTCTCCAGTAGTCTTCGGTGGTCTCTGTGGGTCTCCGTAGTCTCCGATGGTCTCCGTGGTCTCTGGTGGTCTCCAGTGGTCTTCGTGGTCTCCCTCGGTCTCCGGTGATCTTCGGTGGTCTCCGTGGGTCTCCGGTTGTCTCCGATGGTCTCCGTGGGTCTTCGTAGTCTCCGGTGGTCTCCGGTGGTGTCCGGTAGTCTCCGGTGGTCTCCATAGTCTCCAGTTGTCTTCGTGGTCTCCCTCAGTCTCCGGTGGTCTTCGGTGGTCTCCGTGGGTCTCCGTAGTCTCCGGTGGTCTCCGTGGTCTCCGGTGGTCTTTGGTGGTCTCCTTGGGTCTCCGTAGTCTCCGGTGCCCTCTGGTGGTCTCCGGTGGTCTCCGATGGTCTCCGTGAGTCTCCGTAGTCTCAGGTGGTCTCCGGTGATCTCCGGTGGTCTCCGGTGGTCTCCGGTGGTCTTCGATTGTCTCCGTGGGTCTCCGTAGTCTCCGGTGGTGTCCGGTGGTCTTCGATGGTCTCCGTGGGTCTCCGTAGTCTCCGGTGATTTTCGGTGGTCTCCGGTGGTCTCCGATGGTCTCCGTGGGTCTCCGTAGTCTCCGGTAGTCTCCGGTGGTCTTCGATGGTCTCCATGGGTCTCCGTAGTCTCTGGTGGTCTCCGGTGGTCTCCGTGGCCTCTGGTGGTCTCCAGTGGTCTTCGTGGTCTCCCTCAGTCTCCGGTGATCTTCGGTCGTCTCCGGTGGTCTCCGATGGTCTCCGTGGGTCTCCGTAGTCTCCGTGTGTCTTCGCAGTCTCCGGTGGTCTCCGGTGGTCTCCGGTGGTCTCCAGTGGTCTTCGATGGTCTTCGTGGATCTCCGTAGTCTTCGGTGATCTCCGGTGGTCTCTGGTGGTCTTCGATGGTCTCCGAGTGTCTCCGTAGTCTCCTCTGATCTCCGGTGGTCTCCGTGGGTCTCCGTAGTCTCTAGTAGTCTTCGTAGTCTCCCTCAGTCTCATGTGGTCTTCGGTGGTCTCCGTGGGTCTCCGTAGTCTCCGGTGGTCTCCGTTGGTCTCCGTTGGTCTCCATTGGTCTCCGGTGGTCTCCAGTGGTCTTCGATGGTCTCCGTGGGTCTCCGTAGTCTCCGGAGGTCACCGGTGGTCTCCAGCGGTCTCCGGTGTTCTCCGGTGTTCTCCGGTGTTCTCCGGTGGTCTCCGGTGGTCTCCGGTGGTCTCCGGTGGTCATCGATGGTCTCCGTGGGTCTCCGTTGTCTCCGGTGGTCTCCGGTGGTCTCCGTGCGTCTCCGTAGTCTCCGGTGGTCTCCGTGGTCTCCTGTGGTCTCCAGTGGTCTTCGTGGTCTCCCTCAGTCTCCGGTGATCTTCGGTGGTCTCCGGTGGTCTCCGATTGTCTCCGTGGGTCTCCGTAGTCTCCGATGGTCTCCGGTGGTTTCAGGTGGTCTCCGGTGGTCTCCGGAGGTCTCCGGTGGTCTCTGGTGGTCTTCGATGGTCTCCGTAGTCTCCAGTAGTTTTCGTGGTCTCCCTCAGTCTACGGTGGTCTTCGGTGGTCTCCGTGGGTCTCCGTAGTTTCCGGTGGTCTCCGTGGTCTCTGGTGGTCTCCAGTGGTCTTCGTGGTCTCCCTCAGTCTCCGGTGATCTTCGGTGGTCTCTGGTGGTCTCCTATGGTCTCCGGTGGTCTCCGGTGGTCTCCGGTGGTCTCCGGTGGTCTTCGATGGTCTCCGTAGTCTCCAGTAGTCTTCGTGGTCTCCCTCAGTCTCCGGTGCTCTCCTGTGGTCTCTGTGGGTCTCCGTAGTCTCAGGTGGTCTCCCTCAGTCTCTGGTGGTCTTCGATGGTCTCCGTGGGTCTCCGTAGTCTCCGGTGGTCTCCGTTGGTCTCCAGTGGTCTCCGGTAGTCTCCTGTGGTCTCCGATGGTCTCCCTGGGTCTCCATAGACTCAGGTGGTCTCCGGTGGTTTCCGTTGGTCTCCGTTAGTCTCCGTTGGTCTCCGTTGGTCTCCGGTGGTCTTCGATGGTCTCTGTGGGTCTCCGTAGTCTCAGGAGGTCTCCGGTGATCTCCGGTGGTCTCCGTTGCTCTCCGGCAGTCTATGGTGGTCTCCGGTGGTCTCCGGTGGTCTCTGGTGGTCACCGGTGGTCTCCGGTGGTCTCCGGTGGTCATCGATGATCTCCGTGGGTCTCCTTTGTCTCCGGTGGTCTTCGGTGGTCTCCGAGGGTCTCCGTAGTCTCCGGTGGTCTCCGTGGTCTCCAGTGGTCTCCAGTGGTCTTCGTGGTCTCCTTCAGTCTCCGGTGATCTTCGGTGGTCACCGGTGATCTCCGATGGTCTCCGTGGGTCTCCGTAGTCTCCGGAGGTCTCCAGTGGTCTCCGGTGGTCTCCGGTGGTCTCTGGTGGTCTTCGATGGTCTCCGTAGTCTCCAGTATTTTTCGTGGTCTCCCTCAGTCTCCGGTGGTCTTCGGTGGACTCCGTGGGTCTCCGTAGTTTCCGGTGGTCTCCGTGGTCTCTGGTGGTCTCCAGTGGTCTTCGTGATCTCCCTCAATCTCCGATGATCTTCGGTGGTCTCTGGTGATCTCCGATGGTCTCCGGTGGTCTCCGGTGGTCTCCGGTGGTCTCCGGTTGTCTTCGATGGTCTCCGTTGTCTCCAGTAGTCTTCGTCGTCTCCCTCAGTCTCCGGTGGTCTTCGGTGGTCTCTGTGGGTCTCCGTAGACTCCGGTGGTCTCCGTGGTCTCTGGTGGTCTACAGTGGTCTTCGTGGTCTCCCTCAGTCTCTGGTGATCTTCGGTGGTCTCCGGTGGTCTCCGATGGTCTCCGTGGGTCTCCGTAGTCTCCGGTGGTCTCCGTGGGTCTCCGTAGTCTCCGGTGGTCTCCGTGGTCTCTGGTGGTCTCCAGTGGTCTTCGTGGTCTACCTCAGTCTCCGGTGATCTTCAGTGGACTCCGGTGGTCTCCGTGGGTCTCCGTAGTGTCCGGTGGTCTCCGGTGGTCTCCGGTGGGCTTTGGTGGTCTCCGGTGGACTTCGATGGTATCCGTGGGTCTCCGTAGTCTCCGGTGGTCACCGGTGGTCTCCGGTGGTCTCCGGTGGTCTCCGGTGGTCTCCGGTGGTCTCCGGTGGTCTTCGATGGTCTCCGTGGCTCTCCGTAGTCTCCGGTGGTCTCCGGTGGTCTCCGTGGGTCTCCGTAGTATCCAGTTGTCTTCGTGGTCTCCCTCAGTCTCTGGTGGTCTTCGGTGGTCTCCGTGGGTCTCCGTAGTCTCCGATTGTCTCCGTGGTTACTGGTGGTCTCCAGTGGTCTTCGTGGTCTCCCTCAGTCACCGGTGATCTTCGGTGGACTCCGTGGGTCTTTGGTGATCTCCGATGGTCTCCGTGGGTCTCCATAGTCTTCGGTGGTCTCCGGTGGTCTCCGGTGGTCTCCGGTGGTCTCCGTAGTGTCCAGTTGTCTTCGTGGCCTCCCTCAGTCTCCGGTGGCCTTGGGTGGTCTCCGTGGGTCTTTGGTGGTCTCCTTGGGTCTCTGTAGTCACCGGTGGCCTCCGGTGGTCTCCGGTGGTCTCCGATGGACTCCGTGAGTCTCCGTAGTCTTCGGTGGTCTCTGGTGATCTCCGGTGGTCTCCGGTGGTCTCCGGTGGTCTTCGATGGTCACTGTGGGTCTCCGTAGTCTCCGGTGGTGTCCGGTGGTCTTCGATGGTCTCCGTGGGTCTCCGTAGTCTCCGGTGATCTTCAGTGGTCTCCGGTGGTCTCCGATGGTCTCCGTGGGTCTCCGTAGTCTCCGGTGGTCTCCGGTGGTCTTCGATGGTCTCCGTGGGTCTCTGTAGTCTCTGGTGGTCTCCGGTGGTCTCCGTGGTCTCTGGTGGTCTCCAGTGGTCTTCGTGGTCACCCTCAGTCTCCGGTGTTCTACGGTGGTCTCCGGTGGACTCCGATGGTCTCCGTGGGTCTCCGTAGTCTCCGTGGGTCTCCGTAGTCTCCGGTGGTCTCCGGTGGTCTTCGGTGGTCTCCGGCGGTCTCCGGTGGTCTCCGGTGGTCTTCGATGGTCTCCGTAGTCTCCAGTAGTCTTCGTGTTCTCCCTCAGTCTCCGGTGGTCTTCGGTGGTCTCCGTGGGTCTCTGTAGTCTCCGGTGGTCTCCGTGGTCTCTGGTGGTATCCAGTGGTCTTCGTGGTCTCCCTCAGTCTCCGGCCGGTGATCTTCGGTGGTCTCCGGTGGTCTCCGATGGTCTCCGTGGGTCTTCGTAGTCTCCGGTGGTCTCCGTGAATCTCCGTAGTCTCCGTGGTCTCTGGTGGTCACCAGTGGTTATCGTGGTCTCCCTCGGTCTCCAGTGATCTTCAATGGTCTCCGGTGGTCTCCGATGGTCTCCGTGGGTCTCCGTTGTCCCTGGTGGTCTCCGGTGGTCTCCGGTAGTCTCCGATGGTCTCCGGTGGTCTTCGATGGTCTCCGTGAGTCTCCGTAGTCTCCGGTGGTTTCCGGTGGTCTCCGGTGGTCTCCGGTGGTCTTCGATGGTCTCCGTGGGTCTCCGTAGTCTCCGGTCGTCTCCGGTGGTCTCCGGTGGTCTCCGGAGGTCTCTCGTCGTCTCCGGTGGTCTTCGATGGTCTCCGTGGGTCTCCGTTGTCTCCGGTGGTCTCCGGTGCTCTCCGTGGGTCTCCGTAGTCTCCAGTAGTCTTCATGGTCTCCCTCAGTCCGGTGGTCTTCGGTGGTCTCCGTGGGTCTCCATAGTCTCCGGTGGTCTCCGTGGTCTCGGGTGGTTTCCAGTTGTCTTCGTGGTCTCCCTCAGTCTCCAATGATCTTCGGTGGTTTCCGGTGGTCTCCGATGGTCTCCATGGGTCTCCGTAGTCTCCGGTGGTCTCCGGTGATCTCCGGTGGTCTCCGGTGGTCTCCGGTGGTTACCGGTGGTCTTCGATGTTCTCCGTGGGTCTCCGTGGTCTCCAGTGGTCTCCGGTGGTCTCCGGTGGTCTCCAGTGGTCTCCGGTGGTCTCCGGTGATCTTCGATGGACTCCGTGGGTCTCCGTAATCTCCGGTGGTCTCCGGTGGTCTCCGTGGGTCTCCGTAGTCTCCAGTAGTCTTCGTGGTCTCCCTCAGTCTCCAGTGGTCTTCGGTGGTCTCCGTGGGTCTCCGTAGTCTCCGGTGGTCTCCGGCAATCTCTGTTGTTTTCGTTGGTCTATGGGGGTCTGTAGATCTCTGTGGTCTTAATTGGTCTCCGGAGGTCTTAAAGAGTCTGTGTGGATGTGTTTGTTGTCTGGGTCTGTGTAGTCTCAGTCGATCTCCGTGTTCTCCGTTAGTCTCCATTGGTCTCTGTGGTCTCCGTCGATCTTCTTGGTCTCTGGTGGTCTCCAGTGGTGTTCGTGTTCTCCCTCATTCTCCGGTGGCCTTTGGTGGTCTCCGTGGGTCTCCGTAGTTTCCGGTGGTCTCCGGTGGTCTCCGGTGGTCTCCGGTGGTCTCCTGTAGTCTTCGATGGTCTCCTTGGATCTCCGTAGTCTCCGGAGGTCTCCGGTGGTCTCCGGTGGTCTCCGGTGGTCTTCGATGGTCTCCGTGGGTCTCCGTAGTCTCCGTTGGTCTCCGTTGGTCTCCGTTGGTCTCCGTTGGTCTCCGGTGGTCTTCGGTGGTGTCTCAAGACCCTAGCAATGTTGTGCACTTCCACGAATGCACCCACGCACACATACACACACACACACGCATGCACGCACACACATACACACACACACACACACACACACACACACACACACACACACACACACACACACACACTTCAGCGGCAAAATTCTTGCGGCAGTCAGGGAGCAGAGGCAAGTCTTTGAAGGAGCAACTGGTGCCCAGAGGCAGGCCCAGGAGTCTCAGAAACTCCTCGCTGTACTATTCTACACTGCCCTCCCACCTGGCCATGCCAAAGAATTTCAGACATTACACGTGGCCGTCCACGAAGACCTGCCTCGGCCAGCAGTGGATCCAGAGAGGCCAAACTGCCTACACATGACTGCCAATGGCAGGCGAGCTTACCTGCTGTTGGCAGACTACAAGACCCACAAGTCCTATGGGGACCACTTTCTCCCCCTGGACGAAGGGAGTCTGGTGCTAAGGAACCTGGCGGTGCATCTAAATGACCACAGGAAGGAGCTGCTGGGCCCGGAACAGCACAGCACTGTTCTCTTCCTAGTGAGTATACACCCATGTACACTGTGTCCGTGCGTGTGTGGCCGCAGCCACCACCACCATCACCACCACCACCACCATGACCATCACTACGCCCGACCACAACAGTGCATCTGCTCTAACTCATGTCCTTCCTCTGCACAGAATGAAAGGGGTGCACCATACTCTGCCAGCTCATGGACATCCTACATTGAGACCATCCTTGAGAGGCACACCCAGAAAAGGATTGGTGTAAAAAGTGAGGATGAAAAAAGTGTTGGGAAGCACCGAATATGAACTTAGGATTATTAGTAAAAAAAAGAAAAGAAAAAAGAAATAACAGTAGATAAGTAAAGAAAAAAAGAAGAAGGTAAAATAAAGAAAAAAGAAAACTAAAAAAGAAAGTCAGAAAATTGAAAACAGAATAGAAAAAATGTAAGGGTTAGGGTTAGAGGGATAAGGGGGTTTCAGGGGGTTCCTGAAAATGACTTAAGTCAATAAGGGTATCGAGCACAAGAAACCCTCTATCGATATGTGAAAAATATTCTAAAATATCCTATCAGGTCTTTTTAGAAATTGACGTTTATATAGATGCTATAAGTAATGGATCAACTAAAAACTATTGGGGAGCACTAGAAATGAACCATGGATCATTTTTGAAAATGACTGCATCGAAAAAATTTCTTAGGGTAAAAATTTTATGTTTCTTCAATTTTTTTTATTTCTTCCTTTCACTTTCTTTTCTTTTCATTTTTAATAATAATCCTGATTTCATTTCGGTGCTACCCAACAGTTTTTTCATCATTCCTTGTACAAAAAATTGAAAATTTTTCCCTTTTCTAAAATGATCCATATTTAATTTCCGTTGCTCATTAATGGTTTTTGTTTCCATTATTAAATTTTCATACTTATACCGTAACCCTAACCCTTATCCTAAGTATTGGACGCCCATGGTAAGAGTTAAAGCAACTGAAAATGTTTAGGACAAAAACCATCAGGGAGCACCGGAAGACAACTAAAGATTACTTTTAATAAATGTTCATGTGTGAAAAGATGACCAGGCAAAGAAAATTGTTGCAGAGCAGTGAAAAAGAACTGAGGATCGTTTATAAGAATTGTATTGGAAAATGTTTCTCAGTCAAAGGTGAGGGTAGAAAAAGTGTTAAATTTTAGGAAGAAAACCTTAGGTAGCACTGGAGGTAAACTCAGGATCATGTTTGGAAAATGATTACAGATGACAATAAGTAATGAAGCAAAGAGAATTAAAAGGAGCACCGGAAATGAACTCAGGATCATTTTTTTGGAAAACAATGTATCAAAACATTTTTCAAAGTTTTGGACCCTCATGGTGAGAAGTATATTATTAAGATTTTAGGAAGATAACCATCAGGGAGTACAAGAAGTGAACTAGATTCGTGTTTGAAAAAATTTGTACAATAAAAAAAGATAAAATGAAGAAAAATTAGAAAAAAAATGAAAACAGAAAAGAAGGAAAAAGAAAAAATAAATAACAAAAATGTAAAAAGAGAAGAAAGAAGTCAAAAAGAAGAACGAGAGAATAAAGAAAAAAGGTAAGAAAGAAAAAGAAGAAAGAAAAAGGTTAAGGTTAAGGTTATGGTTAGGGTAAAGGTTGCAGGGGTTTTACCGAAAATGACTTAGGTCAAAATGGGTATCTACGGATTGTCCATGGAATGGTCTATCCAAATTTGAAAAATAACCTAAAATATATAATAGTCATCAGTGTCATCATCTATCCATTATTCGATTGTTTACTAATATAAAAGTGTCATCATCTATCCATTGTTCGATTTTTTACTAATATAAAAGTGTCATCATCTATCCATTATTCGATTTTTTACCAATATAAAAGTGTCATCATCTATCCATTATTCGATTTTTTACTAATATGTAAAAATGTCACCATCTATTGAACCTCCATCATGAACATTGTTCGAGGCTTACTGTCAGGGTAACATTGGCTGGGAAGGGTAGGGTAAAATTGGGGTAAAGGTGGGGTGCCGTGTGGTAAAGGTGGGCTAGTTCAGCATAAAAGAGGGGCAAATTTGGGGTAAATGTGGGGCAAATTTGGGGTAAAGGTGGGGCGATACTTAAAAAAGGAGAGGTTTGAACAGGGTAACAAAATACTCACATAGGTGGTCTCCCCGGGTCAGGGTTAGGGTCAGGGTTAGGGTCAGGGTTAGGGTCAGGGTTAGGGTCAGGGTTAGGGTCAGGGTTAGGGTCAGGGTGGTGAATTCCAGACTATGTTGCCTCAGACCGGGCTCTATGGTTTCATTATAGCACCTGTTGGAGCTTGCTCATGTTCATGCATTGGCTTGTGGTGTGCGTGCACCCCTTGGAGTTGAGTAGGCCACCCCTCTGACTACTTTGATTTGCCCCTCATGCGCAATCACCCACTGCCGTGACATTTTGAAACATTTCATCAATGCCAGGCATATAAACACATGTCTGTATGTATGTGTGTGGTGAGAATAGTAGAGGGGTACAATGTATGCAATAGATTAGAGTTCTGCAAACTGTTTCAAAAGTGATGATACGTTGAGTCCAGTTACTTGTCCTTGCTTTCTGTTGCATGAGCCATGTGGATGGCATAGGCGTCTGAAAGTAGCGTGTAGGTCTTTGTGTCGTCGTCATAGTCTGTTCCAATGGGGTATACGGCCATGTCTGTCGCTGCCCGGCCCAAGCACCCTGCGGTGCAGCGGTAGTGGCTCCCGCCCACATTCTCGAGCGGCAGGTATTTCAGCTGGGATCCGTTGTTGGACATGCTCAGGACCTTTCCCAGCTCAAACGCCGGTTGGTGGGGCGTTGAGGTGGGCAGAATGATGGCGACAATGTCCCCTACTCCGGGTGTGTTGAGGTCATCGTCGCTCACCACAATGGGCTCGCTCAGCCGGGATGGTCCGGGCTCTGTGGATGCCTGTGCCATCATTGCCTTCTCTAGCAAAGTACTGGCATACTGCTGGCCCTTGGCCTCTTTATCAACCTGCGTGCGGCGATCGTAGTGGTCCTTTTGCTGCAGTGAGGAGTGATGTAGCGGATAGTGAGGTGACTGTGCTTGAGGAAACATGGTTGAATGTGGGCAGGAGTGGCCATTTGTAGAAAGTGGAGTGCAACAGAAGATGCATGTGGGTGGGTGGCTGGCTGCGCGCGCATGTTGTGTGTGTGTGTGTGTGTGTGTGTGTGTGTGTGTGTGTGTGTGTGTGTGTGTGTGTGTGTGTGTGTGTGTGTGTGTGTGTGTGTGTGCTCACGGCACGCCTGCTGTGCGACATGGCTGCTGCCAGGGACTCCTTTTGAGCCTCCGACAGCTCCGCTCTTTCGCAGTGTGTGACGAAGATGGAGCGCAGCATGGTGGGGCCTATCCGCCGGCCTGTGTGCCGTTCCAGTGTCCCTTCGATATAGCCCGTCCAGGTGCTGCCTGTGTAGGGTGACCCCCTCTCATTCTAGGCAGTGGGTTAAATGTCAGCAATCAAGTTAGCAAGCAGTCTGCCTGCCTGTCTTTCTGTCTGTCTGTCTGTTGTCTGTGTGATTGGGATGAAAGTGGGGACTCACAATGAACAGTGCAGTGCCACTGTGTGCCTCGGCCAGGATGGGACGGTGGTTGTTGAGGTGCACCGCCAGATGACGCAGTAGCTGCCCATTGCGTTCTAGCGGCAGGTAGTGGTCCCCATATGTCTTGTGGGTCTTGTAGTCCCCCAACAGAATGTATGCTTCCCTGCCGTCTCCAGTTATGTGGAGACAGTTGCGCATCGTGGGGTCTACAGTGGGCCGGGGGAGGGTGTCATGGACCTGGTAGTGCATTGTGTGAAATTCCTTGGCGCGGCCTGGGGGTAGGGCGGTGTAAAAGAGGAGAGCAAGGAGTCGCTGTGACTCCTGGGCTTTCCTCCTGGGTCCAGCTGTTTCGTCAAATGCTCCCCGTTGTTTTCTCACAGCCTCCAAGATCTCATCCCTGTGGGAGGGGCAGAAGGCAGGAAAGACAGGTGAGGATGCATGCTAGGGCTGAGACAATTGCTAAAGGTTTTGTGTTTGAACCCCCAAAATGTGTTCGAATGCTGGCTGACATTTGAATACATATTTTCTCACCATTCGGCCCACTTGCGCTTGGCCTCCAGTGCCTGCCAGCTATGGTGGGCTGTCGATTGGACAGCCTGCTTCCTGTACTGCTCCCTGAGCTGGCCCACTCTACGGTAGTGTTCCTGCTCGGCATATGGCTTGTTTGCCTTGGTGTACAGGTAGCGCAGGCCGTACCGTAGGTTATCTAAGTAGCGGGCAATGGTGCTGCCATTCAGCCGCCTGCCCAGCAGGACTCTCACGAAGCCCTCAATCAGGGCCGAATTGAGCATGCACTCGAGGGTGGGACTCATGTCCTCGTCCTCTTTGACGTAGGCGAAGAACACTGTGAAGCAAAATGAGGGAGGAATAGGCTACCACCGGGGCTTCTTGCACTTCAGACGTATGCTCTTGTTATCCTTAATTACCACTAACAACACCGGGAGAAGGTGCCACTCACTCAGGAGGTGCAGCTGCACCCGGTCCCACGTGGTTGGTGCGATGGGATCGCGCCCCCCCCTACTCAGACTGACTGGGTCCGTATAGAACCTCCTCATCAACTGCATCTGTGCCCGCAAATCCGAGTGCTCCGGCAGATTGATGTTGAGGTAGCGCTTTGTGCGCCCCCCCTTGTCTATCATTGGTTGCCTCCCTGGTGGCTGATAGTCGCTGCCGTCGCTGTCTCCACTGCGAAAGAAAGAACACGGCGGTACATGGCTTGGTGTGAGTGTGGGTGGGTGCTAGTGAGGAAGGGGGTGCAAGTGTATCCTGGTTCCAGCCCGTCCCACCTGCTCTCGGAGAGTTGGCATGTTGGAGTGGGGGGCCTAGTTGCGGGCGGGCGATGAAATGAAACCTCAGTGGGGTGGGGCTGTGGGGAAGACTCCATGGGGTGGGGCTGTGAGGGAGCCTCGGTGGGGTGGGGCTGTGGGGAAGGTGGAGTGGGGTGGGGCTGTGGGGGAGGTGGAGTGGAGTGGGGCTGTGGGGAAGGTGGAGTGGGGTGGGGCTGTGGGGAAGGTGGAGTGGGGTGGGGCTGTGGGGAAGGTGGAGTGGGGTGGGGCTGTGGGGAAGGTGGAGTGGGGTGGGGCTGTGGGGAAGGTGGAGTGGGGTGGGGCTGTGGGGAAGGTGGAGTGGGGTGGGGCTGTGGGGGTGCTGGAGTGGGGTGGGGCTGTTGGGAAGGTGGAGTGGGATGGGGCTGTGGGGGTGCTGGAGTGGGGTGGGGCTGTGGGGGAGCTGGAGTGGGGTGGGGCTGTGGGGCAGTCTCAGCAGTCTCACTGGTAGGGCGATGTCCTTGTGGGTCTGAGTGGGGTGGTATATATAGCCATCATAAATGAGATGCAGTGAGTGACGGGCAGTGGCGTGGCGCATTTTCTACAATTGCGATAGTCACGTTATTTGGTAGTGTGTCTGTGGCTGTTTGTTTGCGAATAGTGGATCTGTTTGTTTGATCTGCTCGGCGTGAAAAGCACTATGACAAGTAATTAGCAATTGCTACCCCCCAAATGAATGTATGAATGAATGCCTAATTCCAAGAGACGGATTTGGGGCCAGGACATTTAGTCTGGACTGTAAACTCGCCCCACTACCGTGACAGTGGCCAGTGCACTGGTGACCATATACGTACCTGCTTGTGATGAGGCTTTTTCCGCCAGTGCCATGGCAGAGCTCCACAGCAGCTGCCAGAAGGGGTCCGGTTTGTCAGCCATCGTACACTTGCCTTTGACTCTGTTCGACTTGCAGCACTCTCCAGGTGCTCCTTTTTTATACCACCTACTAATCCCCTCCCACAGGAAGGCCCCTCACATTGCCTGCTCTGCATTCCATTCCCCGATTTGTGCATAATGAGAGCCTTGCCCCGCCCACAGGATGGCTTTATGCTGGGCTTCCCTGTGCCAGTGTGGGCAGAGGGCCAGACATGCCCCTCCCACAAGGGCCCCCCTTCACCCTGCTGGCCATTCATCCAGGCATGCCTGGCAATCAATGCCTGGTGTGATGATAGTGTGCCCCCCCCTCAATGCTGTCTCTGGTGCCACCCCTAATGAGTGGTGCAGTTGCTTTGCGGTGTCTTGTTTTGCTTTGCTTTACATTGTCTTGTTTTGCTGTGTTGTATATGTGTATGTTTGTTGTTCTACCTTCACTTGTTTTGCTGTGTACTATTGTGTGTGTGTGTGTGTGTGTGTGTGCGTGTGCGTGTGCGTGTGCGTGTGCGTGTGCGTGTGCGTGTGCGTGTGTCCTACTGGGACTGTTTGGGTAATTTCTATTTGTATTTTGCCATGGAGCAGCAGCATTAACAGCAACAGCAAGTTCAGCGTAATATTTATTTATAGTTAGTTCTTCCCTTCTTCTTCTTCTTCTCCTCCTCCTCCTCCTCTCTCCTCCCCCTCCTTGTTGTCTTTCCCCTTTCCCTTCCCCTTCCCCGCCCTCCTGCCGCGCGGCCTGCCCCTGCCCCTGCCCCTCCCACGCCCACCACCATAGAAATGGTGGTGGGTGCTGCTGCTCCCCGGCGCCTGCTGCACCATCACCATGGTGCCATGGTGAGGGGCAGGCACCGGCAGGAGGGGCTGTGGGGGCGCTGGCTCTGGCGGCGCCGGCGGCTGCTGCTTGGCCACCGACGCCCCAGTGGCTGTTGGGGGAGTGGCCCTCTTCTGCAAGGGTGTAGGGCAGGCAGATTGTGGACTTCTGTGGGCACTGTGTGTGACCAACCCATGGTGTGTTGCACTGACGAGGGCAAAGAAGCCCGAAACGCTCGCCGGATCCCCTGTGTTGCTTTACTTGGCGGCAGCTCAGGGGATCCGGCGAGCGTCTGCAACTCCGGACAGTATGGATGTGTGTGCATGTGGGGGTGTGGGTGTGCGCGCGTGGAGTGTGTGGTGCCAGCACCTACCATGCCGGCGCGCAGCAGCTTCGCCAGCTCCTGGGGCAACTGTGGGGGCGAGGGATACATGTACATGTGTGGTGCATATACGTGGTTAATATTATACATGTATATATGTATATGTACGCTAGCTATATCCTGGGTTGGCACACTTTGCTTACCGCACGCCGGAGTGCCCTCTCCACCCCCCTCTCCACCGCCTTCTCCACTATCTGTGCAGTAGGGGGCACATACATGCGCAAGTGTGCTGCGTGGATGTGGGAGCGAATGCATGCCTGCTGATCCTCACTCACTTCTCCTACACAGGAGAGGTCCTTTGGCGTGAGGAACATCGCCTCCTCTCCCCCCTCCCCCACCTCCCCTTCCCCTCCCTGCTGCATCTCCTCTGTAACCTGCAGTGGATGGATGGATGGATGGATGGATGGATGGATGGATGGATGGATGGATGGATGGATGGATGGATGGATGGATGGATGGCTGGCTGGCTGGCTGGCTGGCTACATCAGTGGTGGTGGCGGTGGTCCTAACTAGTAGCTAACTCACGTCAGCTTCCAATTCTGCCATTTTATCCTTTAGTGTATGTGCATTTAATTTAGCTGCACAACCTGCACACCAGGATTGATTGCTGCATCGTCATTACTCGCCGTCGTATATATATATATACGACGCAGCCCGGGGATTGCTGCCTGCAGGCGTGTTTGCAGGCAGGGGAGCAGCAGCACGCGGAACGGGCACAGGCAGGTGTAGGGCGTGCACTCCGCTCGCCAACGCAGCTTCCCTTCCCTTCCCTTCCCTTGCAACACTATTACACGCGATACGCATCGTAACCGTTCCCTGCCTCAAAGAACACGGCCAAATCGTGCCTAAAACACCCTGGCATGCGCCCGTAGGGTCAGAGGCACCTGCAGATGACATGCATGGATGTAACATGCACTGCATCTAGCTGTCTAGCTAGCTATAGATCAATCTAGAAACGCATTAGAAGAGGAATTGTGGACGCGCATGTATTGGAGACTCGCAGCATATTATACGGCGCAAGTATGGAATTCATACAGTTACAGGGTAAGGGGAACTGCGCGGGCTAACCTAGGGGTAGGGCTAGGGGTCGGCCTGAGCTAGGGGTAGGGTTAGGGGTTAGGGTTAGGGTTAGGGCTCGGGCTTAGGGCACCCTTACCAGCTTGCTCGCCGAACGCCTGGGCCAATCGCGCTCATTTTTAGAACCGGCCCGACATGGGTGCTGCACCCATGTCCGCCGGGGCACTCCTATGCAGTTCATCAGAAAGGAAGCAGGCCCACACGTCGAGGAAGCGGCCGAGACCCATCAAATTGCCACCATGCACGGATCTCAACCTCCTGCTGGTCATGATGCCAGTTTGCCTGCGACTGCGCGCATCGCCAGGAGGCTGCAGAGGACTGCGTACGGCGATTTTTGCAGCATCTTCGTGCTGCCATCCTGTATAGAATATAGGAATAGGAATAATAATAATTCGCGAACTCAATTGCTGGACAAGACGCGCTTCCTTCGACCACTACTGCAGCGATATACCAGGCATTGGCGTGATCAACGGCAGGGTGCCAGCCTGTGGCAAGCTATATAGGTGGGTTAGTAGATGCATGAGTGTAATATAGCCCATAAAAGGTAGGTATGTAGCAGAGCAAATCATCACTGCATATTGTATACCCCCTAACACTACTTAGGTGAAATAAGGACCGTGTAATTATACTAATCTTGGCTTGATTACAGCACACACGTATTGCACATAATTAAACCATCAGGCTCGCTCATGGCTATGGGTGCATGGGGAGAGTTGCAGATGCCTGGTGTGACCCCTGCTCCCAAAGGAGCGCAGGGGGCACACTGAGCATTTCGGGCTTATTGGCCCTCATCAGTGCAACCTACTCCACACAAACACACACACAAACACACACACACACACACACGCACACGCACACGCACATGCACACACACACACACACACACACACACACACACACACACACACACACACACACACACACACACACACACACACACACACACACACACACACACACACACACACGGGTGTCCAGACCCACTGTCTTCTATCCCTCCTCATTGTGTCTTCTTCTCCGCAGCTCTGAACAAGTGAGAGGGGAACAAGATCATAAAAGGTAGGTATGTAGCAGAGCAAATAATCACAGCATATTTGTATACCCCCTAATACTCCTGACCATCAGGCTCGCTCATGGCTATGTGTGCATGGGAAGAGTTGCAGATGCCTGGTGTGACCCCTGCTCCCAAAGGAGCGCAGGGGGCACACTGAGCATTTCGGGCTTATTGGCCCTCTTCAGTGCAACCTACTCCACACAAACACACACACAAACACACACACACACACACACGCACACACGCACACGCGCGCGCGCAAGTGTCCAGACCCACTGTCTTTTGTCCCTCCTCATTGTGTCTTGTTCTCCGCAGCTCTGAACAAGTGCGAGGGAAATAATCAACTGCATATTGTATACCCCCCTAATACTTTGTACAAGCAGGTAAGCTGTGGTGAGATGCTGTTTCTGTTCGTCCCACACTCACACACGTACGCACCCCCTATACAGCCCACACAGGACGCATGCATGCACCCACGCACATCCACACACACAAACACACACGCACACACGCACACACACGCACACACACACACGCACGCACACACACACACACGCACATCCACACACACGCACACACACGCACACACGCACACACACGCACACACACACACGCACGCACACACACACACACACACACACACACACACACACGGGTGTCCAGACCCACTGTCTTCTATCCCTCCTCATTGTGTCTTCTTCTCCGCAGCTCTGAACAAGTGAGAGGGGAACAAGATCATAAAAGGTAGGTATGTAGCAGAGCAAATAATCACAGCATATTTGTATACCCCCTAATACTACTGACCATCAGGCTCGCTCATGGCTATGTGTGCATGGGAAGAGTTGCAGATGCCTGGTGTGACCCCTGCTCCCAAAGGAGCGCAGGGGGCACACTGAGCATTTCGGGCTTATTGGCCCTCATCAGTGCAACCTACTCCACACAAACACACACACAAACACACACACACGCACACGCACACGCACACGCACACGCACACGCACACGCACACGCACACACACACACACACACACACACACACACACACACACACACACACGGGTGTCCAGACCCACTGTCTTCTATCCCTCCTCATTGTGTCTTCTTCTCCGCAGCTCTGAACAAGTGAGAGGGGAACAAGATCATAAAAGGTAGGTATGTAGCAGAGCAAATAATCACAGCATATTTGTATACCCCCTAATACTACTGACCATCAGGCTCGCTCATGGCTATGTGTGCATGGGAAGAGTTGCAGATGCCTGGTGTGACCCCTGCTCCCAAAGGAGCGCAGGGGGCACACTGAGCATTTCGGGCTTATTGGCCCTCTTCAGTGCAACCTACTCCACACAAACACACACACAAACACACACACACACACGCGCGCGCGCAAGTGTCCAGACCCACTGTCTTTTGTCCCTCCTCATTGTGTCTTGTTCTCCGCAGCTCTGAACAAGTGCGAGGGAAATAATCAACTGCATATTGTATACCCCCCTAATACTTTGTACAAGCAGGTAAGCTGTGGTGAGATGCTGTTTCTGTTCGTCCCACACTCACACACGTACGCACCCCCTATACAGCCCACACAGGACGCATGCATGCACCCACGCACATCCACACACACAAACACACACGCACACACGCACACACACGCACACACACACACGCACGCACACACACACACACGCACATCCACACACACGCACACACACGCACACACGCACACACACGCACACACACACACGCACGCACACACACACACACACACACACACACACACACACGGGTGTCCAGACCCACTGTCTTCTATCCCTCCTCATTGTGTCTTCTTCTCCGCAGCTCTGAACAAGTGAGAGGGGAACAAGATCATAAAAGGTAGGTATGTAGCAGAGCAAATAATCACTGCATATTGTATACCCCCTAATACTTTGTACAAGCAGGTAAGCTGTGGTGAGATGCTGTTTCTGTTTGTCCCACCAGTGTGCATTATGGACGACGACGTGGCGATGCAGCACGAGTGTCTGCTGGTGGTCGCGGCGATTCGCTCCGAAATTGAAAGCCTCACCAGATATTGCGATTTGGTTCAAATACTTGCTCTT
This sequence comes from Aplysina aerophoba, assembly GCA_949841015.1. Taxonomy (NCBI): domain Eukaryota; kingdom Metazoa; phylum Porifera; class Demospongiae; order Verongiida; family Aplysinidae; genus Aplysina; species Aplysina aerophoba. The sequence continues at coordinate 27,180 of CATKZD010000016.1, forward strand.
CTACGGCAAGCACTGCAGCTTGTCGTAGAAGGCCAGGCCAGTGGGACAGCGGGGGTAATAACAAGCACGGCACAGCTCCCTGCCAGTAGCGAACCAGTTGCTCCTCCCCGTCAACCAGGGTCGCTACTGGCAGAGGAGAGTGTGGATTCTGCCCAAAGTCAATCAGTGACACCAATGGCAGACAGCATGGACGCTGCAGACAGTCCCACTGGTGCTCGCAGCCCAGTGGGACCACCTGCAGCAGACACTGACAGTTCGGATGCTGGGGACAGTGCCAGACCACTGCTGCATCCCCCACAGCGCCGGCAACTGTCCGCACGTGTGACAAGCACTCGTCTGGGACGCTCCAGAATCACTGGAGGGTCACAGACGAGTTATGCAGTGCACGAGCACTACATTCACAGCCAAGATTCTCCCAAGGGCATTTGCTCTCTAGAGCATGTGCCCAAAAAGAAACCGGAGGATCTGATTAGACATGGCGCTGGCGAGGACACTGCCGCAGCAGTACAGCTGATGGCAGATGTGCTGCAAGTCAAATCAAACCTTGAGACAAGCAAGGGTGAACTCTTGCAGTCCGTTCTGCGCGTAGCAGATGTGACAACCACCTGCTGCCCAGAGAATGACAACACCCAGCCCTCTGGGTTTGAGGAAGATGATCTGCAGGCCTGGCACTGTGCAGCAGCTGTGCAGCACATCCAGAGCCTCCTGCTCCTCTCTAAAAGTGTTCAAGTGCTGGCTGACTATCAGATCGGTCAGTACTTGAACTACCTGGTGGATGGTTGTGGTCATGAGGCAGTGAATGCACTGATTGCTCACCTGTGCAGCAAGGCGACGTCTACTGAGGTGCAGCAGTACCGTGCACTCCTCACCAATTGTGGGTGCACCGAGTGCCTCTGTGACATATCCTGGCTGGACAATGCCAGTCAGAGAGAACGCCGCAAGCCCTGCAGTGGTACGGAGGCAAAAACCAAGTGTCTACATGACAATTACAAGGGCTTTGAGCCTACACGCCTTCGCCAGTGTGTGAAGATGGCAGACGCTGTCCCTCCTGACCAGCCTTTGCTCTTTGCGCAGAATGTTCCCTCAGCTTCCCGGGTCCAGCACTTGCTGCCATATCTGCACAAGAGCATTGGCCAGATGGAACGCAAGGGACACAGGCTGCCATCATCACCGGCGTACCTTGGGCAGTGCAAGGTCTTCCAAGTGATGCCATCAGAGGCCGTCATCGCCATCGACTATGTTGATGGTGATGGGGGATTCCTAGTGGCAGAACTTGTGCCAGGCCTTGCAGAGTACTTGGACACCCGGGGGCTTGCTACACTGGAGCGGTTCAGTGATGGTGCCAGTACGCTTGTCTCATTTCGTGAGTATGGCCATGATGCCATTGAACTCACCCATGTGTACAAGCGCACTGACCGCCATGAAACAAAGCACCTGGGTGTGTCCTCATTGAGGCTAGCTCGTAGGCTCATTGCTGAATGCGACAGTGTCCTTGTGTGCACCCAGGGCCAACTGGATGCATTCGGCAAGCGACTAGTGGTGGAAATTGTCATGAAAAAAGATGGCACACTAACCTCCAATGCGTTGGAGCAACTCTCGGCTGGACTCTCGGTGCCGCTGAGAGGTGCTCCGGCAGAGTATGTTGAGCATGCATCCCAGGCTGCAGCCAACCAGACTGGGATCTTTGGTATGTTCCCTGCTTGCATTGCCAAATCCCCCGACATGGCTCCATCAAGCCTGCGGGAGCACTTCCGAGAAGGAGGGACGGACCACTTTGAAATGAGAGATGGGCAGGCCGTATGCAGAGTCACTAATCTCTCAGCACGCAGGAATGACAGTCACATGACAATCTACAGCAGCAGCCTCCCAGGTGCTGGATGTGGTCTCTTTGGTCGACGCCAGCCTCCACAGAGGCACTGGGAGGAAGGACAGGCTGCATCGCCGACCGTGGTCATAAGGAGGCACGACCAAGTGTGCCTCTATGCCAAGCGCCCACTGGCGGTTCCATTGGACGAGTTGCCGACAGTGGATTATGTGCTGTCGGCAGAGGTCCGTGGCCGGGAACGCCTCTATGATGCTTCCACATACGATGGCAGCAACATTGGGCGTTTCGCCAACGATGCCGGCCTACTTCCTGGGCTCAAGGCCATGGTTCGCTTGTCGAACAAATTCTGCTACCCGGCAGGCTGTGAGTGGCAGGAAGTAGAGCAGATAGCAAAGAGCCATGCCAATGCCGTCTTCCAGGTGGCGGGCCCCTCGGCCGTCGTCCTGGTAGCAACCAAGGACATTGTCCTTGGCCAGCAGTCTCAGGAGATCTTCATTAGCTATGGCATCCAGGGGTACTGGCTGCCCTGTATAGCTAGCAAGGTCTCAGAGTGGGGAGTTGCCAACGAAATGGTTCAGGCGGTAATGTGGTGTGCTACGTCTGAACAGAGCAACTGGCCCCCCAACCTGAGACAGCAATGCCTGGCTGACATGCAACGTGTTCAACCTGGCATTGACTGCAATGTCCCCTGCCCCTGGCCTGAGCTCCTAGGCAGCACACTACCCCCGAGGCGCACTAGATTAGGGCGCCTCCCTTAAGATGGCAGCAAGTGAAGTCGCGCGGTCCAACCGCAGCGAGTGGGAGCGCCCACACAGTGGGCATGCACCTACAGTTGGGAGCGCCCACAGTGGGCATGCACCTACAGTTGGGAGCGCCCACACAGTGGGCATGCACCTACAGTTGGGAGCGCCCACAGTGGGCATGCACCTACAATCTGGGCGCCATGGACCGACACATATTGGCAGCCCGGATGCATACACCATGCAGACAGGCACACACCATAATTACCTTATCTGGTCCACCCCACTTGCTGCGCCGAAGCGAAATCCGCGACCACCAGCATCACACCGTTGGCAGCCTGAGAAAGGAGTGCATGTACTACTGTCATATTGTAATACTGTTTTACTCATAGCGCTGTATGGATACGCAAGGTGCACTTGATTAATGATAAATTATACACTAGTCGCTATTGAGCCGTTTCTTGTGGCATCACACGCACCCCCTCACATAGTCCACACAACACATGCACACACGCGCATGTATGCCCACACAACTCATGCACATACGCACACACACACCACACGCACACACACACCACACACACACACACACACACACACACACACACACACACACACACACACACACACACACACACACACACACACACGCACACACCACAGTCCTCACAAGACACGCACGCACGCACGTATGCACCCTCACACAGTCCATCCCCACCCACACGGACATACACACAAGTACGCACCATCCCACAGTCCACACTCACGAAAAGGGTATGGTGAGGGAGACGTCGGTCAGGACCATGACCACCTGCTGCAGTTTGTACTCATCGTTCACTTCAACCTTCCCTCCTCCCATCTCCGATGGCCAACAGTGGACTGGAAACAACAGAAGGGTGTACCACACGACACTCAGAAGTGCACACAACAAGCGCCAAAGCCTCCATAAACCCTCTCCTTCTAGCTTGCCTTCCACCCCATCTATTGGCCGGCAAGAAAATGGGCGCCGGGTCTTGTCTGGCTATTGGAGCCGTACGCGCTATCATCTAAAGCCAGATGTAGCCTACCTTGGAATCCGAGGAGCTACAGCCCTCACAACAGCAGACCGCACTTCCCGCCTGCCATCGCCTGCATCTTGGAATCGTACGCAGTCGTGAACGTTTTCCACGCATGCGGTTAAGTATCGCCGTTCGCGGGTGTGCCAAGATGGCCGGAATTGGAGGGGTGCCTGCCTTTAAGGGTTGCACTCTCGGCGATTCAAGCCACATTGCGGTAGTCAATTCCCCAGAAGGTCGACAATTTCATCTGTGGTTGCTATGGACTCGGTGAGGAAGCTGCATTGTGTGTACATTTAGCTCTAAGAAGCGAAGCCCCGCCCCCTGGACGATCCATGTGCTCCAGTGGGAGTCGTCCGTGGGGTGCTGCGAGAGGGCACCACCTTAAATAGGCTCCTTGCATGAATTCACTGGGCTCATACCATGCTGTACTGCATTGGACGCAATTTTTTTACCCAAATTTATCGCCATCGCACACGCCCACGATGCACCTGGCTCTCCATTGAGAGCCCTCATCGGAGAGCCCAGACTTTCTAATTCATGCTAACGTCGTGATATTTGCAAATATCGATTCCGCTGCTGCATTGCAGCTGCTCAAAGTTGAGCATTTTGCATGCAAGTGGGCGGTCCTTAAGTATTACAAGATACAAAGTATGCCTAGACGTGCCCCGATCAGCTTCAATCTTGTCAGAGCCCGAGGGGCCATGGAGCACATTGCTCATGCTTAGTTGCAAGTCTTAATCTCATAGGGCCAATGTGCAGGAAGGGGCTGAAGTTGCAGGTGCCCTAATACTTAAGGATAGGGAGGTCAAAGGAGACGGGGTGCAGCACCCATGCTATCTCTTAAGTACAGGGGTGACGTCACGGCAGGTGCGGGAAATTCGAACGCCTAATTCGAGGCTCAAGTCACATGCGCACGAGTCACATGTCCACGAACACGTGCGAAGATAATGGCAGCGCGGCCCGGAGAGACAGTCGCTGCAAGGCTCTGCAAGCCACCCAGACGCCGTGGTGAGGAGCGGGTTTGGGTTGTCAACGGGTTAGGTTGGGTGCAAAGATTCTGCAAAGGGTTAGGTCGCCCGGTAAGGTGAAATGGGGTAACTCCGTGAGAACTTACTTTGTCTTCGCGTAATCATCCAACAGATGACAAGCGACTAACGTCCAACTTCGATATCAGTTACTAGCATCTATGTCCACCTCGCACACCAATACTTAACTAAATTGCGCTTACATTTGCTGAGTTATTTGTAGGATTCTGACGATCGGTCTAAAAATGGTGAATGGGGGTAACTCCGTGAATTTTAGAAATAGCGACTGCGTGACCGTCCGTGTGGACTACGTCGAGAGTGACGACAGTGCAGTGTGTGCCAAACATGCTGTTTCTTACTTTGGAGCACGTTTTTGGTAGAATGAAGAGTCATAGTGTGAATAGATCTACATCTATGCTGACAGGAAAGTTTTTGCACGAACATTTCGTACCCCCACCGGAAGTTGCTTCTCTATTGCAGCAAGTAAGAGTCGCCGCGGCTCAGCGCGCTTGCTAGGTATTCGGTATGGAGTAAGCATCGTGCTTGCCTAAGTACATCTCGATGGCAAGTGTACTGGCAAAGTTATAGCTGTTGACAGTAATTTTTATGAAGTTACCCCACGTGACCTTACAACCCTTTGGTCTGGGGTCACAATTCATGCGGTAGAGTCAGGTCCAGTTAGCGTTCATCCCTCACCTCTGCTGCTTCAGCTGGCCCACGCCAGCGCCGTCTCAAAAGTGGCCATTTTGGTCATTGCGCAATCAAAGAATGACGCAATGTAATAATTATTATGGTTAGTAGCGGCATGTCTTGCAATGATTTAATGTAAGTACGTATTGGTACCGGGGTGCGAGCGGCTCGCGCCGATTTTTCAAAATTGCCTGCCGGAGGAATGATATAAATGTCCATACATGCCATCTGCTGCTTACAGCAGCCCCTATCCCGTAATGCTTAAGGCTGCATTTTTGGCGTTCAAAAGTGTATAGGCAAAGTGAGATCCATATAGGCCATACTTGCATGGCGCACCTGGCAGAGGGTGGTCACAGCAACCATGGCAAAATCAGCACCCTGCAGCTCTCCCCGGCCGGGTTGCTACGGAGGAAGACCCCGCCCCCAGGCTGCAATTGCAGCTTGGCAGGCCCTCTGCCGCAGCATGCTCGCGCCTGCACACAGAACGGCGGTGCCACCCTGTAATGGAGCCTTTGCCCTGCGCCACGCTGCATTCGGGGAGCTGCACGCCCAACGTGCAGGTTCACGGAGTGCTTCCAAATCGAGCAAAATGACCCACCGAAAGACTCACAAAAGGACCGACAAACTAAGTGCACTTTCGCATCATCGCTGTGCGCACTTAGAACGGAGTGCACCTGCTCGTGCACAGCCCTTTGGCGCGCGCGCAGCATCTGCTGGAGGCCTTAATTTAAAGCGTCCCCCTTGGTGGAGGGGCTAGCAGCTCAGCTGGATAATCGTATTCATGCGTATTAAATGGCCGACCATGTGTGTATATAATTATATATATATACAGTGCAAGTTACAATAATGGATAATACATAAATATATAGTCGGCCATTTTTGCCATTGCGCAGTAGGGGGCCGAGCAGAATGGACCAGCCCTTCCAGGAAAGAGGTCCAGGAGGCTCTTTGCAAGGTAAGTTTGGACTTTTTTTTTGGTCTATGTTCTTGATTCTGTCGGGGTACTTCTGTGGTACGTTTGAGATTAATAGTGTGCCCCATTCCTGATCCGGTTCCACCACCGAGCGAGTGTTTGCTGGAATTCCAGAATTTCTGACGATGTCTAGAACGGAGTCCACCAATTTCGCTCCCTCGGTGTTGTAACCCCCCATTTGATAAGGCCGGATCGTCCCAGAATTTCAGGAAGGCCTCACCAGTAGTATCATTGTGTCTGACTGTAGATCAAGAGTGTGCGTCTGCGCTACGGCGCTTCCCTGTCTCGTAGCATGCTGATATTGCCCATTGTGGGCGGCGAAGTGAAGGGGGGTGGCAGCGGGGGAAAAGCAACGATGAGGGGCAGGGAGAAGGGGGTCGGTGGTTACTTAGGGTGGTGTGATGTTGGGGGGGATGCTCACCCCTCGAGGCAGGCTGCTGGTTACCTCCTCGCGCAGCGATGGTGGCCATGAGCTGTCTTGGGAGCCGGCGCACCACAAGACAGCTCGAACCATGGGGTGCTGCAATCCCCAATCCGCAGCATGGCGAGCGAAAAAATCCAGCCAGTACGACTATGGACTATGGATGGATGGATGGATGGATGGATGGATGGATGGATGGATATATATATAGGCATGTATGTATGTATGCGCATATGCACACACATGCGCATGCACTTACACAAATAGTATCATATTATATACATTTGCTGACTACCTGCTTACAGCGCTGTAAGCAGGTAGTTGGCATAAAGCGTTGAGAAACTCGGCTTGGATCGCGGAGGCGACTGTGGATGTCCATCCATGTACATAGTGCATCCATCATGGACATCCACAGTCGCCTCTGCGGGGATCCAAGCCGAGTATCATATTATATACATTTGCTGACTACCTGCTTACAGCGCTGTAAGCAGGTAGTTGGCATAAAGCGTTGAGAAACTCGGCTTGGATCGCGGAGGCGACTGTGGATGTCCATCCATGTACATAGTGCATCCATCATGGACATCCACAGTCGCCTCTGCGGGGATCCAAGCCGAGTATCATATTATATACATTTGCTGACTACCTGCTTACAGCGCTGTAAGCAGGTAGTTGGCATAAAGCGTTGAGAAACTCGGCTTGGATCGCGGAGGCGACTGTGGATGTCCATCCATGTACATAGTGCATCCATCATGGACATCCACAGTCGCCTCTGCGGGGATCCAAGCCGAGTATCATATTATATACATTTGCTGACTACCTGCTTACAGCGCTGTAAGCAGGTAGTTGGCATAAAGCGTTGAGAAACTCGGCTTGGATCGCGGAGGCGACTGTGGATGTCCATCCATGTACATAGTGCATCCATCATGGACATCCACAGTCGCCTCTGCGGGGATCCAAGCCGAGTTTCTCAACGCTTTATGCCCACTACCTGCTTACAGCGCTGTAAGCAGGTAGTCAGCAAATGTATAATATGATGATATTCTTTTTATACTCTATTATGTGTGTGTGGGGGCCGGTGTGTATGTATGTATGTGTGTGTGTGTGTGTGTGTGTGTGTGTGTGTGTGTGTGTGTGTGTGTGTGTGTGTGTGTGTGTGTGTGTGTGTGTGTGTGTGTGTGTGTGTGTGTGTGTGTGTGTGTGTGTGTGTGTGTGTGTGTGTGTGTGTGTGTGTGTGTGTGTGTGGTGTAGCATTTACCCCTTCTTAACGAGCTGTTGAGGCCATAGGCATGCCCACAACACTTTGTACTTCAAAGGCAACAGCAGAAGGGACTTTGAACTGCATTGTACTGACGAAGACCTTCGCGGTCGAAACGTCTACATTTCTATCTGTTTCTTCACTGCTACGTGATTGCTCAAAAATTTGCCCAGTCCTACCTATGCCGTAGCAATGAGCCTCTACCAAATTACTTTGAACTTTGACCAGTCTGCTGTACCTGCCTTTGAAACAGAGCACTGCATCTCCTAGGTAACCACTTACACCCAGTTCAATTACACACAAGGACTTAATAATGCAATAATTGTGTGCGTGTGTGCGTGTGTGCGCGCGCGAGTGTGTGTGTGTGTGTGTGTGTGTGTGTGTGTGTGTGTGTGTGTGTGTGTGTGTGTGTGTGTGTGTGTGAGTGAAGTGTGCATGAACATAATCAAGAGTGCACTGCACTGATGAGCCCCAACAGGGCGAAACGGCCTCAGTGCCGTCTGCAGTTCTCTTTCTCTTTGCTCCCTACAATTATATTTTGTGTGTGTTGGAGGGCATATCGGTACCTATACCTATACCTAACCTATCCGATCCACAATGCATGTAACTAGGTATATACATATGCACACCTACATGTGTGTATATATATATATATATATATGCATTTAATATTATTATGTGTGTATGGGGATGCATGTAGGCTGCATGGAACGACGGTTGATATACGGATGGATGTCTCTGTACGTACATATATACATGCCACCTTGCATGCGCATATATGCATGAACAATGCAGCGCTGAATGCATATATATGCAATGTAGCTGTGCCCTATCCCCATCATCATCATCATCATCATCATCATCATCATCATCATCATCACCCCCCTCCCCCCAGCAAGGTACGTGGCAAATGGGGCACCATGCATTGCACAGATCCATTCAGACAAAGACGTACGTATACATATAAGGCATACCCCCCGCTGTAAGCAGGTCCTGGAAAAGATGCCCCTAAAAAAGACGTCCACTTCTTGCAGAAATGTGCCCAATGCATCTATGACAGTGTCATGAGAGCAGTGATGATGATGATGATGATGATGATGATGATGATGATGCGTGCGATGCCAGGCGGAACTGTTTTTAGGGGCATCTTTTCCAGGACCTGCTTACAGCGGGGGGTATGCCTTCTGTATAATTATATATTTGTATGTATGTATATGTATATATATGGGTGGGTGCATGTATGTGTGCTCTTCTGCATAGGCATGCCCATGGGTGGCGGGCGGCCGGCTGCTGGCCTGGCTATAATACATGTACGTATGTATATATGCATATACATAATTATATAGATATAGATAGATAGATATACATATACATAATTATATGTATATATATATATATATATAATATTATATATAGGTGTGTGTATGCATGCATGCGTGTAGGTAGGTATAGGTAGGTATGCTTGCATGTCCGCTTCTTGCAGAAATGTGCCCAATGCATCTATGACAGTGTCATGAGAGCAGTGATGATGATGATGATGATGATGATGATGATGATGATGATGATGATGATGATGATGATGATGCGTGCGATGCCAGGCGGAACTGTTTTTAGGGGCATCTTTTCCAGGACCTGCTTACAGCGGGGGGTATGCCTTCTGTATAATTATATATTTGTATGTATGTATATGTATATGGGTGGGTGCATGTATGTGTGCTCTTCTGCATAGGCATGCCCATGGGTGGCGGGCGGGCGGCTGCTGGCCTGGCTATAATACATGTACGTATGTATATATGCAATATACATATACATAATTATATATATATATATAATATTATATATAGGTGTGTGTACGCATGCATGCGTGTAGGTAGGTATAGGTAGGTATGCTTGCATGTGTAAGTGCATGGCCACGATCCATTTGCATCAGAGGGGCTCTGATGATGCCAGTGCGGACCCCCTTGTGCCATGGTTGCACAAGGGGGTCCGCACTGGCAGCGGTGGATGCCCCCACCCATGGCCCCTTGGCTCCCCCGGAGAGGATCAAGGCGATGCCTTTTGCCACCCGTGATGCATGCTATGGCATACATGGATGCACCCATGGCATGATGGGCCACCGTACGCTCGTGCAGATGTGGATGGCATGCATCATCATTGTGGATCCATGCGGCAGGTGCATGCATGTGCGCCAACCGGTGGCACATGGTCTGTACGTGTGTACACTATGCATGGTGGAGTGACCCATCCAGTGCCATAATGCACCCGTGGCGAGGGAGCTGGCATATGTGTGCATGGTGGCCACAGCTGGCATGCCCTCTTCTGCAGAGGCATGCCCATGGGTGGTGGCTGGCCGGCTGATGCGCGTTTCTCAACTGCAAGCAGGGGGCGGTTGGCTGCTGGCCTGGCTCTACATATGTACGTATATCTAGCTATATAATATTATGACTTGTATATAATTATATATATGTGTATGGGTGGGTGTATGCATGTGTGCATGGGCGGGCGGCTGCTGGCCTGGATACACATGTGCGTATGTATATATACATATGCATATACATGTACAAATATACATACATATACATATATATATAAAATTATATATGCATATATGGGTGTGTGCATGCATGTGTGTAGGTAGGTATAGGTAGGTATGTTTGTATGTGCACGTGCATGGCCACGATCCATTTGCATCAGAGGGGCTCTGATGATGCCAGTGCGGACCCTCTTGTGCCATGGTTGCGCAACGACTGCCCCACTGGCAGCGGTGGATGCCCCATGGCCCATGCACACCCATGGCCCCTTGGCTCCCCCGGAGAGGATCAAGGCGATGCCTTTTGCCACCCGTGATGCATGCTATGTCTGTCACGTAGAAATGGCATCATGGATGCATCATGACGCATCGCCTCATGTCCCGGGCCATGGTGATGTCGTCCATCATGCACGGGATGGATCCATCCATGCATGATGGATGCGGGAGGAGGAGCCAGAGGCGGTTCTTTTTTAGGGGCATTTCCCCCCCAGGACCTGCTTGCAGCAGTCCTATTTTCTCTACATACATGGCACGATCCATGGGCTAGACATGCCAAGGTGCACGGGGGCGGGTGAGGGGGCCGTGGGTTGGCGGCATGGTACACCCTAGCCTCCCTAGTACATGGATGCATGGCATGGTTCAAGACATTATACCTGCATGGAGAGCTCCACACATGCAGCATGCGCGCATGGTCATGCATGGAGGTACCCACAATGCATGTACCAGCACAAACTGCACATGCACAAAGACATGACGATATGACCTGATACACCATGCCAAGTCGTCAGTGAAGGTAGACAGGGCCATATGGGCCCTTTGAGTCACCTCCCCTACCGGCTCACTAGGTGAAGACAGGCTGCAAACACTGCACAGATCCATCCACACATGCACGCGCCCAACCATGCACACACATGCCATGCATGCAAGGTACAAGCAATGGCACATGTGCACAGGAGTAACAATAACTACATTGACTGCTAATACACAGAGGGGGAGGGGCCTAAGCTCTTTTATGACCATGTAGGGCAACATTCCAAAAGGATACACTACAGGGTACAAAACAATGGCACATGTGCAAAGAGGTTACAATTAATACATCAACTGCTAATACACAGAGAGGGAGGGACCTAGGCTCTTTCATGACCATGTAGGGCAATAATTTATTCGAGGCTGTCCAGGTATATAGGCCAGGAATCAGAAAGGGGGTGTGAAGTGCAGCTAAGCATGGGGAAGAACAGCACAAAGCAGTCCCGCACTCTGGTGAGGAAGCGATCCCGGAAGATATACAGACTGAGGCATGTGAGGCCATGGAGGAGACTGACAGGCAGACGCAAACTACTCCAGCGACAGGCAAGTGGCTCGATCTACTGGAGTGCTGTTCTTGCACCCACAAACTGACTGTTAAGGATAGGTAGCTAGGAACGGGTTCCACTGCACAGAGTTAGGGCGAGGGGATTAAGTGGGGGTGGGAGACAGGGGAAGCTTCCCAAGCCCCGTAGTGTTACAGAAATTACATTTCCTTCATGGGCAGAGCTCCCCCTCCCCCCATAGTGACTACACCCATGGAAGAAAATAAAATGTACTGTAATGATCAATGCACACCACTCGCCACTACAGGCAAGAAAGAAGCACGGCAGCCAACAACACCCAGCACCTGCTGTGAGGGCATCACCAGGCAAGCGGTGCCGTCAGCTGGATTTGACCGTCTATCCAGAGCTAGAGGAAGAGATGGACAAAATGGAAGATTTCTTTCAGATGGAGCATAATCTACATAGGAAGGGTGGACATCTGCATCCGGAAACATGGCGAAAAGTTCGGATGCACATTCTAAGTGAGTCTATTTGTATGCCTATGTGCCTGACCTTGGTACGGTGGCATTCCGTGTAGAGTGAAGGTGTGTATATATATATATATATATATATATATGGGTTGTAACCATGGCCTCACATTTGGACCATCCTAGTGTATTTGCAGTATGCGGTCAATCAAGGTGACACACCATCACTAGAGAGCTTTCTGCAAGAGGACACGATGCAGGGCTTTCTGGGATACATCAAGGTAGGCTGATGCAGCAGGGCATACAGAAGGGCGCACACCTGACCACTTCCGTGCATTTTACACATACTGTACGCAGGCCGATGGTGACATCAAGGAAAGTACAATGAAGACGTACGTGAACCACTTCCGCTACGTGGTGCAATACTTAGCCGCTGGGAACAAGCAGCCAACGAGTTCCTTTCCAATGGCCACCTATCTCAGCAACAGATGCCAGCATTATCACAGGGTCAGTGCCAGATCCAAAGCCGAGCACTCATGGCAAGTGCTGGACAGCAAAAGTCAGTGGATTCACTGGTACGTACGTACGTACGGTAGGTGTCATGCTACTCGCCACCTGCGAATGGATATCTCTTACTCCTAACTCTAATGTGCTGCTACACTACAGGCCAGATGTTTTGACAGCAGTACAGCAGTGCAAGGATGACTTCACAGTGGAGACGAATAGCAAGAAGAAGGCAGAGCTCAGCCAGCAACTGCTGGCATTGCTCATGTACACGTCAATAACACCTGGCCGCTGCAAGGAGTACACCACGTTGAAGTTTGTGGTCCATGAGGACTTGCCAGCCATGAGAGTGAATCCCGAGGCTCCAAATTGTGTGCACATCACAGCCAGGGGAGATGCAGCGGCCATGGTGCTGGCAGACCACAAAACATCCAAACGCTATGGAAGCGACCACATCCTTCTAAGTGGGGACAGTCCGCTGCTGAGACATCTGTCCCAGCACTTACAGTTGTATCGGCACGTTCTGTCCGGTACAGAGGACAACAACTGTCTGTTTGTGGTAAGTACAGACAAAAAGAGAGAGGCAGGGGATGCCGCACACATGTTAATAGGTACCCATTCTACATCTCCACAGAATCGCAGGGGGACAGCATTCGTGGGCGCCAAGTGGACCAACTACATCAAGAGAATCTTTCTGCAGTACACGGGGAAGGCCATCGTTCCTACAATTCTCCGGTCATCCTTTGTGACTTTCAATGAGGGGCAAACACTTCCGCCACACCTCAAGCAATCGATTGCTGCCAGCATGCGGCACAATCGATCTACTGTAAGTGGTCCCCATGATGGAGGAAGTGAACGCCTCGCCTATTTACATATGCATGCCTATCCACGAATTCACCATCCCTTATCCCAACCTATCCATGGTCTTTCTCCACGGCAGGCACTCCAAGACTATGATCGCAGAACCAAAATTGACAGAAACCAGGAGGCTCACCTGTACGCTGAGGGCCTGCTCCAAAAGGTACTGAATACTAGTGGTCTAGATCCACCAACGACACAGGAGGAGCCGCCCGAGGGACCCACATGCAACCAGCAGCAGTCCCAAACCACACCAATGACACAGGAGGAGCCGCCCGAGGGACCCACATGCAACCAGCAGCAGTCCCAAACCACACCAATGACACAGGAGGAGCCGCCCGAGGGATCCACGCGCAACCAGCAGCAGTCCCCAACCACACCAATCACACAGGAGGAGCCGCCCGAGGGATCCACGCGCAACCAGCAGCAGTCCCCAACCACACCAATCACACAGGAGGAGCCGCCCGAGGGACCCACACGCAACCAGCAGCAGTCCCCAACCACACCAATCACACAGGAGGAGCCGCCCGAGGGATCCACCCGCAACCAGCAGCAGTCCCCAAGCTTGCCAATGGCACAGCTGGAGCCACCCGAGGCGGGGGAAGCTGTCGCGGTGGTGGAAAAAGAGTCGACAGTAACCAGACCGCGCATATGGATAGGGCGTTGCCTACGTGTTGACGGCAATGACGTCGTCATAACTCCATTCAAAGAAATCAGCAGGGACGTATTCATATTCCAAGTGGGAGGAAAGAGGCAAAGGGCACACTTGCGCGATGTAGTGAGCCCAATAGACCTCACCCACAATGCGACTGACAACACGTACAGACTGCGCACTACAAGAACAGAAATTCACCTGTGTCTATCACCTGTATTGTAATCCTTACTTTTTTGTATTGTAAATGACTCAAAGTTTGGACAGCTTGTCATCAAGAGTTTAATTAGTGCAGTGTTCTAGGCACTGCCCTATTTCAGTAGTATAGTAATTTACTACATTAAATGCTATATATATATCATATATAATAACGTATTACTTCATATATAAAATTTATTTTAAATATATTATAGATAATTACTGTAATTAGTACAATAATTATAATTTTATTGATATCTAAAACGAAATGAGTTCCGGCTAACATAAGTTAGGGTTCAACAGTTGGGGTGCACGCAAAAGTTAGGGTTCACAAGTACGGGTTATATAAAAGTTAGGGTTCAACAGTTGGGGTAAATGAAAGAGTTAGGGTTCAGCAGTTGGGGTAAATGAAAGAGTTAGGGTTCAACAGCTGGGGTGAATGCTAAACGTTTAGGTTCAGTAGTCGGGGCAAAGGAAAAAGTTAGGGTTAACAGCTGGGGTTCAGGGAAAAGTTAGGGTTAGGGGGTAAGGTAACACTATGTGCAGGGAAGTGGGGTTGTTAGGCGTTCATCCCTCACCTCTGCTGCTTCAGCTGGCCCACGCCAGCGCCGTCTCAAAAGTGGCCATTTTGGTCATTGCGCAATCAAAGAATGACGCAATGTAATAATTATTATGGTTAGTAGCGGCATGTCTTGCAATGATTTAATGTAAGTACGTATTGGTACCGGGGTGCGAGCGGCTCGCGCCGATTTTTCAAAATTGCCTGCCGGAGGAATGATATAAATGTCCATACATGCCATCTGCTGCTTACAGCAGCCCCTATCCCGTAATGCTTAAGGCTGCATTTTTGGCGTTCAAAAGTGTATAGGCAAAGTGAGATCCATATAGGCCATACTTGCATGGTGCACTTGCCATAGCATGCTTACGGCAAAAATTCAACAACCACCAAACTGCCACACTCTCCGGCCAAATTCCTATGGTGCTGTACTTAAGAGGACTCCGCCCACAGGCCCCAACTGCAGGTTTGCAGCCCACTTACCACAGCATGCACACACCAGCCCACAATGCAGTGGTGCCATGCTGCAGCGGAGCATCAGGGCTGCAGCATGCCTCATTTGGGGAGGTACAGACCCCACATGCAGGTTGCTAGGGGCCTTGCTAAATTGCTAAAAATGACCTACAATAAGGTGATCAAATGCATTCCATTCGTACACTGTTGCCGTGCACACTCGGCATGGAGTGCACGTGCAGGTTTACAGCTTCGTGGTGCCCACACAGCGTCTGCTGCAGACCTAAATGCATCCCTAAGGGTGGAGGGGCTAGCAGCTCAGCTGGATAATCGTATTCATGCGTATTAAATGGCCGACCATGTGTGTATATAATTATATATATATACAGTGCAAGTTACAATAATGGATAATACATAAATATATAGTCGGCCATTTTTGCCATTGCGCAGTAGGGGGCCGAGCAGAATGGACCAGCCCTTCCAGGAAAGAGGTCCAGGAGGCTCTTTGCAAGGTAAGTTTGGACTTTTTTTTTGGTCTATGTTCTTGATTCTGTCGGGGTACTTCTGTGGTACGTTTGAGATTAATAGTGTGCCCCATTCCTGATCCGGTTCCACCACCGAGCGAGTGTTTGCTGGAATTCCAGAATTTCTGACGATGTCTAGAACGGAGTCCACCAATTTCGCTCCCTCGGTGTTGTAACCCCCCATTTGATAAGGCCGGATCGTCCCAGAATTTCAGGAAGGCCTCACCAGTAGTATCATTGTGTCTGACTGTAGATCAAGAGTGTGCGTCTGCGCTACGGCGCTTCCCTGTCTCGTAGCATGCTGATATTGCCCATTGTGGGCGGCGAAGTGAAGGGGGGTGGCAGCGGGGGAAAAGCAACGATGAGGGGCAGGGAGAAGGGGGTCGGTGGTTACTTAGGGTGGTGTGATGTTGGGGGGGATGCTCACCCCTCGAGGCAGGCTGCTGGTTACCTCCTCGCGCAGCGATGGTGGCCATGAGCTGTCTTGGGAGCCGGCGCACCACAAGACAGCTCGAACCATGGGGTGCTGCAATCCCCAATCCGCAGCATGGCGAGCGAAAAAATCCAGCCAGTACGACTATGGACTATGGATGGATGGATGGATGGATGGATGGATGGATGGATGGATATATATATAGGCATGTATGTATGTATGCGCATATGCACACACATGCGCATGCACTTACACAAATAGTATCATATTATATACATTTGCTGACTACCTGCTTACAGCGCTGTAAGCAGGTAGTTGGCATAAAGCGTTGAGAAACTCGGCTTGGATCGCGGAGGCGACTGTGGATGTCCATCCATGTACATAGTGCATCCATCATGGACATCCACAGTCGCCTCTGCGGGGATCCAAGCCGAGTATCATATTATATACATTTGCTGACTACCTGCTTACAGCGCTGTAAGCAGGTAGTTGGCATAAAGCGTTGAGAAACTCGGCTTGGATCGCGGAGGCGACTGTGGATGTCCATCCATGTACATAGTGCATCCATCATGGACATCCACAGTCGCCTCTGCGGGGATCCAAGCCGAGTATCATATTATATACATTTGCTGACTACCTGCTTACAGCGCTGTAAGCAGGTAGTTGGCATAAAGCGTTGAGAAACTCGGCTTGGATCGCGGAGGCGACTGTGGATGTCCATCCATGTACATAGTGCATCCATCATGGACATCCACAGTCGCCTCTGCGGGGATCCAAGCCGAGTATCATATTATATACATTTGCTGACTACCTGCTTACAGCGCTGTAAGCAGGTAGTTGGCATAAAGCGTTGAGAAACTCGGCTTGGATCGCGGAGGCGACTGTGGATGTCCATCCATGTACATAGTGCATCCATCATGGACATCCACAGTCGCCTCTGCGGGGATCCAAGCCGAGTTTCTCAACGCTTTATGCCCACTACCTGCTTACAGCGCTGTAAGCAGGTAGTCAGCAAATGTATAATATGATGATATTCTTTTTATACTCTATTATGTGTGTGTGGGGGCCGGTGTGTATGTATGTATGTGTGTGTGTGTGTGTGTGTGTGTGTGGTGTGTGTGTGTGTGTGTGTGTGTGTGTGTGTGTGTGTGTGTGTGTGTGTGTGTGTGTGTGTGTGTGTGTGTGTGTGTGTGTGTGTGTGTGTGTGTGTGTGTGTGTGTGTGTGTGTGTGTGTGTGTGGTGTAGCATTTACCCCTTCTTAACGAGCTGTTGAGGCCATAGGCATGCCCACAACACTTTGTACTTCAAAGGCAACAGCAGAAGGGACTTTGAACTGCATTGTACTGACGAAGACCTTCGCGGTCGAAACGTCTACATTTCTATCTGTTTCTTCACTGCTACGTGATTGCTCAAAAATTTGCCCAGTCCTACCTATGCCGTAGCAATGAGCCTCTACCAAATTACTTTGAACTTTGACCAGTCTGCTGTACCTGCCTTTGAAACAGAGCACTGCATCTCCTAGGTAACCACTTACACCCAGTTCAATTACACACAAGGACTTAATAATGCAATAATTGTGTGCGTGTGTGCGTGTGTGCGCGCGCGTGTGTGTGTGTGTGTGTGTGTGTGTGTGTGTGTGTGTGTGTGTGTGTGTGTGTGTGTGTGTGTGTGTGTGAGTGAAGTGTGCATGAACATAATCAAGAGTGCACTGCACTGATGAGCCCCAACAGGGCGAAACGGCCTCAGTGCCGTCTGCAGTTCTCTTTCTCTTTGCTCCCTACAATTATATTTTGTGTGTGTTGGAGGGCATATCGGTACCTATACCTATACCTAACCTATCCGATCCACAATGCATGTAACTAGGTATATACATATGCACACCTACATGTGTGTATATATATATATATATATATGCATTTAATATTATTATGTGTGTATGGGGATGCATGTAGGCTGCATGGAACGACGGTTGATATACGGATGGATGTCTCTGTACGTACATATATACATGCCACCTTGCATGCGCATATATGCATGAACAATGCAGCGCTGAATGCATATATATGCAATGTAGCTGTGCCCTATCCCCATCATCATCATCATCATCATCATCATCATCATCATCATCATCACCCCCCTCCCCCCAGCAAGGTACGTGGCAAATGGGGCACCATGCATTGCACAGATCCATTCAGACAAAGACGTACGTATACATATAAGGCATACCCCCCGCTGTAAGCAGGTCCTGGAAAAGATGCCCCTAAAAAAGACGTCCACTTCTTGCAGAAATGTGCCCAATGCATCTATGACAGTGTCATGAGAGCAGTGATGATGATGATGATGATGATGATGATGATGATGATGCGTGCGATGCCAGGCGGAACTGTTTTTAGGGGCATCTTTTCCAGGACCTGCTTACAGCGGGGGGTATGCCTTCTGTATAATTATATATTTGTATGTATGTATATGTATATATATGGGTGGGTGCATGTATGTGTGCTCTTCTGCATAGGCATGCCCATGGGTGGCGGGCGGCCGGCTGCTGGCCTGGCTATAATACATGTACGTATGTATATATGCATATACATAATTATATAGATATAGATAGATAGATATACATATACATAATTATATGTATATATATATATATATATAATATTATATATAGGTGTGTGTATGCATGCATGCGTGTAGGTAGGTATAGGTAGGTATGCTTGCATGTCCGCTTCTTGCAGAAATGTGCCCAATGCATCTATGACAGTGTCATGAGAGCAGTGATGATGATGATGATGATGATGATGATGATGATGATGATGATGATGATGATGATGATGATGCGTGCGATGCCAGGCGGAACTGTTTTTAGGGGCATCTTTTCCAGGACCTGCTTACAGCGGGGGGTATGCCTTCTGTATAATTATATATTTGTATGTATGTATATGTATATGGGTGGGTGCATGTATGTGTGCTCTTCTGCATAGGCATGCCCATGGGTGGCGGGCGGGCGGCTGCTGGCCTGGCTATAATACATGTACGTATGTATATATGCAATATACATATACATAATTATATATATATATATAATATTATATATAGGTGTGTGTACGCATGCATGCGTGTAGGTAGGTATAGGTAGGTATGCTTGCATGTGTAAGTGCATGGCCACGATCCATTTGCATCAGAGGGGCTCTGATGATGCCAGTGCGGACCCCCTTGTGCCATGGTTGCACAAGGGGGTCCGCACTGGCAGCGGTGGATGCCCCCACCCATGGCCCCTTGGCTCCCCCGGAGAGGATCAAGGCGATGCCTTTTGCCACCCGTGATGCATGCTATGGCATACATGGATGCACCCATGGCATGATGGGCCACCGTACGCTCGTGCAGATGTGGATGGCATGCATCATCATTGTGGATCCATGCGGCAGGTGCATGCATGTGCGCCAACCGGTGGCACATGGTCTGTACGTGTGTACACTATGCATGGTGGAGTGACCCATCCAGTGCCATAATGCACCCGTGGCGAGGGAGCTGGCATATGTGTGCATGGTGGCCACAGCTGGCATGCCCTCTTCTGCAGAGGCATGCCCATGGGTGGTGGCTGGCCGGCTGATGCGCGTTTCTCAACTGCAAGCAGGGGGCGGTTGGCTGCTGGCCTGGCTCTACATATGTACGTATATCTAGCTATATAATATTATGACTTGTATATAATTATATATATGTGTATGGGTGGGTGTATGCATGTGTGCATGGGCGGGCGGCTGCTGGCCTGGATACACATGTGCGTATGTATATATACATATGCATATACATGTACAAATATACATACATATACATATATATATAAAATTATATATGCATATATGGGTGTGTACGCATGCATGTGTGTAGGTAGGTATAGGTAGGTATGTTTGTATGTGCACGTGCATGGCCACGATCCATTTGCATCAGAGGGGCTCTGATGATGCCAGTGCGGACCCTCTTGTGCCATGGTTGCGCAACGACTGCCCCACTGGCAGCGGTGGATGCCCCATGGCCCATGCACACCCATGGCCCCTTGGCTCCCCCGGAGAGGATCAAGGCGATGCCTTTTGCCACCCGTGATGCATGCTATGTCTGTCACGTAGAAATGGCATCATGGATGCATCATGACGCATCGCCTCATGTCCCGGGCCATGGTGATGTCGTCCATCATGCACGGGATGGATCCATCCATGCATGATGGATGCGGGAGGAGGAGCCAGAGGCGGTTCTTTTTTAGGGGCATTTCCCCCCCAGGACCTGCTTGCAGCAGTCCTATTTTCTCTACATACATGGCACGATCCATGGGCTAGACATGCCAAGGTGCACGGGGGCGGGTGAGGGGGCCGTGGGTTGGCGGCATGGTACACCCTAGCCTCCCTAGTACATGGATGCATGGCATGGTTCAAGACATTATACCTGCATGGAGAGCTCCACACATGCAGCATGCGCGCATGGTCATGCATGGAGGTACCCACAATGCATGTACCAGCACAAACTGCACATGCACAAAGACATGACGATATGACCTGATACACCATGCCAAGTCGTCAGTGAAGGTAGACAGGGCCATATGGGCCCTTTGAGTCACCTCCCCTACCGGCTCACTAGGTGAAGACAGGCTGCAAACACTGCACAGATCCATCCACACATGCACGCGCCCAACCATGCACACACATGCCATGCATGCAAGGTACAAGCAATGGCACATGTGCACAGGAGTAACAATAACTACATTGACTGCTAATACACAGAGGGGGAGGGGCCTAAGCTCTTTTATGACCATGTAGGGCAACATTCCAAAAGGATACACTACAGGGTACAAAACAATGGCACATGTGCAAAGAGGTTACAATTAATACATCAACTGCTAATACACAGAGAGGGAGGGACCTAGGCTCTTTCATGACCATGTAGGGCAATAATTTATTCGAGGCTGTCCAGGTATATAGGCCAGGAATCAGAAAGGGGGTGTGAAGTGCAGCTAAGCATGGGGAAGAACAGCACAAAGCAGTCCCGCACTCTGGTGAGGAAGCGATCCCGGAAGATATACAGACTGAGGCATGTGAGGCCATGGAGGAGACTGACAGGCAGACGCAAACTACTCCAGCGACAGGCAAGTGGCTCGATCTACTGGAGTGCTGTTCTTGCACCCACAAACTGACTGTTAAGGATAGGTAGCTAGGAACGGGTTCCACTGCACAGAGTTAGGGCGAGGGGATTAAGTGGGGGTGGGAGACAGGGGAAGCTTCCCAAGCCCCGTAGTGTTACAGAAATTACATTTCCTTCATGGGCAGAGCTCCCCCTCCCCCCATAGTGACTACACCCATGGAAGAAAATAAAATGTACTGTAATGATCAATGCACACCACTCGCCACTACAGGCAAGAAAGAAGCACGGCAGCCAACAACACCCAGCACCTGCTGTGAGGGCATCACCAGGCAAGCGGTGCCGTCAGCTGGATTTGACCGTCTATCCAGAGCTAGAGGAAGAGATGGACAAAATGGAAGATTTCTTTCAGATGGAGCATAATCTACATAGGAAGGGTGGACATCTGCATCCGGAAACATGGCGAAAAGTTCGGATGCACATTCTAAGTGAGTCTATTTGTATGCCTATGTGCCTGACCTTGGTACGGTGGCATTCCGTGTAGAGTGAAGGTGTGTATATATATATATATATATATATATATATGGGTTGTAACCATGGCCTCACATTTGGACCATCCTAGTGTATTTGCAGTATGCGGTCAATCAAGGTGACACACCATCACTAGAGAGCTTTCTGCAAGAGGACACGATGCAGGGCTTTCTGGGATACATCAAGGTAGGCTGATGCAGCAGGGCATACAGAAGGGCGCACACCTGACCACTTCCGTGCATTTTACACATACTGTACGCAGGCCGATGGTGACATCAAGGAAAGTACAATGAAGACGTACGTGAACCACTTCCGCTACGTGGTGCAATACTTAGCCGCTGGGAACAAGCAGCCAACGAGTTCCTTTCCAATGGCCACCTATCTCAGCAACAGATGCCAGCATTATCACAGGGTCAGTGCCAGATCCAAAGCCGAGCACTCATGGCAAGTGCTGGACAGCAAAAGTCAGTGGATTCACTGGTACGTACGTACGTACGGTAGGTGTCATGCTACTCGCCACCTGCGAATGGATATCTCTTACTCCTAACTCTAATGTGCTGCTACACTACAGGCCAGATGTTTTGACAGCAGTACAGCAGTGCAAGGATGACTTCACAGTGGAGACGAATAGCAAGAAGAAGGCAGAGCTCAGCCAGCAACTGCTGGCATTGCTCATGTACACGTCAATAACACCTGGCCGCTGCAAGGAGTACACCACGTTGAAGTTTGTGGTCCATGAGGACTTGCCAGCCATGAGAGTGAATCCCGAGGCTCCAAATTGTGTGCACATCACAGCCAGGGGAGATGCAGCGGCCATGGTGCTGGCAGACCACAAAACATCCAAACGCTATGGAAGCGACCACATCCTTCTAAGTGGGGACAGTCCGCTGCTGAGACATCTGTCCCAGCACATACAGTTGTATCGGCACGTTCTGTCCGGTACAGAGGACAACAACTGTCTGTTTGTGGTAAGTACAGACAAAAAGAGAGAGGCAGGGGATGCCGCACACATGTTAATAGGTACCCATTCTACATCTCCACAGAATCGCAGGGGGACAGCATTCGTGGGCGCCAAGTGGACCAACTACATCAAGAGAATCTTTCTGCAGTACACGGGGAAGGCCATCGTTCCTACAATTCTCCGGTCATCCTTTGTGACTTTCAATGAGGGGCAAACACTTCCGCCACACCTCAAGCAATCGATTGCTGCCAGCATGCGGCACAATCGATCTACTGTAAGTGGTCCCCATGATGGAGGAAGTGAACGCCTATTTACATATGCATGCCTATCCACGAATTCACCATCCCTTATCCCAACCTATCCATGGTCTTTCTCCACGGCAGGCACTCCAAGACTATGATCGCAGAACCAAAATTGACAGAAACCAGGAGGCTCACCTGTACGCTGAGGGCCTGCTCCAAAAGGTACTGAATACTAGTGGTCTAGATCCACCAACGACACAGGAGGAGCCGCCCGAGGGACCCACATGCAACCAGCAGCAGTCCCAAACCACACCAATGACACAGGAGGAGCCGCCCGAGGGACCCACATGCAACCAGCAGCAGTCCCAAACCACACCAATGACACAGGAGGAGCCGCCCGAGGGATCCACGCGCAACCAGCAGCAGTCCCCAACCACACCAATCACACAGGAGGAGCCGCCCGAGGGATCCACGCGCAACCAGCAGCAGTCCCCAACCACACCAATCACACAGGAGGAGCCGCCCGAGGGACCCACACGCAACCAGCAGCAGTCCCCAACCACACCAATCACACAGGAGGAGCCGCCCGAGGGATCCACCCGCAACCAGCAGCAGTCCCCAAGCTTGCCAATGGCACAGCTGGAGCCACCCGAGGCGGGGGAAGCTGTCGCGGTGGTGGAAAAAGAGTCGACAGTAACCAGACCGCGCATATGGATAGGGCGTTGCCTACGTGTTGACGGCAATGACGTCGTCATAACTCCATTCAAAGAAATCAGCAGGGACGTATTCATATTCCAAGTGGGAGGAAAGAGGCAAAGGGCACACTTGCGCGATGTAGTGAGCCCAATAGACCTCACCCACAATGCGACTGACAACACGTACAGACTGCGCACTACAAGAACAGAAATTCACCTGTGTCTATCACCTGTATTGTAATCCTTACTTTTTTGTATTGTAAATGACTCAAAGTTTGGACAGCTTGTCATCAAGAGTTTAATTAGTGCAGTGTTCTAGGCACTGCCCTATTTCAGTAGTATAGTAATTTACTACATTAAATGCTATATATATAGCATATATAATAACGTATTACTTCATATATAAAATTTATTTTAAATATATTATAGATAATTACTGTAATTAGTACAATAATTATAATTTTATTGATATCTAAAACGAAATGAGTTCCGGCTAACATAAGTTAGGGTTCAACAGTTGGGGTGCACGCAAAAGTTAGGGTTCACAAGTACGGGTTATATAAAAGTTAGGGTTCAACAGTTGGGGTAAATGAAAGAGTTAGGGTTCAGCAGTTGGGGTAAATGAAAGAGTTAGGGTTCAACAGCTGGGGTGAATGCTAAACGTTTAGGTTCAGTAGTCGGGGCAAAGGAAAAAGTTAGGGTTAACAGCTGGGGTTCAGGGAAAAGTTAGGGTTAGGGGGTAAGGTAACACTATGTGCAGGGAAGTGGGGTTGTTAGGGGTAAAGGTGGGGTGCCGTGTGGTAAAGGTGGGCTAGTTCAGCATAAAAGAGGGGCAAATTTGGGGTAAATGTGGGGCAAATTTGGGGTAAAGGTGGGGCGATACTTAAAAAAGGAGAGGTTTGAACAGGGTAACAAAATACTCACATAGGTGGTCTCCCCGGGTCAAGGGTTAGGGTCAAGGGTTAGGGTCAGGGTTAGGGTCAGGGTTAGGGTCAGGGTTAGGGTCAGGGTTAGGGTCAGGGTTAGGGTCAGGGTTAGGGTCAGGGTTAGGGTCAGGGTTAGGGTCAGGGTTAGGGTCAGGGTTAGGGTCAGGGTTAGGGTCAGGGTTAGGGTCAGGGTTAGGGTCAGGGTTAGGGTCAGGGTTAGGGTCAGGGTTAGGGTCAGGGTTACAGGGGGTTCCCCAAACATGACCATGTGAGATATGGGTATCATGGAATAGCCCATTAAAAGAAGAATTGATTTGTGAAAAAAAACCCTAAAAAACCCTAACAGTTTTTTAGAAAATTTGCTTTTTGTAGGTGACAAAAAATGATGAAGTACAAAATAACCATAGGGGAGCACCGGAAGTGAACTCAGGAACATTTTTGAAAAAAAATTTGTGATAGAAAAATTTTCTAAGTATTGGTCGTCTAATGTGAGGGGTACGAAAAGGGTAAAATTTTAGGGAAATAAACATCAGGGAGCACCGGAAGTGAACTCAGGAACAATTTTGAAAAAAATTGTGATTGAAAAATTTTCTAAGTATTGGTCGCCTACTGTGAGGGGTAACAAAAGAGTTAAATTTTAGGAAAATAACCATTAGGGAGTACCGGAAGTGAACTGAGGAACTTTTGTTGAAAAATTTTGTGACGGAAAATTAAAAAAAAAATTTTTTTTTTCTTTTTTTTTTTTCTTTTTTTTATTGTATCTTTAGATCCCTAACATCAAGCCTAATCCTTAGGGTTAGGGTTAACCCTGCGTTCATCCCTCACCTCTGCTGCTTCAGCTGGCCCACGCCAGCGCCGTCTCAAAAGTGGCCATTTTGGTCATTGCGCAATCAAAGAATGACGCAATGTAATAATTATTATGGTTAGTAGCGGCATGTCTTGCAATGATTTAATGTAAGTACGTATTGGTACCGGGGTGCGAGCGGCTCGCGCCGATTTTTCAAAATTGCCTGCCGGAGGAATGATATAAATGTCCATACATGCCATCTGCTGCTTACAGCAGCCCCTATCCCGTAATGCTTAAGGCTGCATTTTTGGCCCTCAAAAGTGTACAAGCAAAGTGGGATCCGAATAGGCCATACTTGCATGGCGCACCTGGCAGAGGGTGGTCACAGCAACCATGGCAAAATCAGCACCCTGCAGCTCTCCCCGGCCGGGTTGCTACGGAGGAAGACCCCGCCCCCAGGCTGCAATTGCAGCTTGGCAGGCCCTCTGCCGCAGCATGCTCGCGCCTGCACACAGAACGGCGGTGCCACCCTGTAATGGAGCCTTTGCCCTGCGCCACGCTGCATTCGGGGAGCTGCACGCCCAACGTGCAGGTTCACGGAGTGCTTCCAAATCGAGCAAAATGACCCACCGAAAGACCCACAAAAGGACCGACAAACTAAGTGCACTTTCGCATCATCGCTGTGCGCACTTAGAACGGAGTGCACCTGCTCGTGCACAGCCCTTTGGCGCGCGCGCAGCATCTGCTGGAGGCCTTAATTTAAAGCGTCCCCCTTGGTGGAGGGGCTAGCAGCTCAGCTGGATAATCGTATTCATGCGTATTAAATGGCCGACCATGTGTGTATATAATTATATATATATACAGTGCAAGTTACAATAATGGATAATACATAAATATATAGTCGGCCATTTTTGCCATTGCGCAGTAGGGGGCCGAGCAGAATGGACCAGCCCTTCCAGGAAAGAGGTCCAGGAGGCTCTTTGCAAGGTAAGTTTGGACTTTTTTTTTGGTCTATGTTCTTGATTCTGTCGGGGTACTTCTGTGGTACGTTTGAGATTAATAGTGTGCCCCATTCCTGATCCGGTTCCACCACCGAGCGAGTGTTTGCTGGAATTCCAGAATTTCTGACGATGTCTAGAACGGAGTCCACCAATTTCGCTCCCTCGGTGTTGTAACCCCCCATTTGATAAGGCCGGATCGTCCCAGAATTTCAGGAAGGCCTCACCAGTAGTATCATTGTGTCTGACTGTAGATCAAGAGTGTGCGTCTGCGCTACGGCGCTTCCCTGTCTCGTAGCATGCTGATATTGCCCATTGTGGGCGGCGAAGTGAAGGGGGGTGGCAGCGGGGGAAAAGCAACGATGAGGGGCAGGGAGAAGGGGGTCGGTGGTTACTTAGGGTGGTGTGATGTTGGGGGGGATGCTCACCCCTCGAGGCAGGCTGCTGGTTACCTCCTCGCGCAGCGATGGTGGCCATGAGCTGTCTTGGGAGCCGGCGCACCACAAGACAGCTCGAACCATGGGGTGCTGCAATCCCCAATCCGCAGCATGGCGAGCGAAAAAATCCAGCCAGTACGACTATGGACTATGGATGGATGGATGGATGGATGGATGGATGGATGGATGGATATATATATAGGCATGTATGTATGTATGCGCATATGCACACACATGCGCATGCACTTACACAAATAGTATCATATTATATACATTTGCTGAATACCTGCTTACAGCGCTGTAAGCAGGTAGTTGGCATAAAGCGTTGAGAAACTCGGCTTGGATCGCGGAGGCGACTGTGGATGTCCATCCATGTACATAGTGCATCCATCATGGACATCCACAGTCGCCTCTGCGGGGATCCAAGCCGAGTATCATATTATATACATTTGCTGACTACCTGCTTACAGCGCTGTAAGCAGGTAGTTGGCATAAAGCGTTGAGAAACTCGGCTTGGATCGCGGAGGCGACTGTGGATGTCCATCCATGTACATAGTGCATCCATCATGGACATCCACAGTCGCCTCTGCGGGGATCCAAGCCGAGTATCATATTATATACATTTGCTGACTACCTGCTTACAGCGCTGTAAGCAGGTAGTTGGCATAAAGCGTTGAGAAACTCGGCTTGGATCGCGGAGGCGACTGTGGATGTCCATCCATGTACATAGTGCATCCATCATGGACATCCACAGTCGCCTCTGCGGGGATCCAAGCCGAGTATCATATTATATACATTTGCTGACTACCTGCTTACAGCGCTGTAAGCAGGTAGTTGGCATAAAGCGTTGAGAAACTCGGCTTGGATCGCGGAGGCGACTGTGGATGTCCATCCATGTACATAGTGCATCCATCATGGACATCCACAGTCGCCTCTGCGGGGATCCAAGCCGAGTTTCTCAACGCTTTATGCCCACTACCTGCTTACAGCGCTGTAAGCAGGTAGTCAGCAAATGTATAATATGATGATATTCTTTTTATACTCTATTATGTGTGTGTGGGGGCCGGTGTGTATGTATGTATGTGTGTGTGTGTGTGTGTGTGTGTGTGTGTGTGTGTGTGTGTGTGTGTGTGTGTGTGTGTGTGTGTGTGTGTGTGTGTGTGTGTGTGTGTGTGTGTGTGTGTGTGTGTGTGTGTGTGTGTGTGTGTGTGTGTGTGTGTGTGGTGTAGCATTTACCCCTTCTTAACGAGCTGTTGAGGCCATAGGCATGCCCACAACACTTTGTACTTCAAAGGCAACAGCAGAAGGGACTTTGAACTGCATTGTACTGACGAAGACCTTCGCGGTCGAAACGTCTACATTTCTATCTGTTTCTTCACTGCTACGTGATTGCTCAAAAATTTGCCCAGTCCTACCTATGCCGTAGCAATGAGCCTCTACCAAATTACTTTGAACTTTGACCAGTCTGCTGTACCTGCCTTTGAAACAGAGCACTGCATCTCCTAGGTAACCACTTACACCCAGTTCAATTACACACAAGGACTTAATAATGCAATAATTGTGTGCGTGTGTGCGTGTGTGCGCGCGCGAGTGTGTGTGTGTGTGTGTGTGTGTGTGTGTGTGTGTGTGTGTGTGTGTGTGTGTGTGTGTGTGTGTGTGAGTGAAGTGTGCATGAACATAATCAAGAGTGCACTGCACTGATGAGCCCCAACAGGGCGAAACGGCCTCAGTGCCGTCTGCAGTTCTCTTTCTCTTTGCTCCCTACAATTATATTTTGTGTGTGTTGGAGGGCATATCGGTACCTATACCTATACCTAACCTATCCGATCCACAATGCATGTAACTAGGTATATACATATGCACACCTACATGTGTGTATATATATATATATATATATGCATTTAATATTATTATGTGTGTATGGGGATGCATGTAGGCTGCATGGAACGACGGTTGATATACGGATGGATGTCTCTGTACGTACATATATACATGCCACCTTGCATGCGCATATATGCATGAACAATGCAGCGCTGAATGCATATATATGCAATGTAGCTGTGCCCTATCCCCATCATCATCATCATCATCATCATCATCATCATCATCATCATCACCCCCCTCCCCCCAGCAAGGTACGTGGCAAATGGGGCACCATGCATTGCACAGATCCATTCAGACAAAGACGTACGTATACATATAAGGCATACCCCCCGCTGTAAGCAGGTCCTGGAAAAGATGCCCCTAAAAAAGACGTCCACTTCTTGCAGAAATGTGCCCAATGCATCTATGACAGTGTCATGAGAGCAGTGATGATGATGATGATGATGATGATGATGATGATGATGCGTGCGATGCCAGGCGGAACTGTTTTTAGGGGCATCTTTTCCAGGACCTGCTTACAGCGGGGGGTATGCCTTCTGTATAATTATATATTTGTATGTATGTATATGTATATATATGGGTGGGTGCATGTATGTGTGCTCTTCTGCATAGGCATGCCCATGGGTGGCGGGCGGCCGGCTGCTGGCCTGGCTATAATACATGTACGTATGTATATATGCATATACATAATTATATAGATATAGATAGATAGATATACATATACATAATTATATGTATATATATATATATATATAATATTATATATAGGTGTGTGTATGCATGCATGCGTGTAGGTAGGTATAGGTAGGTATGCTTGCATGTCCGCTTCTTGCAGAAATGTGCCCAATGCATCTATGACAGTGTCATGAGAGCAGTGATGATGATGATGATGATGATGATGATGATGATGATGATGATGATGATGATGATGATGCGTGCGATGCCAGGCGGAACTGTTTTTAGGGGCATCTTTTCCAGGACCTGCTTACAGCGGGGGGTATGCCTTCTGTATAATTATATATTTGTATGTATGTATATGTATATGGGTGGGTGCATGTATGTGTGCTCTTCTGCATAGGCATGCCCATGGGTGGCGGGCGGGCGGCTGCTGGCCTGGCTATAATACATGTACGTATGTATATATGCAATATACATATACATAATTATATATATATATATAATATTATATATAGGTGTGTGTACGCATGCATGCGTGTAGGTAGGTATAGGTAGGTATGCTTGCATGTGTAAGTGCATGGCCACGATCCATTTGCATCAGAGGGGCTCTGATGATGCCAGTGCGGACCCCCTTGTGCCATGGTTGCACAAGGGGGTCCGCACTGGCAGCGGTGGATGCCCCCACCCATGGCCCCTTGGCTCCCCCGGAGAGGATCAAGGCGATGCCTTTTGCCACCCGTGATGCATGCTATGGCATACATGGATGCACCCATGGCATGATGGGCCACCGTACGCTCGTGCAGATGTGGATGGCATGCATCATCATTGTGGATCCATGCGGCAGGTGCATGCATGTGCGCCAACCGGTGGCACATGGTCTGTACGTGTGTACACTATGCATGGTGGAGTGACCCATCCAGTGCCATAATGCACCCGTGGCGAGGGAGCTGGCATATGTGTGCATGGTGGCCACAGCTGGCATGCCCTCTTCTGCAGAGGCATGCCCATGGGTGGTGGCTGGCCGGCTGATGCGCGTTTCTCAACTGCAAGCAGGGGGCGGTTGGCTGCTGGCCTGGCTCTACATATGTACGTATATCTAGCTATATAATATTATGACTTGTATATAATTATATATATGTGTATGGGTGGGTGTATGCATGTGTGCATGGGCGGGCGGCTGCTGGCCTGGATACACATGTGCGTATGTATATATACATATGCATATACATGTACAAATATACATACATATACATATATATATAAAATTATATATGCATATATGGGTGTGTGCATGCATGTGTGTAGGTAGGTATAGGTAGGTATGTTTGTATGTGCACGTGCATGGCCACGATCCATTTGCATCAGAGGGGCTCTGATGATGCCAGTGCGGACCCTCTTGTGCCATGGTTGCGCAACGACTGCCCCACTGGCAGCGGTGGATGCCCCATGGCCCATGCACACCCATGGCCCCTTGGCTCCCCCGGAGAGGATCAAGGCGATGCCTTTTGCCACCCGTGATGCATGCTATGTCTGTCACGTAGAAATGGCATCATGGATGCATCATGACGCATCGCCTCATGTCCCGGGCCATGGTGATGTCGTCCATCATGCACGGGATGGATCCATCCATGCATGATGGATGCGGGAGGAGGAGCCAGAGGCGGTTCTTTTTTAGGGGCATTTCCCCCCCAGGACCTGCTTGCAGCAGTCCTATTTTCTCT
This sequence comes from Aplysina aerophoba, assembly GCA_949841015.1. Taxonomy (NCBI): domain Eukaryota; kingdom Metazoa; phylum Porifera; class Demospongiae; order Verongiida; family Aplysinidae; genus Aplysina; species Aplysina aerophoba. The sequence continues at coordinate 58,639 of CATKZD010000016.1, forward strand.
ACATACATGGCACGATCCATGGGCTAGACATGCCAAGGTGCACGGGGGCGGGTGAGGGGGCCGTGGGTTGGCGGCATGGTACACCCTAGCCTCCCTAGTACATGGATGCATGGCATGGTTCAAGACATTATACCTGCATGGAGAGCTCCACACATGCAGCATGCGCGCATGGTCATGCATGGAGGTACCCACAATGCATGTACCAGCACAAACTGCACATGCACAAAGACATGACGATATGACCTGATACACCATGCCAAGTCGTCAGTGAAGGTAGACAGGGCCATATGGGCCCTTTGAGTCACCTCCCCTACCGGCTCACTAGGTGAAGACAGGCTGCAAACACTGCACAGATCCATCCACACATGCACGCGCCCAACCATGCACACACATGCCATGCATGCAAGGTACAAGCAATGGCACATGTGCACAGGAGTAACAATAACTACATTGACTGCTAATACACAGAGGGGGAGGGGCCTAAGCTCTTTTATGACCATGTAGGGCAACATTCCAAAAGGATACACTACAGGGTACAAAACAATGGCACATGTGCAAAGAGGTTACAATTAATACATCAACTGCTAATACACAGAGAGGGAGGGACCTAGGCTCTTTCATGACCATGTAGGGCAATAATTTATTCGAGGCTGTCCAGGTATATAGGCCAGGAATCAGAAAGGGGGTGTGAAGTGCAGCTAAGCATGGGGAAGAACAGCACAAAGCAGTCCCGCACTCTGGTGAGGAAGCGATCCCGGAAGATATACAGACTGAGGCATGTGAGGCCATGGAGGAGACTGACAGGCAGACGCAAACTACTCCAGCGACAGGCAAGTGGCTCGATCTACTGGAGTGCTGTTCTTGCACCCACAAACTGACTGTTAAGGATAGGTAGCTAGGAACGGGTTCCACTGCACAGAGTTAGGGCGAGGGGATTAAGTGGGGGTGGGAGACAGGGGAAGCTTCCCAAGCCCCGTAGTGTTACAGAAATTACATTTCCTTCATGGGCAGAGCTCCCCCTCCCCCCATAGTGACTACACCCATGGAAGAAAATAAAATGTACTGTAATGATCAATGCACACCACTCGCCACTACAGGCAAGAAAGAAGCACGGCAGCCAACAACACCCAGCACCTGCTGTGAGGGCATCACCAGGCAAGCGGTGCCGTCAGCTGGATTTGACCGTCTATCCAGAGCTAGAGGAAGAGATGGACAAAATGGAAGATTTCTTTCAGATGGAGCATAATCTACATAGGAAGGGTGGACATCTGCATCCGGAAACATGGCGAAAAGTTCGGATGCACATTCTAAGTGAGTCTATTTGTATGCCTATGTGCCTGACCTTGGTACGGTGGCATTCCGTGTAGAGTGAAGGTGTGTATATATATATATATATATATATATATATGGGTTGTAACCATGGCCTCACATTTGGACCATCCTAGTGTATTTGCAGTATGCGGTCAATCAAGGTGACACACCATCACTAGAGAGCTTTCTGCAAGAGGACACGATGCAGGGCTTTCTGGGATACATCAAGGTAGGCTGATGCAGCAGGGCATACAGAAGGGCGCACACCTGACCACTTCCGTGCATTTTACACATACTGTACGCAGGCCGATGGTGACATCAAGGAAAGTACAATGAAGACGTACGTGAACCACTTCCGCTACGTGGTGCAATACTTAGCCGCTGGGAACAAGCAGCCAACGAGTTCCTTTCCAATGGCCACCTATCTCAGCAACAGATGCCAGCATTATCACAGGGTCAGTGCCAGATCCAAAGCCGAGCACTCATGGCAAGTGCTGGACAGCAAAAGTCAGTGGATTCACTGGTACGTACGTACGTACGGTAGGTGTCATGCTACTCGCCACCTGCGAATGGATATCTCTTACTCCTAACTCTAATGTGCTGCTACACTACAGGCCAGATGTTTTGACAGCAGTACAGCAGTGCAAGGATGACTTCACAGTGGAGACGAATAGCAAGAAGAAGGCAGAGCTCAGCCAGCAACTGCTGGCATTGCTCATGTACACGTCAATAACACCTGGCCGCTGCAAGGAGTACACCACGTTGAAGTTTGTGGTCCATGAGGACTTGCCAGCCATGAGAGTGAATCCCGAGGCTCCAAATTGTGTGCACATCACAGCCAGGGGAGATGCAGCGGCCATGGTGCTGGCAGACCACAAAACATCCAAACGCTATGGAAGCGACCACATCCTTCTAAGTGGGGACAGTCCGCTGCTGAGACATCTGTCCCAGCACATACAGTTGTATCGGCACGTTCTGTCCGGTACAGAGGACAACAACTGTCTGTTTGTGGTAAGTACAGACAAAAAGAGAGAGGCAGGGGATGCCGCACACATGTTAATAGGTACCCATTCTACATCTCCACAGAATCGCAGGGGGACAGCATTCGTGGGCGCCAAGTGGACCAACTACATCAAGAGAATCTTTCTGCAGTACACGGGGAAGGCCATCGTTCCTACAATTCTCCGGTCATCCTTTGTGACTTTCAATGAGGGGCAAACACTTCCGCCACACCTCAAGCAATCGATTGCTGCCAGCATGCGGCACAATCGATCTACTGTAAGTGGTCCCCATGATGGAGGAAGTGAACGCCTATTTACATATGCATGCCTATCCACGAATTCACCATCCCTTATCCCAACCTATCCATGGTCTTTCTCCACGGCAGGCACTCCAAGACTATGATCGCAGAACCAAAATTGACAGAAACCAGGAGGCTCACCTGTACGCTGAGGGCCTGCTCCAAAAGGTACTGAATACTAGTGGTCTAGATCCACCAACGACACAGGAGGAGCCGCCCGAGGGACCCACATGCAACCAGCAGCAGTCCCAAACCACACCAATGACACAGGAGGAGCCGCCCGAGGGACCCACATGCAACCAGCAGCAGTCCCAAACCACACCAATGACACAGGAGGAGCCGCCCGAGGGATCCACGCGCAACCAGCAGCAGTCCCCAACCACACCAATCACACAGGAGGAGCCGCCCGAGGGATCCACGCGCAACCAGCAGCAGTCCCCAACCACACCAATCACACAGGAGGAGCCGCCCGAGGGACCCACACGCAACCAGCAGCAGTCCCCAACCACACCAATCACACAGGAGGAGCCGCCCGAGGGATCCACCCGCAACCAGCAGCAGTCCCCAAGCTTGCCAATGGCACAGCTGGAGCCACCCGAGGCGGGGGAAGCTGTCGCGGTGGTGGAAAAAGAGTCGACAGTAACCAGACCGCGCATATGGATAGGGCGTTGCCTACGTGTTGACGGCAATGACGTCGTCATAACTCCATTCAAAGAAATCAGCAGGGACGTATTCATATTCCAAGTGGGAGGAAAGAGGCAAAGGGCACACTTGCGCGATGTAGTGAGCCCAATAGACCTCACCCACAATGCGACTGACAACACGTACAGACTGCGCACTACAAGAACAGAAATTCACCTGTGTCTATCACCTGTATTGTAATCCTTACTTTTTTGTATTGTAAATGACTCAAAGTTTGGACAGCTTGTCATCAAGAGTTTAATTAGTGCAGTGTTCTAGGCACTGCCCTATTTCAGTAGTATAGTAATTTACTACATTAAATGCTATATATATATCATATATAATAACGTATTACTTCATATATAAAATTTATTTTAAATATATTATAGATAATTACTGTAATTAGTACAATAATTATAATTTTATTGATATCTAAAACGAAATGAGTTCCGGCTAACATAAGTTAGGGTTCAACAGTTGGGGTGCACGCAAAAGTTAGGGTTCACAAGTACGGGTTATATAAAAGTTAGGGTTCAACAGTTGGGGTAAATGAAAGAGTTAGGGTTCAGCAGTTGGGGTAAATGAAAGAGTTAGGGTTCAACAGCTGGGGTGAATGCTAAACGTTTAGGTTCAGTAGTCGGGGCAAAGGAAAAAGTTAGGGTTAACAGCTGGGGTTCAGGGAAAAGTTAGGGTTAGGGGGTAAGGTAACACTATGTGCAGAGAAGTGGGGTTGTTAGGTAGAGTCAGGTCCAGTTAGGGTTAGTAAAGGTTGGACAAGGGTCGAGCAAGGGTTAGGGTTAGGGTTAGGGTTAGGGTTATCGAACAAGGGTTAGGGCGCTGTTTTCGATGCAGTGTCAGCCTTGCAGAAGTCGCCTTAGGCCTTTTTAACCTACCTTTGGCTCGCCATTCAACTCATTTCTGCCTTGTGCAGACTCCCTGCTGGCTGTGGTAGGCTGCGGAGTGGTCCGCATGCTTCTAGTGCTGCCGTGTGGGCTTATTGGTGTACGATAGCATGACGTGAGCGACTCCCCCGCGGAGCACTGTGGCTATCAGTATTCACTCTACATGCCTGAGGCGATTATGCCTTGAATAAAGCATAGGTGGGCCAGGTGGGCCAATACAAAAATAGACCATGGTGTTACAATGACGCATAGTGCATGAGTGGAGCCTGCCGGAGTCAAGTGTGTGGATGTTTGCTGAGGTGCAGCTCCGTGGGCGTTGACCGTAGGTGGTATGTGTTGTCGCTGGGGCTATAGTGGCAGTCCACCGGGTAGATCCACTGATCTGAGGTGGCCTTTCGGACTTGGCCCACCTCGCAGTGGTACCTGTTTCCACCAATGTGGGACATTCTCAAATACCTCAGCCTCGACTTGTCTTTGCTGAGTCGCTGGACTTTACCAACCTCGATGTTTGGTTCTGTCACTGTGGATCCCGGCATAACAATTGCCACAATGTCCCCCATCCCGGGGCCTTCTCCATCGCTGTCACTGTCGCTGTCGCCGCCGCCGCATGCGGCTGGCTCCCTGGTTGATGATGGTCCAGCCACATCGCCTGTGCCGGCAGTGGACAGGAGGACCGTCTTGAGCAGGTTCCCGGTGTACTCCCGGCCCTTGTTCTCGCGGTCCACCTGGGTGCGCCTGTCGTAGTGTTCTATTTGCTGCAAAGTCACAAACGGGGGGATGCATGTTTAAGCATTGGTGGGTGTGGGTGTTGCTATGGTATGGTATGGTATGTGCGTTGTGTGCGCATGTGGAGTTGGATGGGTGGATTAGGGCGAGGGTGGATATAGCAGTGCCTACTCACCGCCCGCCTGCTGTGCCGCATGGCTGCGGCCATAGATTCCTTGTCGGCCTCTGATAGGTTTGACTTCTCGCAGTGCGTGACAAAAATTGATCGAAGCAGCGTGGGCCCTATCCTTTTTTTAAGGTGGCATTCAAAGATGCTTTCTATGTACGATGTCCACGCACTAGCACTGTATGGTGCGCCTCTTTCGTTCTTAAAGAATGGGGGGATAGGCAAGGGACAAGGTAGAAATGAAGGAGAGTGAAATACGTAGGAACAAACAAGTGACCATATAAGTGGATTGGTGTACTGGGATGGCGATGGCAGTGGCAGTGGTGCATGCACGTGTACATGCATGTGCGCATACAAACATACATGCATACTCACCAGGAAGAGGAAGGTGCTCTGTCGTTCCGTCCCCTGCAGGAACTTCCTGTGGTCGTTCAAGTGCACGGCAATGTGCCTCAACAGCGGGGTGTCTTCATGTAGAGGTACAAAGTGATCCCCGTAGCTCTTGTGAGTTTTGTAGTCCGCCAGTAGCAGGTAGGCTCGGGTGCCATCGGTAGTGATGTGGAGGCGATTCGGTCTCTCTCGGTCAACCGCTGGCCGAGGCAATGTGTCGTGGGTGGCCACGTGTAATGTTTGAAATTCTTTGGCACGGCCAGGTGGGAGGGCAGTGTAGAATAGCACGGCGAGGAATTTCTGAGACTCCTGGGCCCTTCTCCGGGAGCCAGTTGCTCTCTCAAAGAGCCCCTTCTGCTGTCTGACAGCGTCCAGAACTTCATCCCTGAAGGGGGAGGGGGTGGTTACACTGCGTGAGTGTGTGTGTGTAATTGTAGGGTGTCATGGGGGTCAAGACCGAGGGTGACGGATGACTTGGAGCTACTCCACTGCAACTCTTTAGCGTACGTATCAAAAGCATGTCACGTCCACCCCGTAGGCTTACCATTCGGCCCACTTGTCCTTAGCCTCCAGTGCCTGCCAGCTTTGGTGGGCTGTAGACTGGACCACCTGCTTGCGGCATTGCACGATGAGCCTGCCGATGTTGAGGTAGTGCTCCTGCTGTGCGTAGGGCTTGTTGGCCTTTGTGTAGAGGTAGCGTAACCCGTACCTCAGGTTGTCAAGGTACCGGGCAATGGTGCTGCCCTGGAGACCCCTTCCTCGCAGGCTTCCCACAAACGCCTCAATCATGTCAGGATCCAGGAGGCACTCGAGGGTGGGGCTGGTTCTCTGTTCCTCTTTGACGTAGGCAAAAAACACTGGGCGTGTCAGAGATACGTACATGACTGTAGGATCAGTGTGTCCATGCATGCGCATGTGTGTGCGTAGTGGGCTGGGGTGTAGGAATGTGGAGTGGTGTGTGTGTGTGTGTGTGTGTGTGTGTGTGTGTGTGTGTGTGTGTGTGTGTGTGTGTGTGTGTGTGTGTGTGTGTGTGTGTGTGTGTGTGTGTGTGTGTGTGTGTGTGTGTGTGTGTGTGTGTGTGTGTGTGTGTGTGTGTGTGTGTGTGTGTGTGTGTGTGTGTGTGTGTGTGTGTGTGTGTGTGACAGGACACTTACGCAAATGGTGCAACTGGGCCCGGTCCCATGTGGCAGGTGCAATTGCATCGCGTCCCCTGTCCAAGCAGACTGGGTTCGTGAAGAAGTGCCTCATCTTGTTCATCTTTTCCCGTAAGGCCATGTGCTCCGGAGCATTAACATCGAGGTAGTTCCTTGTGCGTCCTCCCCTGTCAGTAGCCCCTCGCCACTGCTGCTTCGCTGGTGGCTGGTAGTCGCTCTCGTCACTGTCACCACTGCATTAATGGGCAAAGCGGGCGTGGTATGCAGTGAGTATGCTGCATGCACGTAACACTTGCATTATGCAGTCGGTGTACGAACACTGAGTGTGCAATGTCGTCTTCCACACATGTACTGCTAGTACTTGTACATACCGGTATACCGCCCACCCCTGACTTGTACCATGCAATTCAAACCTGAGCTCCGAGAAGTCATCTGGTGGTGTGGGGGACTGGGTTTCGTGTTCTTGCTCGGGGGTAGTGTCCATTGGGTGGGTCCGTGGGGGAGTCTCAGTGGGGTGGGGCCATGGGGGAGACTCGGTGGGCTGGTACCGTGGTGGGGTCTCGGTGGAGTGGTGCCATGGGGGAGACTCGGTGGGCTGGTACCGTGGGGGGGTATCGGTGGAGTGGTGCCATGGGGGAGTCCCAGCGGAATGGGGCTGTGGGAGAGCTGGAGTGTGGTGGGGCTGTGGGGGAGTCCCAGCGGAATGGGGCTGTGGGGGAGTCTCAGTGGGGTGGGGCCGTGGCGGGGTCCCAGCGGAATGGGGCTGTGGGAGAGCTGGAGTGGGGTGGGGCTGTGGGGGAGTCTCGGTGGGGTGGGGCTGTGGGGGAGTCCCAGCGGAATGGAGCTGTGGGGGAGCTGGAGTGGGGTGGGGCTGTGGGGCAGCTGGAGTGGGGTGGGGCTGTGGGGGAACTGGAGTGGGGTGGGGCCGTGGGGGAGTCTCAGTGGGGTGGGGCCATGGGAGAGTCTTGGTGGGGTGGGGCCGTGAGGGAGTCTTGGTGGGGTGGGGCCGTGGGGGAGTCTCGGTGGGGCGGGGCTGTGGGGGAGCTGGAGTGGGGTGGGGCTGTGGGGGAGCTGGAGTGGGGTGGGGCTGTGGGGGAGCTGGAGTGGGGTGGGGCCGTGGGGGAGCTGGAGTGGGGTGGGGCCGTGGGGGAGCTGGAGTGGGGTGGGGCCGTGGGGGAGCTGGAGTGGGGTGGGGCCGTGGGGAAGTCTCGGTGGGGTGGGGCTGTGGGGGAGTCCCAGCGGAATGGGGTTGTGGGGGAGTCTCAGTGGGGTGGGGCTGTGGGGGAGCTGGAGTGGGGTGGGGCTGTGGGGGAGCTGGAGTGGGGTGGAGCCGGGGGAGAGTCTCGGTGGGGTGGGGCTGTGGCGGAGTCCCAGCGGAATGGGGCTGTGGGAGAGTCTCGGTGGGGTGGGGCTGTGGCGGAGTCCCAGCGGAATGGGGCTGTGGGAGAGTCTCAGTGGGGTGGGGCTGTGGGGGAGTCTCAGTGGGGTGGGGCTGTGGGGGAGCTGAAGCGGTCTGGGTGGTAGCAGCCTGTCCTTGTGGGTCTGAGTGGGGTGGATAGCCAGGGTTAGGCCAGCCATGTGCGTGTACTGGTCGCTCTGGGCGAAAGTAAAGGGTGTGGGTGGCTAACAGGAGGGCAGTGGGCTGAAAAGGTACGCGTATGACTGACTCTGGTGTGATGCAGGCGCAAAGTAGGTGATCAGTCAGCCATGGTAGAGACTGGTGTGCATGTACGTACCTGCTTGTGAGCCTATTGCCGCCAGTGCAAAGGCAGCCGTCCACAGCTCTTGCCAGAAGGGGTCAGGTTTGCCTGCCATATGCTCGCTCGCCTTAGAAATTTGATTCTGCCCAACTAGCAACCCTCTCCAAATGCCTCCTTTTATACCCCTAGCCCTAATCCCCTCCCACAAGATGGCCCTGGGCAGATCCTGCTGCGCATTCCATGCCCCAGTTTGTGCATCCCCGCCCACAAGATGGCCCCTTGGAGGTACATGGTGGGCTTCTTTGTGGGCAGTGTGGTCAGTGTGCCAGACGCGTCCCTCCCACAAGGGTGCCCCTTCACTTTCCTGGCCTTTCATCCATGCATCCTTGCCAGTTAATGGCCTGGGGCGCTAATTGAGTGCCCCCCCAGCTGTATGGCTCTATACCCCTCCCACCTGGTGCAGTTGTTTTGGTTTGAACTGTTGTGTGTGTCATGCCTTTACGGTAATAATGCTCTCTATCCATATTGTGCCATGAAATGGAGCCATCCATGCAGCAGTAGCAGTAGCAGTAGCAGTAGCAGTAGCAGTAGCAGTAGCAGTAGCAGTAGCAGTAGCAGTAGCAGTAGCAGCAGCAGCAGCAGCAGCAGTAGCAGTAGCAGCAGCAGCAGCAGCAGCATAAGCGCTTACTTAAAAAGAAGAAAAAAAGGGGGGGGGAGAAAAAAGTGCATGCGTGTTACTTTTAAGTGCATGTGTGTTACTTTTAAGTGCATGTGTGTTACTTTTAAGTGCATCTGTGTTACTTTTAAGTGCATCTGTGTTACTTTTTATTGTTTTTGCCTTGTTTCCCCGCCCTCTTGCCGCGGGACCTGCCCCTGCCACGCCGGGCCCCACCATAGAAATGCTGGTGGGTGGCCTGGCTGCCTGGCTGCTGCAGCATTAGAATCCCCGTGTGAGGGGCAGTCCCCGGCAGCAGGGGCCTCTGGGGCTCTGGTGGCTGGGGCTCTGGTGGCTGGGGCTCTGGTGGCTGGGGCTCTGGTGGCCGTGTTGCCACCGCTGACGAGCCGGCTTCCCCTCCCTCTGAGGCAGGGGCCCTCTTCTGCAAGGGTGTAGGGCAGGGAGATTGTGGGCTCCTATTTGCACCACGTGGTGCCATGTGTATGTTGCACTGAGGAGGGCATGTAGCCCGAAACGTGCGCTGCATCCCCTGTGTTTGTTTACTTGCTGGGCAGCAGCTCAGGTGATGCAGCGAGCGTCTGCAACTCTTGTGTGTGGTGCGTGTGTGTGTGTGTGTGTGTGTGTGTGTGTGTGTGTGTGTGTGTGTGTGTGTGTGTGTGTGTGTGTGTGTGTGTGTGTGTGTGTGTGTGTGTGTGTGTGTGTGTGTGTGTGTGTGTGTGTGTAGGTAGGTATGTAGGTATAAATGGTGTATAGCAGTCCCCTGTGAACTAAGCCCCATGGCCAGCCTCACTCACCAAGTGTGCCATCAGGATGGCCGCACAAAGGGCCCACCATGGTCCGTGCGCCTTCGCTGGTGGCATTACATGGTGTGGTAGAGGACACATCGTCCCTATGTATGTATGTATGTATGTATGTATGTATGTATGTATGTATGTATGTATGTATGTATGTATGTATGTATGTATGTATGTATGTATGTATGTATGTATGTATGTATGTATGTATGTATGTATGTATGTATGTATGTATGTACGCATGTATGATCCTAACCCTTTCCACCACAGCGAGTCCCCCTTCTTCGGGGACCCCCACCTCCGCCTTCGCCTAGTGCTCCTGCATCTCCACCACGCGGTGGTAGTGGATGGATCAATGGATGGATGGATGGATGCAGGATGTACTCTTTTGACTGATTAGCAAGCTTATTTTGCAGCTGTACATGCATTAAGCATACAGTGACGTTGTATTTTCGATCATCTTACAATATGTATCATCGGGAAGTTAATTGCTTAGTCTTGTACCCAGTTGACAAAGGCCTTTGTAGACGAAGCGTCCTGCAATCATTGTTATTGATTCTGCTGTGTATTTGCTCACGATCAGTTCGACCGATATCAACAAAGTAGCAATGAGCCTTTACGATATCAAGTTATATACGATATCAAGTTATATATATCATGATCATGTAGACGCTTTTCTTGCATGAAGCCATGAAATGCAATCACTATCACATATAGATGCGCGACACTTGACCGCCCGGGGATTGCTGCCTGCAGGCAGAGGAGCAGCAGCAGCACGCGGAACGGGCACAGGCAGGTGTAGGGCGTGCACTCCGCTCGCCAACGCAGCTTCCCTTCCCTTCCCTTCCCTTGCAACACTATTATACGCGATACGCATCGTAACCGTTCCCTGCCTCATTATAAACACGGCCAAATCGTGCCTAAAACACCCTGGCATGCGCTCGTAGGGTCAGAGGCACCTGCAGATGACATGTATGGATGTAACATGCACTGCATCTAGCTGTCTAGCTAGCTATATACCAACTGGAAGAGGAATTGTGAATTGCTGTACGTTTGCATGTGGCGCGCATGTATTGGAGACTCGCGGCATATTATACGGCGCAAGTATGTATTTCATACAGTTACAGGGTAAGGGGAACTGCCAGGGTCAGGGTTAGCTGGGGTTCGGGCTTAGCTAGGGTTAGGGCTAGGGTTAGGGCTTAGGGTTCGGGCTTAGGGTGCCCTTACCAGCTTGCTCGCCGAACGCCTGATCCAATCCCGCTCGTTTTTAAAACCGGCCCAAAAGTGGTCCTGCACCCATGGCCGTCAGGGCACTCCTATGCAGTTCATCAGAAAGGAAGCAAGCCCACACGTCGAGGAAGCGGCCGAGACCCATCAAATTGCCACCATGCACGGATCTCAACCTCCTGCTGGTCGAGATGGGTCCTTCCCGGCGACTGCGCGCATCTCCAGCAGGCGGCAGAGGATTGCGAAAAGCATTTTTTCCCCTCCCCTCCCAAGGTGCTCGCGCGACGGCAGGTAATGATACGCGTGCACGAGAACCGGGACAACTCGCGCGATCA
>CATKZD010000016.1:75000-86886 GCA_949841015.1 Aplysina aerophoba
AAATCGTGACAGAAAAAGATGGTGCACTCACCTCCAATGCGCTGGAGCAACTTTCGGCTGGACTCTCAGTGGCACTGAGAGAAGCCCCAGCAGTATATGTTGAGCGTGCATCCCAGGCTGCAGCCAACCAGAGTGGGATCTTTGCAATCTTTCCCACTTGCATTGCCACATCCCCTGACATGGCTCCATCAAGCCTGCGGGAGCACTTCCGAGAAGGCGTGACGGACAGCTTTGTCATGAGAGATGGTGAGGCCATGTGCAAGGTCACATATCCCTCAAGACGCAGGAATGACAGTCACATGACTGTCTACGGCAGCAGCATCCCAGGTGCTGGCTTTGGACTCTTTGGCCGCCGCCAACCCCCACAGAGGGTCTGGGAGGAAGGCCAGGCTGCATCGCCGACCGTGGTAATAAGGAGGCATGACCAAGTGTGCCTCTACGCCAAGCACCCATTAGCGGTTCCATTGGAACAGTTGCCGACAGTGGATTATGTGCTGTCGGCAGAGGTCCGTGGCCGGGAACGCCTCTATGATGCTTCCACATATGATGGCAGCAACATTGGGCGTTTCGCCAACGATGCCGGCCTACTTCCTGGGCTCAAGGCCATGGTTCGCTTGTCGAACAAACTCTGCTACCCGGCAGGCTGTGAGTGGCAGGAAGTAGAGCAGATAGCAAAGAGCCATGCCAATGCCGTCTTCCAGGTGGCGGGCCCCTCGGCCGTCGTCCTGGTAGCAACCAAGGACATTGTCCTTGGCCAGCAGTCTCAGGAGATCTTCATTAGCTATGGTATTCAGGGGTACTGGCTGCCCTACATAGCTAGCAAGGTCTCAGAGTGGGGAGTTGCCAACGAAATGGTTCAGGCGGTAATGTGGTGTGCTACGTCTGAACAGTGCAACTGGCCCCCCAACCTGAGACAGCAATGCCTGGCTGACATGCAACGTGTTCAACCTGGCATTGACTGCAATGTCCCCTGCCCCTGGCCTGAGCTACTAGGCAGCACACTACCCCCGAGGCGCGCTCGATCAGGGCGCCTCCCTTAAGATGGCAGCAAGCGAAGTCGCGCGGTCTAACCGCAGCGAGTGGGAGCGCCCACACAGTGGGCTTGCACCTACAGTGGGAGCGCCTATGCAGTGGGCTTGCACCTACAGTCCGGGCGCCACGGACCACCACATATCGGCAGCCCGGTATGCACACACCATGCCAACCCTGCACCCACTTACCATGCCTGGTCCAACCCGCTTGCTGTACGGCAGCGAAATCCGCGACCACCTGCGACCTACATGCAGTACGCAGCGAACAAGACAGACAGACAGACAGGAATTGCTTGCTTGCTGCATAATTATATTGATTGCTGGGCTTGCATGAATTAATGATTGAATAGCTCTGACGGCATGATGGAGCCCAGCTACCTCCAGTGCTGGAGGTAGCTGGGCTTGCATAGTACGTATATTCAATATTCCATACTCCATATTTAATAATGCTTTAAGTTCCTCATGTGCATGCGCGCTAGGGCGACAGCCCCATGTAGCACTCAACAGGGTAATATAGTGTTAAAACAGATTAAAATTGACATGCCATAGTGTAACAGGTGAAGAGGGGACACCAATAGATCCGACCCTGGCCAGCTATTCTAAATATACTACCTTAGTCTTTCCCACAACCAGATTACATGCGAAGAAGCTATAGCAAGCCACGGTGTGTGTACTTATAAAATAGTAATGAAGAAGCAGTGCATCCTAAGCATGTTGGCTCTGATAAAGGCGGCCCTAGTCCACTTTGGAGCCCGGAACAAAATGGCGCCAAGTCTTGTCTGCGAGACTATCGGCGCGCTTAAAGAAGTGGCATACGCGCTATCATTCAAAGCCATGCGTGGTACGTACCTTGTACATCCGCTTGCGACTGTACGTGGGGAGCCAAGCGTACTCGTCTGACGGTCGTTTCTCCCTCCGTTTCTCCCTCCACTCGCATCACACGCGGTCGCGAACGTTTCCACGCATACGCTTAGGTGTCGTCGCTCGCGGGTATACCAAGATGGCCGTAGTTGGGGGAGTGCCAGCTTTAAGGGTTGCCATCTTGGCAATGCCAGCCGCATTGCAGTCACAGATGCCACAGAAGGTCGTCGTTGTGAGCCAGTACGGCACGGAACCCGGTGAGCACGTTGATTTACGCGTAACGTTAGCTCTAGCTAGTGAAGCCCCGCCCCCTGGACGATCCATGTCCTCCATTGTAACTTGTCCATGGGGTGCTGTGAGTGGTCATCACCTTATATGGTATTCTTGCATAAATTTACTGGGCTCCTACCATGCTGAGCTGCATCCGACACTCATTTTTGTGCAAAGTTTACCGCCGTCGTGCACAGTCACAATGCACTGGGCTCTCCATTGAGCCCTCTCAATGGAGAGCCCAGACTTCCCCCTTCAAGCTAGCGTGGTCGTATTCGCAAAGGTCGACTTTGCCGCTGCACTGCAGCTGCTCAAAGTTGAGCATTTTGCATGCAAGTGGGCGGTCCTTAAGTATTGCAAGATACAAAGTATGCCGAGACGTGCCCGATCGGCTTCAATCTTGTCAGAGCCCGAGGGGCCATGGAGCACATTGCTCATGCTCAGTTGCACTTCTTAATCTCATACGGCCAATGTGCAGGAAGGGGCTGAAGTTGCAGGTGCCCTAATACTTAAGGATAGGGAGGTCAAAGGAGACGGGGTGCTGCACCCCTCCTATCTCTTAAGTACAGGGGTGACGTCACGGCAGGTGCGGGAAATTCGAACGGATACGTTCGAGCCCAGGGTGCCCGTCGACACGTGACTCAGTCACATGCCGACGGGGCTCGTGTCACATGCGCACGAGTCACGTGCGTACGAATCACGTGTCGCCAACGACATGCGAAAAATGGCGAGAGCGGGATTTTTATGTGGCTCGGCAAGAAGCGACTCCGCACTCCAAGGTGAGGACGGGTCGCTTTTATTACATGTTCGAGATGGGGTTATTTTTTGTATTTTTTTCGCTTGGGGTTAGGGGATTAGGGCTAGGGTGCTAAGGGTGCAAATAGGGTTAGGTCGCCCGGTACAACCCTTTGGTCTGGGGTCACAACTCATGCAGTAGAGTGAGGTCCAGTTAGGGTTAGCAAAGGTTGGACAAGGGTCGAACAAGGGTTAGGGCGCTGTTTTCGATGCAGTGTCAGCCTTGCAGAAGTCGCCTTAGGCCTTTTTAACCTACCTTTGGCTCGCCATTCAACTCATTTCTGCCTTGTGCAGACTCCCTGCTGGCTGTGGTAGGCTGCGGAGTGGTCCGCATGCTTCTAGTGCTGCCGTGTGGGCTTATTGGTGTACGATAGCATGACGTGAGCGACTCCCCCGCGGAGCACTGTGGCTATCAGTATTCACTCTACATGCCTGAGGCGATTATGCCTTGAATAAAGCATAGGTGGGCCAGGTGGGCCAATACAAAAATAGACCATGGTGTTACAATGACGCATAGTGCATGAGTGGAGCCTGCCGGAGTCAAGTGTGTGGATGTTTGCTGAGGTGCAGCTCCGTGGGCGTTGACCGTAGGTGGTATGTGTTGTCGCTGGGGCTATAGTGGCAGTCCACCGGGTAGATCCACTGATCTGAGGTGGCCTTTCGGACTTGGCCCACCTCGCAGTGGTACCTGTTTCCACCAATGTGGGACATTCTCAAATACCTCAGCCTCGACTTGTCTTTGCTGAGTCGCTGGACTTTACCAACCTCGATGTTTGGTTCTGTCACTGTGGATCCCGGCATAACAATTGCCACAATGTCCCCCATCCCGGGGCCTTCTCCATCGCTGTCACTGTCGCTGTCGCCGCCGCCGCATGCGGCTGGCTCCCTGGTTGATGATGGTCCAGCCACATCGCCTGTGCCGGCAGTGGACAGGAGGACCGTCTTGAGCAGGTTCCCGGTGTACTCCCGGCCCTTGTTCTCGCGGTCCACCTGGGTGCGCCTGTCGTAGTGTTCTATTTGCTGCAAAGTCACAAACGGGGGGATGCATGTTTAAGCATTGGTGGGTGTGGGTGTTGCTATGGTATGGTATGGTATGTGCGTTGTGTGCGCATGTGGAGTTGGATGGGTGGATTAGGGCGAGGGTGGATATAGCAGTGCCTACTCACCGCCCGCCTGCTGTGCCGCATGGCTGCGGCCATAGATTCCTTGTCGGCCTCTGATAGGTTTGACTTCTCGCAGTGCGTGACAAAAATTGATCGAAGCAGCGTGGGCCCTATCCTTTTTTTAAGGTGGCATTCAAAGATGCTTTCTATGTACGATGTCCACGCACTAGCACTGTATGGTGCGCCTCTTTCGTTCTTAAAGAATGGGGGGATAGGCAAGGGACAAGGTAGAAATGAAGGAGAGTGAAATACGTAGGAACAAACAAGTGACCATATAAGTGGATTGGTGTACTGGGATGGCGATGGCAGTGGCAGTGGTGCATGCACGTGTACATGCATGTGCGCATACAAACATACATGCATACTCACCAGGAAGAGGAAGGTGCTCTGTCGTTCCGTCCCCTGCAGGAACTTCCTGTGGTCGTTCAAGTGCACGGCAATGTGCCTCAACAGCGGGGTGTCTTCATGTAGAGGTACAAAGTGATCCCCGTAGCTCTTGTGAGTTTTGTAGTCCGCCAGTAGCAGGTAGGCTCGGGTGCCATCGGTAGTGATGTGGAGGCGATTCGGTCTCTCTCGGTCAACCGCTGGCCGAGGCAATGTGTCGTGGGTGGCCACGTGTAATGTTTGAAATTCTTTGGCACGGCCAGGTGGGAGGGCAGTGTAGAATAGCACGGCGAGGAATTTCTGAGACTCCTGGGCCCTTCTCCGGGAGCCAGTTGCTCTCTCAAAGAGCCCCTTCTGCTGTCTGACAGCGTCCAGAACTTCATCCCTGAAGGGGGAGGGGGTGGTTACACTGCGTGAGTGTGTGTGTGTAATTGTAGGGTGTCATGGGGGTCAAGACCGAGGGTGACGGATGACTTGGAGCTACTCCACTGCAACTCTTTAGCGTACGTATCAAAAGCATGTCACGTCCACCCCGTAGGCTTACCATTCGGCCCACTTGTCCTTAGCCTCCAGTGCCTGCCAGCTTTGGTGGGCTGTAGACTGGACCACCTGCTTGCGGCATTGCACGATGAGCCTGCCGATGTTGAGGTAGTGCTCCTGCTGTGCGTAGGGCTTGTTGGCCTTTGTGTAGAGGTAGCGTAACCCGTACCTCAGGTTGTCAAGGTACCGGGCAATGGTGCTGCCCTGGAGACCCCTTCCTCGCAGGCTTCCCACAAACGCCTCAATCATGTCAGGATCCAGGAGGCACTCGAGGGTGGGGCTGGTTCTCTGTTCCTCTTTGACGTAGGCAAAAAACACTGGGCGTGTCAGAGATACGTACATGACTGTAGGATCAGTGTGTCCATGCATGCGCATGTGTGTGCGTAGTGGGCTGGGGTGTAGGAATGTGGATGGTGTGTGTGTGTGTGTGTGTGTGTGTGTGTGTGTGTGTGTGTGTGTGTGTGTGTGTGTGTGTGTGTGTGTGTGTGTGTGTGTGTGTGTGTGTGTGTGTGTGTGTGTGTGTGTGTGTGTGTGTGTGTGTGTGTGTGTGTGTGTGTGTGTGTGTGTGTGTGTGTGTGTGTGTGTGTGTGTGTGTGTGACAGGACACTTACGCAAATGGTGCAACTGGGCCCGGTCCCATGTGGCAGGTGCAATTGCATCGCGTCCCCTGTCCAAGCAGACTGGGTTCGTGAAGAAGTGCCTCATCTTGTTCATCTTTTCCCGTAAGGCCATGTGCTCCGGAGCATTAACATCGAGGTAGTTCCTTGTGCGTCCTCCCCTGTCAGTAGCCCCTCGCCACTGCTGCTTCGCTGGTGGCTGGTAGTCGCTCTCGTCACTGTCACCACTGCATTAATGGGCAAAGCGGGCGTGGTATGCAGTGAGTATGCTGCATGCACGTAACACTTGCATTATGCAGTCGGTGTACGAACACTGAGTGTGCAATGTCGTCTTCCACACATGTACTGCTAGTACTTGTACATACCGGTATACCGCCCACCCCTGACTTGTACCATGCAATTCAAACCTGAGCTCCGAGAAGTCATCTGGTGGTGTGGGGGACTGGGTTTCGTGTTCTTGCTCGGGGGTAGTGTCCATTGGGTGGGTCCGTGGGGGAGTCTCAGTGGGGTGGGGCCATGGGGGAGACTCGGTGGGCTGGTACCGTGGTGGGGTCTCGGTGGAGTGGTGCCATGGGGGAGACTCGGTGGGCTGGTACCGTGGGGGGGTATCGGTGGAGTGGTGCCATGGGGGAGTCCCAGCGGAATGGGGCTGTGGGAGAGCTGGAGTGTGGTGGGGCTGTGGGGGAGTCCCAGCGGAATGGGGCTGTGGGGGAGTCTCAGTGGGGTGGGGCCGTGGCGGGGTCCCAGCGGAATGGGGCTGTGGGAGAGCTGGAGTGGGGTGGGGCTGTGGGGGAGTCTCGGTGGGGTGGGGCTGTGGGGGAGTCCCAGCGGAATGGAGCTGTGGGGGAGCTGGAGTGGGGTGGGGCTGTGGGGCAGCTGGAGTGGGGTGGGGCTGTGGGGGAACTGGAGTGGGGTGGGGCCGTGGGGGAGTCTCAGTGGGGTGGGGCCATGGGAGAGTCTTGGTGGGGTGGGGCCGTGAGGGAGTCTTGGTGGGGTGGGGCCGTGGGGGAGTCTCGGTGGGGCGGGGCTGTGGGGGAGCTGGAGTGGGGTGGGGCTGTGGGGGAGCTGGAGTGGGGTGGGGCTGTGGGGGAGCTGGAGTGGGGTGGGGCCGTGGGGGAGCTGGAGTGGGGTGGGGCCGTGGGGGAGCTGGAGTGGGGTGGGGCCGTGGGGGAGCTGGAGTGGGGTGGGGCCGTGGGGAAGTCTCGGTGGGGTGGGGCTGTGGGGGAGTCCCAGCGGAATGGGGTTGTGGGGGAGTCTCAGTGGGGTGGGGCTGTGGGGGAGCTGGAGTGGGGTGGGGCTGTGGGGGAGCTGGAGTGGGGTGGAGCCGGGGGAGAGTCTCGGTGGGGTGGGGCTGTGGCGGAGTCCCAGCGGAATGGGGCTGTGGGAGAGTCTCGGTGGGGTGGGGCTGTGGCGGAGTCCCAGCGGAATGGGGCTGTGGGAGAGTCTCAGTGGGGTGGGGCTGTGGGGGAGTCTCAGTGGGGTGGGGCTGTGGGGGAGCTGAAGCGGTCTGGGTGGTAGCAGCCTGTCCTTGTGGGTCTGAGTGGGGTGGATAGCCAGGGTTAGGCCAGCCATGTGCGTGTACTGGTCGCTCTGGGCGAAAGTAAAGGGTGTGGGTGGCTAACAGGAGGGCAGTGGGCTGAAAAGGTACGCGTATGACTGACTCTGGTGTGATGCAGGCGCAAAGTAGGTGATCAGTCAGCCATGGTAGAGACTGGTGTGCATGTACGTACCTGCTTGTGAGCCTATTGCCGCCAGTGCAAAGGCAGCCGTCCACAGCTCTTGCCAGAAGGGGTCAGGTTTGCCTGCCATATGCTCGCTCGCCTTAGAAATTTGATTCTGCCCAACTAGCAACCCTCTCCAAATGCCTCCTTTTATACCCCTAGCCCTAATCCCCTCCCACAAGATGGCCCTGGGCAGATCCTGCTGCGCATTCCATGCCCCAGTTTGTGCATCCCCGCCCACAAGATGGCCCCTTGGAGGTACATGGTGGGCTTCTTTGTGGGCAGTGTGGTCAGTGTGCCAGACGCGTCCCTCCCACAAGGGTGCCCCTTCACTTTCCTGGCCTTTCATCCATGCATCCTTGCCAGTTAATGGCCTGGGGCGCTAATTGAGTGCCCCCCCAGCTGTATGGCTCTATACCCCTCCCACCTGGTGCAGTTGTTTTGGTTTGAACTGTTGTGTGTGTCATGCCTTTACGGTAATAATGCTCTCTATCCATATTGTGCCATGAAATGGAGCCATCCATGCAGCAGTAGCAGTAGCAGTAGCAGTAGCAGTAGCAGTAGCAGTAGCAGTAGCAGTAGCAGTAGCAGTAGCAGTAGCAGCAGCAGCAGCAGCAGCAGTAGCAGTAGCAGCAGCAGCAGCAGCAGCATAAGCGCTTACTTAAAAAGAAGAAAAAAAGGGGGGGGGAGAAAAAAGTGCATGCGTGTTACTTTTAAGTGCATGTGTGTTACTTTTAAGTGCATGTGTGTTACTTTTAAGTGCATCTGTGTTACTTTTAAGTGCATCTGTGTTACTTTTTATTGTTTTTGCCTTGTTTCCCCGCCCTCTTGCCGCGGGACCTGCCCCTGCCACGCCGGGCCCCACCATAGAAATGCTGGTGGGTGGCCTGGCTGCCTGGCTGCTGCAGCATTAGAATCCCCGTGTGAGGGGCAGTCCCCGGCAGCAGGGGCCTCTGGGGCTCTGGTGGCTGGGGCTCTGGTGGCTGGGGCTCTGGTGGCTGGGGCTCTGGTGGCCGTGTTGCCACCGCTGACGAGCCGGCTTCCCCTCCCTCTGAGGCAGGGGCCCTCTTCTGCAAGGGTGTAGGGCAGGGAGATTGTGGGCTCCTATTTGCACCACGTGGTGCCATGTGTATGTTGCACTGAGGAGGGCATGTAGCCCGAAACGTGCGCTGCATCCCCTGTGTTTGTTTACTTGCTGGGCAGCAGCTCAGGTGATGCAGCGAGCGTCTGCAACTCTTGTGTGTGGTGCGTGTGTGTGTGTGTGTGTGTGTGTGTGTGTGTGTGTGTGTGTGTGTGTGTGTGTGTGTGTGTGTGTGTGCACGTGTGGAGTGTGGAGTGTCGGGTGCCAGCACCTACCATGCCGGCCCGCAGCGGGGCCAGGTGCTTTGTCAGCATCTTGGGCAACTGTGGGAGGCGAGAGATGCACATGTGGTATATGCTATCTATCCTGGGGTGGTACGTGTTTGTGGCACGCGCATGGTGGCGCTCACCATGCGGTGGACCACCCGCACCATTGTTTTCTCCACTAGCTGTGCAGGAGGGGGCACATATTACATGCAAGTGTGTTGCGTTGACGTCAGTGAGTGCATGCCAGGTGGGGGGACGTGCACCTGCTGATCCTCACCTCTTCCAGAGTGAGGAGGTCCTCGCGTGTGAGGATCCCCTCTCCTCCCACTCCCACCTCCTCCTCTTCTCCCTTCCCCGCCTCCCCCTGCTGCATCTCTTCGGTAACCTGCGGTAGTGATGCATTGTGCTTGGCGGATAAATGAATGGATGGATGGGTGGGTGGGTGGGGTGGGGTGATGGGGTGTGTGCCTGTAGCTAACTCACGTTCTCATGCTCCGCCATTTTAGCCGGTTTCGTTTAATGATTGGGGGTGCACACCTGCACTCATTG
This sequence comes from Aplysina aerophoba, assembly GCA_949841015.1. Classification (NCBI taxonomy): domain Eukaryota; kingdom Metazoa; phylum Porifera; class Demospongiae; order Verongiida; family Aplysinidae; genus Aplysina; species Aplysina aerophoba. The sequence continues at coordinate 84,279 of CATKZD010000016.1, forward strand.
ATTACAATTGGACATGTAGGAGGCGCCATATAGATACTACATTGGGTTAGCTATAGTACTTAGTCAGTGATTGGTGTATATAGGTTCTGTGTGGCACGGGGACGCCTAGTACGCACGTATATGCGCATAGTCGATGCACTAGCAGATGCACTAGCATTATGCATGAACGAAGCGGCCCCGCACGTCGAGGAAGCGTCGACGCCCCACCCAATCGCCTCCATGCACGGATCTCAACTTGCTGCAGGTAGGGGTGTGTCGTTACCGGCGGCTGCGCGCATCTGCAGCAGGCTGCTGCAGGGGACTCTTTGCGGCGATTTCGGCGATCTTTGCGCGCAGACATAATTACGTAATTTGCCTGGTCGCAAACCCAAAACTGCATGTGAGTCTGGGTCCCCGTCGGCACGTGACTCGGTCACATGCCGATGGACCAGGGGGGGGTCGAGGCACGTCACAAGCGCACGGGTCATGTGACTCGGTCACATGCCGATGGACCTCGGACACGTGTCACGAAACTCGCGGCGAAAGGCAAAATGGCGAGCGCGGCCCGGGGAGAGGCGAGGACTGAACGAGTCCAACAGTACGCGGCTTCTTCGCGCAGCGACGACTCCGGATGCCAAGGTGAGACGCATCGCATCACTCTGCGGCCTAAGAAAGCTACAATGCGTGCAAGACAGCACGGCGGGCCTACAATTCATGCGCATAACCCTGACCCTGGGCCACCTTTAGTCACCCTCAATGCACCTCACCCGACCACGCGGGGCTGAACCCCATACCCGGCAAAGGGTTGCGCCGGGACAAATCGAATGGACACAACCCCCCCCTGTCTGCACCTTTAGCACCCTTCCCAACCCCAAACGCAAAACATACAGAAACAGACCCCAGCGCGCACATTTAAATAAAGAGCTCCATCCTGTACTAATCGTGTGTGCTGTCCTGTTTCTTCCCCTCCCCTTTCCCGCGGTGGCTGGTCAGTGTGCTTATTGTGATCTTTGCCTCGCCACCAAAGTGGATCCCCAGGAGTAAGGGCCCGCCCTTCTCCTCCTCGCTCGGCCCCCATCGTGGCCACCTTGGCCGCTAGCTCCCCTGGGAGGGACTGGTCTGTGCGTGGCAGGGATGGCGGCGGCTTTGAATGTGGGAATGTGGTAAAGGAAGGTTGTGAGTTGATGCGTGAATGTGTGTGTGTTCGTTCGTTCATACGTGTGCGTGGATGCGCTATCTGTGTGTGTGTGTGTGTGTGTGTGTGTGTGTGTGTGTGTGTGTGTGTGTGTGTGTGTGTGTGTGTGTGTGTGTGTGTGTGTGTGTGTGTGTGTGTGTGTGTGTGTGTGTGTGTGTGTGTGTGTGTGTGTGTGTGTGTGTGTGTGTGTGTGTGTGTGTGTGAGGTAGGTATGTAGGTATAAATGGTGTATAGCAGTCCCCTGTGAACTAAGCCCCATGGCCAGCCTCACTCACCAAGTGTGCCATCAGGATGGCCGCACAAAGGGCCCACCATGGTCCGTGCGCCTTCGCTGGTGGCATTACATGGTGTGGTAGAGGACACATCGTCCCATGTATGTATGTATGTATGTATGTATGTATGTATGTATGTATGTATGTATGTATGTATGTATGTATGTATGTATGTATGTATGTATGTATGTATGTATGTATGTATGTATGTATGTATGTATGTATGTATGTATGTATGTACGCATGTATGATCCTAACCCTTTCCACCACAGCGAGTCCCCCTTCTTCGGGGACCCCCACCTCCGCCTTCGCCTAGTGCTCCTGCATCTCCACCACGCGGTGGTAGTGGATGGATCAATGGATGGATGGATGGATGCAGGATGTACTCTTTTGACTGATTAGCAAGCTTATTTTGCAGCTGTACATGCATTAAGCATACAGTGACGTTGTATTTTCGATCATCTTACAATATGTATCATCGGGAAGTTAATTGCTTAGTCTTGTACCCAGTTGACAAAGGCCTTTGTAGACGAAGCGTCCTGCAATCATTGTTATTGATTCTGCTGTGTATTTGCTCACGATCAGTTCGACCGATATCAACAAAGTAGCAATGAGCCTTTACGATATCAAGTTATATACGATATCAAGTTATATATATCATGATCATGTAGACGCTTTTCTTGCATGAAGCCATGAAATGCAATCACTATCACATATAGATGCGCGACACTTGACCGCCCGGGGATTGCTGCCTGCAGGCAGAGGAGCAGCAGCAGCACGCGGAACGGGCACAGGCAGGTGTAGGGCGTGCACTCCGCTCGCCAACGCAGCTTCCCTTCCCTTCCCTTCCCTTGCAACACTATTATACGCGATACGCATCGTAACCGTTCCCTGCCTCATTATAAACACGGCCAAATCGTGCCTAAAACACCCTGGCATGCGCTCGTAGGGTCAGAGGCACCTGCAGATGACATGTATGGATGTAACATGCACTGCATCTAGCTGTCTAGCTAGCTATATACCAACTGGAAGAGGAATTGTGAATTGCTGTACGTTTGCATGTGGCGCGCATGTATTGGAGACTCGCGGCATATTATACGGCGCAAGTATGTATTTCATACAGTTACAGGGTAAGGGGAACTGCCAGGGTCAGGGTTAGCTG
>CATKZD010000017.1:0-18979 GCA_949841015.1 Aplysina aerophoba
ATAGTCTCAGGTGGTCTCCGGTGGTCTCCGTTGGTCTCTGTTGGTCTCCGGTGGTCTCTGTTGGTCTCCGGTGGTATTCGATGGTCTCCGTGGGTCTCCGTTGTCTCCAGAGGTCTCCGGTAATTCCGATGGTCTCCGGTGGTCTCCGGCGGTCTCCGGTGGTCTCCGGTGGTCTCCGGTGGTCTCCGGTGGTCACTGGTGGTCTCCGGTGGTCTCCGGTGGTCATCGATGGTCTCCGTGGGTCTCCGTTGTCTCCGGTGGTCTACGGTGGTCTCCGTGGGTCTCCGTAGGCTCCAGCAGTCGTCGTGGTCTTCCTCAGTCTCCGGTGGTCTTCTGTGGTCTCCGTGAGTCTCCGTAGTCTCCGGTGGTCTCCGTTGTCTCCTGTGGTCTCCGGCGCTCTCCGGAGCTCTCCGGTGGTCTCCGGTGGTCTCCGGTGGTCTCCGGTCGTCTCCGGTGGTCTCCGTGGGTCTCCATAGTCTCAGGTGGTCTCCGGTGGTATCCGTTGGTCTCCGGTGGTCTCAGTTGGTCTCTGGTGGTATTCGATGGTCTCCGTGGGTCTCCGTTGTCTCCAGAGGTCTCCGGTAATTTCCGCTGGTCTCCGGTGGTCTCCGGCGGTCTCCGCTGGTCTCCGGTGGTCTCCGGTGGTCTCCTGTGGTCACTGGTGGTCTCCGGTGGTCTCCGGTGGTCATCGATGGTCTCCGTGGGTCTCCGTTGTCTCCGGTGGTCTCCGGTGGTCTCCGTGGGTCTCCGTAGTCTCCAGTAGTCGTCGTGGTCTTCCTCAGTCTCCGGTGGTCTCCGGTGGTCTCCGGTGGTCTTCGTGGTCTCCCTCAGTCTCCGGTGATTTCGGTGGTCTCCGGTGGTCTCCGGAAGTCTCCGATGGTCTCCGTGGGTCTCCGTTGTCTCCGGTGGTCTCCGGTGGTCTCCGGTGGTCTCCAGTAGTCTCTGGTGGTCTTCGATGGTCTCTGTGGGTCTCCGTATTCTCCGGTGGTCTCCGGTGGTCTCCGGTGGTCTCCGGTGGTCTCCGGTGGTCTCCGGTGGTCACCGATTGTCTCCGTGGGTCTCCGTTTTCTCCGGTGGTCTCCGGTGGTCTCCGGTGGTCTCCAGTGGTCTCCGTTGGTCTCTGGCGGTCTCTGGTGGTCTCAGGTCGTCTCCGGTGGTCTCCGATGTTCTCCGTGGGTCTCCGTAGTCTCCGGTGGTATCCGGTGGTCTCCGGTGGTCTCCGCTGGTTTCCGGTGGTCTCCGGAGGTTACCGGTGGTCTCCGGTGGTCTCCGGTGGTCTTCGATGGTCTCCGTTTGTCTCCGTAGTCTCCGGTGGTCTCCGTGGGTCTCCGTAGTCTCCAGTTGTCTTCGTGGTCTCCCTCAGTCTCCGGTGGTCTTCGGTGGTCACCGTGGGTCTCCGTAGTCTCCGATGGTCTCCGTGGTCTTTGGTGGTCTCCAGTGGTATTCGTGGTCACCCTCAGTCTCTGGTGATCTTCGGTGGTCTCCGTGGGTCTCCGGTGGTCTCCAATGGTCTCCGTGGGTCTCCGTAGTCTCCGGTGGTCTCCGGTGGACTCCGATGGTCTCCGTGAGTCTCCGTAGTCTCCGGTGGTCTCCGGTGGTGTCCGGTGGTCTCTGTGGGTCTCCGTAGTCTCAGGTGGTCTCCCTCAGGCTCCGGTGGTCTTCAATGGTCTCCGTGGGTCTCCGTTGTCTCCGGTGGTCTCCGGTGGTCTCCGGTGGTGTCCGATGGTCTCCGTGGGTCTCCATAGTCTCAGGTGGTCTCCGGTGGTCTCCGGTGGTCTCCGTTGGTCTCCGTTGGTCTCCGTTGGTCTCCGGTGGTCTTCGATGGTCTCCGTGGGTCTCCGTAGTCTCCGGAGGTCTTCGGTGATTTCCGGTGGTCTCCGGTGGTCTCCGGCGGTCTCCGGTGGTCTCCGGTGGTCTCCGGTGGTCACCGGTGGTCTTTGGTGGTCTCCGGTGGTTATCGATGGTCTCCGTGGGTCTCCGTTGTCTCCGGTGGTCTCCGGTGGTCTCCGTGGGTCTCCGTAGTCTCCAGTAGTTGTCGTGGTCTTCCTCATTCTCCGGTGGTCTTCGGTGGTCTCCGTGAGTCTCCGTAGTCTCCGGTGGTCTCCGTTCTCTCCTGTGGTCTCCTGTGGTCTCCTGTGGTCTCCGGTGGTCTCCGGTGGTCTCCGGTGGTCTCCGGTGGTCTCCGGTGGTCTTCGATGGTCTCCGTTGTCTCCAGGAGTTTTCGTGGTCTCCCTCAGTCTCCGGTGGTCATCGATGGTCTCCATGGGTCTCCGTTGTCTCCGGTGTTCTCCGGCGGTCTCCGTGGGTCTCCGTAGTCTCCAATAGACGTCGTGGTCTCCCTCAGTCTGCGGTGATCTTCGTTGGTCTCCGGTGGTCTCCGATGGTCTCCGTGGGTCTCCGTAGCTTCCGGTGGTCTCCGGTGGTCTCCGGTGGTCTCCGGTGGTCTCCGATGGTCTCCGGTGGTCTTCGATGGTCTCCGTTGTCTCCAGTAGTTTTCGTGGTCTCCCTCAGTCTCCGGTGGTCTTCGTTGGTCTCCGTGGGTCTCCGTAGTTTCCGGTGGTCTCCGAGGTCTCTGGTGGTCTCCAGTGGTCTTCGTGGTCTCCCTCAGTCTCCGGTGATCTTCGGTGGTCTCCGGTGGTCTTCGATGGTCTCCGTAGTCTCCAGTACTCTTCGTGGTCTCCCTCAGTCTCCGGTGGTCTCCGGTGGTCTCTGTGGGTCCCCGTAGTCTCCGGTGGTCTCCGTGATCTCTTGAGGTCTCCAGTGGTCTTCGTGGTCTCCCTCAGTCTCCGGTGATCTTCGGTGGCCTCCGGTGGTCTCCGATGGTCTCCGTGGGTCTCCGTAGTCTCCGGTGGTCACCGTGGGTCTCCGTAGTCTCCGGTGGTCTCTGTGGTCTCTGGTGGTCTCCAGTGGACTTCGTGGTCTCCCTCAGTATCCGGTGATCTTCAGTGGAATCCGGTGATCTACGATGGTCTCCGTGGGTCTCCGTAGTCTCCGGTGGCCTCCGGTGGTCTTCGGTGGTCTCCTGTGGTCTCCGGTGGTCTTCGATGGTCTCCGTGGGTATCCGTAGTCTCCGGTGGTCACCGTTGGTCTCCGGTGGTCTCCGGTGGTCTCCGGTGGTCTCCGGTGGTCTTCGGTGGTCTCCGTGGGTCTCCGTGGGTCTCCGTGTTCTCTGGTGGTCACCAGTGGTCTTCGTGGTCTCCCTCAGTCTCCGGTGATCTTTGGTGGTCTCCGTGGGTCTCCGGTGGTCTCCGATGGTCTCCGTGGGTCTCCGTAGTCTCCGGTGGTCTACGGTGGTCTCCGGTGGTCTCCGTAGTCTCCAGTTTTCTTCGGGGTCTCCCTCAGTCTCCGGTGGTCTTCGGTGGTCTCCATGGGTCTCCGTAGTCTCCGGTGGTCTCCGTGATCTCCGGTGGTCTTTGGTGGTCTCCTTGGGTCTCCGTAGTCTCCGGTGGCCTCCGGTGGTCTCCGGTGGCCTCCGGTGGTCTCCGGTGGTCTCCGGTGATCTCCGGTGGTCTCCGGTGGTCTCCGGTGGTCTTCGATGGTCTCTGTGGGTCTCCGTAGTCTCCGGTGCTCTCCGGTGGTCTTCGATGGTCTCCGTCGGTCTCCGTAGTCTCCGGTGATCTTCGGTGGTCTCCGGTGGTCTCCGATGGTCTCCGTGGGTCTCCGTGGTCTCTGGTGGTCTCCAGTGGTCATCGTAGTCTCCCTCAGTCTCCGGTGATCTTCGGTGGTCTCCGGTGGTCTCCGATGGTCTCCGTGGGTCTCCGTGGTCTCTGGTGATCTCCAGTGGTCTTCGTGGTCTCCCTCAGTCTCCGGTGATCTTCGGTGGTCTCCGGTGGTCTCCGATGGTCTCCGTGGGTCTCCGTAGTCTCCGTGCGTCTCCGTAGACTCCGGTGGTCTCCGGTGGTCTCCGGTGGTCTTCGGCGGGCTCCGGTGGTCTCCCGTGGTCTTCGATGGTCTCTGTAGTCTCCAATAGTCTTCGTGGTCTCCCTCAGTCTCAGGTGGTCTTCGGTGGTCTCCGTGGGTCTCCGTAGTCTCCGGTGGTCTCCGTGGTCTGTGGTGGTCTCCAATGGTCTCCGTCGGTCTCCTTAGTCTCCAGTAGTCTTCGTGGTCTCCCTCAGTCTCCGGTGGTCTTCGGTGGTCACCGTGGGTCTCCGTAGTCTCCGATGGTCTCCGTGGTCTCTGGTGGTCTCCAGTGGTCTTCGTGGTCTCCCTCAGTCTCCGGTGATCTTCGGTGGTCTCCGTGGGTCTCCGGTGGTCTCCGATGGTCTCCGTGAGTCTCCGTAGTCTCCGGTGGTCTCCGGTGGTCTTCGATGGTCTCCGTGGGTCTCCGTAGTCTCTGGTGGTCTCCAGTGGTCTTCGATGGTCTCCGTGGGTCTCCGTAGTCTCCGGTGATCTTCGGTGGTCTCCGGTGGTCTCCCATCGTCTCCGTGGGTCTCCGTAGTCTCCGGTGGTCTCCGGTGGTCGTCGATGGTCTCCATGGGTCTCCGTAGTCTCCGGTGGTCTCCGGTGGTCTCCGTGGTCTCTGGTGCTCTCCAGTGGTCTTTGTGGTCTCCCTCAGTCTCCGGTGATCTTCGGTGGTCTCCGGTGGTCTCCGATGGTCTCTGTGGGTCTCCGTAGTCTCCATGTGTCTCCGTAGTCTCCGGTGGTCTCCGGTGGTCTCCGGTGGTCTCCGGCAGTCTCTGGTGGTCTCCGGTGGTCTCCGGTGGTCTTCGATGGTCTCCGTAGTCTCCAGTAGTCTTCGTGGTCTCCCTCAGTCTCCGGTGGTCTTCGGTGGTCTCCGTGGGTCTCCGTAGTCTCCGGTGGCCTCCGGTGGTCTCCGGTGGTCTCCGGTGGTTTTCTATGGTCTCCGTGGGTCTCCGTAGTCTCTGTAGGTCTCCGGTGGTCTTCGATGGTCTCCGTGGGTCTCCGTAGTCTCCAGTGATCTTCGGTGGTCTCCGGTGGTCTGCGTTGGTCTCCGTGGGTCTCCGTAGTCTCCGATGGTCTCCGGTGTTCTTCGATGGTCTCCATGGGTCTCCGTAATCTCCGGTGGTCTCCGGTGGTCTCAGTGGTCTCTGGTGGTCTCCAGTGGTCTTCGTGGCCTCCCTCAGTCTCCGGTGATCTTCGGTGGTCTCCGTTGGTCTCAGATGGTCTCCTTGGGTCTACGTAGTCTCCGTGGGTCTCCGTAGTCTCCCGTGGTCTCCGGTGGTCTCCGGTGGTCTCCGGTGGTCTCCGGTGGTCTTCGATGGTCTCCGTTCTCTCCAGTAGTCTTCGTGGTCTCCCTCAGTCTCCATTGGTCTTCGGTGGTCTCCATGGGTCTCCGTAGTCTCCGGTGGTCTCCATGGTCTCTGGTGGTCTCCAGTGGTCTTCGTGTTCTCCCTCAGTCTCCGGTGATCTTCGGTGGTCTCCGGTGGTCTCCGATCGTGTCCGTGGGTCTCCGTAGTCTCCGTTGGTCTCCGTGGGTCTCCGTAGTCTCCGTGGTCTCTGGTGGTCTCCAGTGGTTATCGTGGTCTCCGTCGGTCTCCAGTGATCTTCAGTGGTCTCCGGTGGTCTCCGATGGTCTCCGTTGGTCTCTGTTGTCTCCGGTCGTCTCCCGTGGTCTCCGGTGGTCTACCGTGGTCTCCGATGGTGTCCGGTGGTCTTCGATGGTCTCCTTGAGTCTCCGTAGTCTCCGGTGGTCTCCGGTGGTCTCCGGTGGTCTTCGATGTTCTCCGTGGGTCTCCGTAGTCTCCGGTCGTCTCCGGTGGTCTCCGGTGGTCTCCGAAGGTCTCCGGTGGTCTCCGGTGGTCTTCGATGGTCTCCTTGGGTCTCCGTTGTCTCCGGTGGTCTCCGGTGGTCTCCGTGGGTCTCCGTAGTCTCCAGTAGTCTTCGTGGTCTCCCTCAGTCCGGTGGTCTTCGGTGGTGTCCGTAGGTCTCCATAGTCTCCGGTGGTCTCCGTGGTCTCTGGTGGTCTCCAGTGGTCTTCGTGGTCTCCCTCAGTCTCCGGTGATCTTCGGTGGTCTCCGATGGTCTCCGATGGTCTCCGTGGGTCTCCGTAGTCTCCGGTGGTCTCCGGTGATCTCCGGTGGTCTCCGGTGGTCTCCGGTGGTTTCCGGTGGTCTTCGATGGTCTCCGTGGGTCTCCGTGGTCTCCCGTGGTCTCCGGTGTTCTCCGGTGGTCTTCGATGGACTCCGTGGGTCTCCGTAGTCTCCGGTGGTCTCCGGTGGTCTCCGTGGGTCTCCGTAGTCCCCAGTAGTCTTCGTGGTCTCCCTCAGTCTCCAGTGGTCTTCGGTGGTCTCCGTGGGTCTCCGTAGTCTCCGGTGGTCTCCGGCAATCTCCGTTGTTTCCGTTGGTCTATGGGGGTCTGTAGATCTCTGTGGTCTCAGTTGGTCTCCGGAGGTCTTAAAGAGTCTGTGTGGATGTGTTTGGTGTTTGGGTCTGCGTAGTCTCAGTCGATCTCCGTGTTCTCCGGTAGTCTCCAATGGTCTCTGTGGTCTCCGTCGATCTTCTTGGTCTCTGGTGGTCTGCAGTGGTCTTCCTTGTCTCCCTCATTCTCCGGTAGCCTTTGGTGGTCTCCGTGGGTCTCCGTAGTTTCCGGTGGTCGCCGGTGGTCTCCGGTGGTCTCCGATGGTCTCCGATGGTCTCCGTAGTCTCCGGTGGTCTCCGGTGGTCTCCGCTGGTCTCCGGTGGTCTCCGGTGCTCTCCGGTGGTCTCCGGTGGTCTTCGATGGTCTCCTTGGATCTCCGTAGTCTCCATTGGTCTCCGGTGGTCTCCGTTGGTCTCCGGTGGTCTTTGGTGGTCTCTCATGACCCTAGCAATGCTGTGCACTTCAACGAATGCACCCACGCACACACATACACACACACACGCATGCACGCACACACACACACACACACACGCACACACACACACACACACTTCAGCGGCAAAATTCTTGCGGCAGTCAAGGAGCAGAGGCAAGTCTTTGAAGGAGCAACTGGTGCCCAGAGGCAGGCCCAGGAGTCTCAGAAACTCCTCGCTGTATTATTCTACACTGCCCTCCCACCTGGCCATGCCAAAGAATTTCAAACATTACACATGGCCGTCCACGATGACCTGCCTTGGCCAGCAGTGGACCCAGAGAGGCCAAACTGCCTCCACATTACTGCCAATGGCAGGCGAGATTACCTGCTGTTGGCAGACTACAAGACCCACAAGTCCTATGGGGACCACTTTCTCCCCCTGGACGAAGGGAGTCTGGTGCTAAGGCACCTGGCGGTGCATCTAAATGACCACAGGAAGGAGCTGCTGGGCCCGGAACAGCACAGCACTGTTCTCTTCCTAGTGAGTATACACCCACGTACACTGTGTCCGTGCGTGTGTGGCCGCAGCCACCACCACCATCACCACCACCACCACCATGACCATCACTACGCCCGATCACAACAGTGCATCTGCTCTAACTCATGTCCTTCCTCTGCACAGAATGAAAGGGGTGCACCATACTCTGTCAGCTCATGGACATCCTACATTGAGACCATCCTTGAGAGGCACACCCAGAAAAGGATTGGTGTAAAAAGTGAGGATGAAAAAAGTGTTGGGGAGCACCGAATATGAACTTAGGATTATTAGTAAAAAAAGAAAAGAAAAAAGAAATAACAGTAGATAAGAAATGAAAAAAAGAAGAAGGTAAAATAAAGAAAGAAGAAAACTAAAAAAGAAAGTCAGAAAATTGAAAACAGAATAGAATAAATATAAGGGTTAGGGTTAGGGGGATAAGGGGGTTTCAGGGGGTTCCTGAAAATGACTTAAGTCAATAAGGGTATCGAGCACAAGAAACCCTCTATCGATATTTGAAAAATATTCTAAAATATCCTATTAGGTCTTTTTAGAAATTGATGTTTATATAGATGCTATAAGTAATGGATCAACGAAAAACTATTGGGGAGCACTAGAAATGAACCATGGATCATTTTCGGAAATGACAGCATCGGAAAAATTTCTTGGGGTAAAAATTTTATGTTTCTTCAATTTTTTTATTTCTTCCTTTCTCTTTCTTTTCTTTTCAATTTTAATAATAACCCTGATTTCATTTCGGTGCTACCCAACAGTTTTTTCATCATTCCTTTTACAAAAAATTGAAAATTTCTCCCGTTTCTAAAATGATCCTTATTTCATTTCCATTGCTCATTAATGGTTTTTGTTTCCATTATTAAATTTTCGTACTCATACCGTAACCCTAACCCTTATCCTAAGTATTGGACGCCCATGGTGAGAGTTAAAGCGATTGAAAATATTTAGGACAAAAACCATCAGGGAGCACCGGAAGACAACTAAAGATTACTTTTGATAAATGTTCATGTGTGAAAAGATGACCAGGCAAAGAAAATTGTTGCAGAGCAGTGAAAAAGAACTGAGGATCGTTTATAAGAATTGTATTGGAAAATGTTTCTCAGTCAAAGGTGAGGGTAGAAAAAGTGTTAAATTTTAGGATGAAAACCATAGGTAGCACTGGAGGTAAACTCAGAATCATGTTTGGAAAATGATTACAGATGACAATAAGTAATGATGCAAAGAGAATTAATAGGAGCACCGGAAATGAACTCAGGATCATTTTTTGGAAAACATTGTATCAAAACATTTTTCAAAGTTTTGGACCCTCATGGTGAGAAGTATAATATTAACATTTTAGGAAGAAAACCATCAGGGAGTACAAGAAGTGAACTAGAATCGTGTTTGGAAAAATTTGTACAAGAAAAAAAGATAAAATGAAGAAAAATTAGAAAAAAATGAAAAAAGAAAAGAAGGAAAAAAATAAAATAAAAAATAAATAAAAATGTAAAAAGAGAAGAAAGAATATAAAGAAAGAAGTTAAAAAGAAGAACGAGAGAATAAAGAAAAAGGTAAGAAAGAAAAAGAAGAAAGAAAAAGGTTAAGGTTAAGGTTATGGTTAGGGTTAAGGTTGCAGGGGTTTTACCGAAAATGACCTAGGTCAAAATGGGTATGTACGGATTGTCCATGGAATGGTCTATCCAAATTTGAAAAATAACCTAAAATATATAAAAATAGTTTTTTTGGAAATCGGCGAATATATAACTTATAATAGTCATGAATCACCGAAAAACCATTGGGGAGAGGCAGAAATGAACTCAGAATCATTTAAAAAAAATGTATCGGAAAATTCTATAGGACCCCATTGGCGAGGGTTAAAAATTGTTTAATTTTACACAAAACCATCAGGGAGCACCGGGAATGAACTAGAGATCATTGTAGGAAAAAGTTTCATAAGTTTAAAAAGGTTCTGATGGAAACAAAAACCATTAGAGAGAAACGGAAATGAATTAAGGATCATTTCAGCAAAGGGTGAAATTTTCATAGGTGCGAAAAGGCAATGTTGCAAAAAAAGTTGGGTAGTACTGAAAATGAAAGCAGGACTAATATTAAAAAAGGAAAAAGGAAAAAAGAAAGAACAGCTGATAAGAAAAGAAAAGTTAACTAGAAATAAATAAAGAAAAAATAAAAATAAAAAAATAGAAATAGTGCCCTAAGAAGACTTTTCCGATGAAAATTATTTTCAAATGAATCTTGAGTTCATTAGGCGGTGTTCACACTACGGTGAAAATGGCGGCGACGGCGACGGTCACGTTCACGGCGACGTTACGTAACGTGAAGTACTGTTCACACCTATCACTAGTGAACAAAAGCAAAATGGCTACCGTGGATTTCGTACTCCTTTGGATCACCCTTTTCTCGCGCTTGCAGTCTTGTGTCACTGTCGGCGATCGACGAATTCGACGTCGAAGACTCTCCTACGATGTTTTGCACCAGCGATGCCTACCCAGGAGCCGCGGATCACTGTCTCGATTGCTTTCTTGGTCGTCGCTGTTGGTTCTGCCTCCTTTTCAAGACGTGATTCGCTCCCTTCGAGCTCCACGTCGATTTTGGGCTGCACCTCGAGAGCAAGGCTTCTGGGAGAAGGACGTGTGTCTCTTGTGGCGGAACATGGGGAAGATTTATCCTGATTGGGAACAGAACTGCTACCTACAGCATTTCAGAATGTCAAAAGATACGTTCTGGTATCTCTGCCAGACCTATGGCAAGTATTTCGAGAAAGCCACTACCCAATTGCGACGACCACTTGTCCCAGCAAAGAGGGTTGCCATTGTCTTGCACTGGCTAGCTCAAGCTAGTAGTTTTTCAGAACTGGCAGCACTGTATGCCATTGGCAAGTCAACAGTAGCAACAATAGTTCATGAAGGCGTCACCATTCTTCGGGAAAGGCTTGTTCCTGAGGTAATTCTGTTCCCTACAGGGCAAGAGCTGGATCGGGTGATGGTGGACTTTGAAGCTTTGTGTGGGTTGCCATGCTGTGGTGGAGCCTTGGATGGTACATTTATGGCCATGAAAAAGCCTTCAGATTTTGGGGATACATATTTCTGCTACAAGAAGTTTATAGCTATTATAGTATTAGCCTGTGTGGATGCCAGAGGAATTTTCACATATGTCAACGCTGGTAGACCGGGTTCAGTAGGTGACTCATACACTTATCGGCATAGTCTTCTGTTTCAGAAAATTGCAAGTGGTGAGTGGCTTGCACATTCTCCAAGGACAATTTCAGGGGTGAATGTGAAGCCGTTTATTGTAGCAGACTCTGCCTTTCCCCTTTCGTCAACATGCATGAAGTGCTATGAGGTAGGCCAACCTGCCTACAGACGTAGTTTCAACTACAGCCTGATACGCACAAGGAGGGTAGTGGAGCAGGCATTCGGTCGATTGAAGGGGCGGTGGAAAATAATGGATGGAAAGTGCTCACTGAAAGACCCAGTGTTCGTCAGACAAGTGGCAGTGGTGTGTTGTGCCCTGCACAACATGTGCGAAAGACACCAGTGCCCATTTGAGCCAGGCTGGCTTCCTGATGAAAGTTCCTACATTAACACCACACCACCCAATTTACAAGTGTCTGCAGTGATTGGACCAGCAGCCAACATTCGAGAAGCCCTTGCAAGATACATTCATCACACTAGGCCAGCTCCACAGTAACTATTATCATAAACGAAGTATCAATTATCAACCATTAATAGTGCTGGTGTTGTATTATTCACTGATAATAGAGTAATGGTAATACATATAAAGTATAAGTCTTGTAGTCAACATGCTTGCACATACTATCCTAGCTGTCCTTCTTTTCAAAGAGCTTCTTGAACAACTCCGCTTGGAAAAGTTGATTTTGCTGCATCAAATTAACTTGAAATTGACTACTCTGCTGTTGTAGAGTTGTCGATAGCTCTGCTTCAAACTTTACTCTATCCTGTTCCATTTTCTGCTGGAAGGCCATAGTCTCTTGCTGCATCTTGCGCTCGTGTTGCTGCTGACTCCTCTGTGCCTGTTCCTGCAGCTCACCAAATGCAACCAAGAACTGGGTGGCTCCCGTCTGCTTGCCCTTCTTCTTGCCGACCCTGGCAACAAGTGGTGTCTCCTCTTTGGATTTTTTAGCAGGGATTTGAATTTCATCATCATCTTCACTATCGGTGTCACCACCAACACTTTTATTTGATTGCCTGCTTGGGCATCTAGAGCTGCTGGGAGTGTGTGTTTCTCCTTCCTGCTCTACAACCTCCTCCGCAGCAACAATGCTGGTAGGTGTTACTGCTGAGTCCTCCACTGATCCAGGGCCCAATGCTGGATGATCTTTGAATCGCTCAAAGAATGTCTTAAAGTTTGGCCAGGCAGCCTCTGCCGCTTCCGTGTCAAGATCTGCATCTCCTTGGCTGTACTCCTTGCCTGTCTCCCCTTTCTTTTGATAATTCACATACATACTCTTTCCCTTCTTCATTATGGTGTCAATCTTGTTGCAGATTTCCTTCTCAGTATACTGCTCAGCTCTGTTGAGCTCCTGGGAGACGTAAACGTTGAGTCGAGTGGTCGCTATCGCCTCTTTCTTTTTCCTCGTGATCAACTTGCCATCAAAGTCCTCGATAATGTCAGCCCAGATGTCGATGAGCTTCCTTTCGACCTCGGAATCCCACTTGACTCTTGGCTTCTTGCCTTTGGACGCCATCACTCGCTTCTTCGCTCGCACACAACCAAAATAACACCTTTGACTGCCGTCGCCGTCGCCGTCACCGTGGCAGCCATTGCCACGGCGACGTTCACGGCACGGTAGGCTCACGGTGACGGTGACGGTACGAAACGTGAAGTGTGAACAGCGAAACGTGACGTCACCGTTGCCGTCGCCGTCGTTTTCGCCGTAGTGTGAACGCCGCCTTAGAGGTGATCCCAAATGTTTTTCGATGATTCATTACTTTTAGCATCTATATAGACAATATTTCTAAATCACTGATAAATATTTTAGGTATTTTTAATGTATTATTACAGCAAACCTCCTGCACCCCCGAAATCCTGATGCCTAACTCTAGACCACTAACATTAAGAAAAAAAAATAGAGATTGTACCCTAAGAAAACTTTTCCACTGAAAATTTTTTTTCAAATGAATCCTGAGTTCATTTGAGGTGATCCCAAATGGTTTTTGGTGATTCATTACTTTTAGCATCTATATAAACAATATTTCTATATCACTGATAAATACCTAAGATATTTTTAACGTATTATTACAGCAAACCTCCTGTAACCCTCCTAAACCCTGACGCCTCACCCCAGACCCCTAATATTAAGTTTTTTCAATTTTATTTTTCTTTTCAATTTTCTTGCTTAGGGTCTTTTTTCTCTTTTCTTATCTGTTCTCATTACTTTTTTTTTTGTTTTTTACTATTAATTTTGAGTTCTTATTTGGTGCTCCCATCAGTTTTTCATCAATTAGGTTTTTACAAACGTTTTTAAGAATCGGACATGGTGTTGAAAAAATAGTTAATTACCAGGACAAAGACCGATTAGGAGCAACAGAAATAAATTAAGGATTACTTAAAAAGGGTGAAAGTCTTATGGATTTAAAAAAGTGATAATGCAAAAAATTGTGAAGAGGCCTAAAAAGAAATTAGGACTATAGTTGAAGAAAAGAGAAGGGTGAAAAAAAAAGTGAAAAGATAAAGAAAAGATAAAGAAAGATGAAAAAATTTAAAAAGAAAGTTAAAAAAAAGTAAAAAAATTTTAGGGGTCATGATTTAATTGTTAGGGGTTAGGGTGGTGAATTCCAGAATATGTTGCCCTCAGACCGGGCTCTATGGTTTCATTATAGCACCTGTTGGAGCTTGCTCATGTTCATGCATTGGCTTGTGGTGTGCGTGCACCCCTTGGAGTTGAGTAGGCCACCCCTCTGACTAATTTGATTTGCCCCTCATGCGCAATCACCCACTGCCGTGACATTTTGAAACATTTCATCAATGCCAGGCATATAAACACATGTCTGTATGTATGTGTGGTGAGAATAGTAGAGGAGTACAATGTATGCAATAGATTAAAGTTCTGGAAACTGTTACAAAGGGGCTCCCAGATATGACCATGTGAGATATGGGTATCATGGGATAGCCCATTAAAAGAAGAATTGATTTGTGCAAAAAAACCCTAAAAAATCCCATCAGTTTTTTAGAAAATTTGCTTTTATTGGGTGACAAAAAGTGATGAAATGAAAAATAACAACAGGGGAGCATCGGAAGTGAACTCAATAACATTTTTGAAAAAATTTTGTTGGAAAAATTTTCTAAATATTGGATGCCTACTGTGGGGGTAACAAAAGAGTAACATTTTAGGAAAATAACCATTAGGGAGCACCGGAAGTGAACTCAGGAACATTTTTGAAAAAATTTGTGATGGAAAAATTTTCTAATTATTGGTCGCCTACTGTGAGGGGTAACAAAAGAGTAACATTTTAGGAAAATAACCATTAGGGAGCACCGGATGTGAACTCAGGAACATTTTTGAAAAAAATTGTGATGGAAAAATTTTCAAAGTATTGGTCGCCTACTGTGAGGGGTTACAAAGGGGCTCCCAGATATGACCATGTGAGATATGGGTATCATGGGATAGCCCATTAAAAGAAGAATTGATTTGTGCAAAAAAACCCTAAAAAATCCCATCAGTTTTTTAGAAAATTTGCTTTTATTGGGTGACAAAAAGTGATGAAATGAAAAATAACAACAGGGGAGCATCGGAAGTGAACTCAATAACATTTTTGAAAAAAATTTTGTTGGAAAAATTTTCTAAATATTGGATGCCTACTGTGGGGGTAACAAAAGAGTAACATTTTAGGAAAATAACCATTAGGGAGCACCGGAAGTGAACTCAGGAACATTTTTGAAAAAATTTGTGATGGAAAAATTTTCTAAGTATTGGTCGCCTACTGTGAGGGGTAACAAAAGAGTAACATTTTAGGAAAATAACCATTAGGGAGCACCGGATGTGAACTCAGGAACATTTTTGAAAAAAATTGTGATGGAAAAATTTTCAAAGTATTGGTCGCCTACTGTGAGGGGTTACAAAGGGGCTCCCAGATATGACCATGTGAGATATGGGTATCATGGGATAGCCCATTAAAAGAAGAATTGATTTGTGCAATAAAACCCTAAAAAATCCCATCAGTTTTTTAGAAAATTTGCTTTTATTGGGTGACAAAAAGTGATGAAATGAAAAATAACAACAGGGGAGCATCGGAAGTGAACTCAATAACATTTTTGAAAAAAATTTTGTTGGAAAAATTTTCTAAATATTGGATGCCTACTGTGGGGGTAACAAAAGAGTAACATTTTAGGAAAATAACCATTAGGGAGCACCGGAAGTGAACTCAGGAACATTTTTGAAAAAATTTGTGATGGAAAAATTTTCTAAGTATTGGTCGCCTACTGTGAGGGGTAACAAAAGAGTAACATTTTAGGAAAATAACCATTAGGGAGCACCGGATGTGAACTCAGGAACATTTTTGAAAAAAATTGTGATGGAAAAATTTTCAAAGTATTGGTCGCCTACTGTGAGGGGTTACAGGGGGGTCCCACAGACATGACCATGTGAGATATGGGTATCATGGAATAGCCCATTAAAAGAAGAATTGATTTGTAAAAAAAAACCCTAAAAAACCCTAACAGTTTTTTAGAAAATTTGCTTTTTGTAGGTGACAAAAAATGATGAAGTTCAAAATAACCACAGGGGAGCACCGGAAGTTAACTCAGGAACATTTTTGAAAAAAAATTTGTGAGAAAAATTTTCCTAGTATTGGTCGCCTACTGGGAGGGGTACCAAAAGAATAAAATTTTAGGGAAATAAACATCAGGGAGCACCGGAAGTGAACTCTGGAACATTTTTGAAAAAAATTGTGATTGAAAAATTTTCTAAGTATTGGTCGCCTACTGTGAGGGGTAGCAAAAGAGTAAAATTTTAGGGAAATAACCATCAGGGAGTACCGGAAGTGAACTCAGGAACTTTTTTTGAAAAATTTTGTGACGGAAAATTGTTTCATTTTTTTTTTTTTTTTTTTTTTTTTTTCATTGTATCTTTAGATTCCTAACACCAAGCCTAATCCTTAGGGTTAGGGTTAGGGTTAGGGTTAGGGTTAGGGTTAGGGTTACAAGAGGGTGCCCTTAGGGTTAGGGTTAGGGTTAGGGTTAGGGTTAGGGTTAGGGTTAGGGTTAGGGTTAGGGTTAGGGTTAGGGTTAGGGTTAGGGTTAGGGTTACAAAGGGGCTCCCAGATATGACCATGTGAGATATGGGTATCATGGGATAGCCCATTAAAAGAAGAATTGATTTGTGCAATAAAACCCTAAAAAATCCCATCAGTTTTTTAGAAAATTTGCTTTTATTGGGTGACAAAAAGTGATGAAATGAAAAATAACAACAGGGGAGCATCGGAAGTGAACTCAATAACATTTTTGAAAAAAATTTTGTTGGAAAAATTTTCTAAATATTGGATGCCTACTGTGGGGGTAACAAAAGAGTAACATTTTAGGAAAATAACCATTAGGGAGCACCGGAAGTGAACTCAGGAACATTTTTGAAAAAATTTGTGATGGAAAAATTTTCTAAGTATTGGTCGCCTACTGTGAGGGGTAACAAAAGAGTAACATTTTAGGAAAATAACCATTAGGGAGCACCGGATGTGAACTCAGGAACATTTTTGAAAAAAATTGTGATGGAAAAATTTTCAAAGTATTGGTCGCCTACTGTGAGGGGTTACAGGGGGGTCCCACAGACATGACCATGTGAGATATGGGTATCATGGAAT
The DNA here is from genome assembly GCA_949841015.1 of Aplysina aerophoba. Lineage (NCBI taxonomy): Eukaryota > Metazoa > Porifera > Demospongiae > Verongiida > Aplysinidae > Aplysina > Aplysina aerophoba. The sequence continues at coordinate 16,098 of CATKZD010000017.1, forward strand.
AGCCCATTAAAAGAAGAATTGATTTGTAAAAAAAAACCCTAAAAAACCCTAACAGTTTTTTAGAAAATTTGCTTTTTGTAGGTGACAAAAAATGATGAAGTTCAAAATAACCACAGGGGAGCACCGGAAGTTAACTCAGGAACATTTTTGAAAAAAAATTTGTGAGAAAAATTTTCCTAGTATTGGTCGCCTACTGGGAGGGGTACCAAAAGAATAAAATTTTAGGGAAATAAACATCAGGGAGCACCGGAAGTGAACTCTGGAACATTTTTGAAAAAAATTGTGATTGAAAAATTTTCTAAGTATTGGTCGCCTACTGTGAGGGGTAGCAAAAGAGTAAAATTTTAGGGAAATAACCATCAGGGAGTACCGGAAGTGAACTCAGGAACTTTTTTTGAAAAATTTTGTGACGGAAAATTGTTTCATTTTTTTTTTTTTTTTTTTTTTTTTTTCATTGTATCTTTAGATTCCTAACACCAAGCCTAATCCTTAGGGTTAGGGTTAGGGTTAGGGTTAGGGTTAGGGTTAGGGTTACAAGAGGGTGCCCTTAGGGTTAGGGTTAGGGTTAGGGTTAGGGTTAGGGTTAGGGTTAGGGTTAGGGTTAGGGTTAGGGTTAGGGTTAGGGTTAGGGTTAGGGTTACAGGGGGTTCCCCAAGCATGACCATGTGAGATATGGGTATCATGGAATAGCCCATTAAAAGAAGAATTGATTTGTGAAAAAAAACCCTAAAAAACCCTAATAGTTTTTGAGAAAATTTGCTTTTTGTAGGTGACAAAAAATGATGAAGTATAAAATAACCAAAGGGGAGCACCGGAAGTGAACTCAGGAACATTTTTGAAAAAAAAATTGTGATAGAAAAATTTTCTAAGTATTGGTCGTCTACTGTGAGGGGTACCAAAAGGGTAAAATTTTAGGGAAATAAACATCAGGGAGCACCGGAAGTGAACTCAGGAACATTTTTGAAAAAAATTGTGATTGAAAAATTTTCTAAGTATTGGTCGCCTACTGTGAGGGGTAACAAAAGAGTTAAATTTTAGGAAAATAACCATTAGGGAGTACCGGAAGTGAACTCAGGAACTTTTTTTGAAAAATTTTGTGACGGAAAATTTTTTTTTACATTTTTTTTTTTTTCCCTTTTTTTATTGTATTTTTTAGATCCCTAACATCAAGCCTAATCCTAGCGGTCATGGGTTAGGGGTCAAGGTTTAGGGGTCAGGGGTTAGTTAGGGTTAGGGTTACAGGGTTAGGGTTAGGGTTAGGGTTACAGGGGGTTCCCCAGGGTTAGGGTTAGGGTTAGGGTTAGGGTTAGGGTTAGGGTTAGGGTTAGGGTTAGGGTTAGGGTTAGGGTTAGGGTTAGGGTTAGGGTTAGGGTTAGGGTTAGGGTTAGGGTTAGGGTTAGGGTTTAGGGTTAGGGTTAGGGTTAGGGTTAGGGTTAGGGTTAGGGTTAGGGTTAGGGTTAGGGTTAGGGTTAGGGTTAGGGTTAGGGTTAGGGTTAGGGTTAGGGTTAGGGTTAGGGTTAGGGTTAGGGTTAGGGTTAGGGTTAGGGTTAGGGTTAGGGTTAGGGTTAGGGTTAGGGTTAGGGTTAGGGTTAGGGTTAGGGTTAGGGTTAGGGTTAGGGTTAGGGTTAGGGTTAGGGTTAGGGTTAGGGTTAGGGTTAGGGTTAGGGTTAGGGTTAGGGTTAGGGTTAGGGTTAGGGTTAGGGTTAGGGTTAGGGTTAGGGTTAGGGTTAGGGTTAGGGTTAGGGTTAGGGTTAGGGTTAGGGTTAGGGTTAGGGTTAGGGTTAGGGTTAGGGTTAGGGTTAGGGTTAGGGTTAGGGTTAGGGTTAGGGTTAGGGTTAGGGTTAGGGTTAGGGTTAGGGTTAGGGTTAGGGTTAGGGTTAGGGTTAGGGTTAGGGTTAGGGTTAGGGTTAGGGTTAGGGTTAGGGTTAGGGTTAGGGTTAGGGTTAGGGTTAGGGTTAGGGTTAGGGTTAGGGTTAGGGTTAGGGTTAGGGTTAGGGTTAGGGTTAGGGTTAGGGTTAGGGTTAGGGTTAGGGTTAGGGTTAGGGTTAGGGTTAGGGTTAGGGTTAGGGTTAGGGTTAGGGTTAGGGTTAGGGTTAGGGTTAGGGTTAGGGTTAGGGTTAGGGTTAGGGTTAGGGTTAGGGTTAGGGTTAGGGTTAGGGTTAGGGTTAGGGTTAGGGTTAGGGTTAGGGTTAGGGTTAGGGTTAGGGTTAGGGTTAGGGTTAGGGTTAGGGTTAGGGTTAGGGTTAGGGTTAGGGTTAGGGTTAGGGTTAGGGTTAGGGTTAGGGTTAGGGTTAGGGTTAGGGTTAGGGTTAGGGTTAGGGTTAGGGTTAGGGTTAGGGTTAGGGTTAGGGTTAGGGTTAGGGTTAGGGTTAGGGTTAGGGTTAGGGTTAGGGTTAGGGTTAGGGTTAGGGTTAGGGTTAGGGTTAGGGTTAGGGTTAGGGTTAGGGTTAGGGTTAGGGTTAGGGTTAGGGTTAGGGTTAGGGTTAGGGTTAGGGTTAGGGTTAGGGTTAGGGTTAGGGTTAGGGTTAGGGTTAGGGTTAGGGTTAGGGTTAGGGTTAGGGTTAGGGTTAGGGTTAGGGTTAGGGTTAGGGTTAGGGTTAGGGTTAGGGTTAGGGTTAGGGTTAGGGTTAGGGTTAGGGTTAGGGTTAGGGTTAGGGTTAGGGTTAGGGTTAGGGTTAGGGTTAGGGTTAGGGTTAGGGTTAGGGTTAGGGTTAGGGTTAGGGTTAGGGTTAGGGTTAGGGTTAGGGTTAGGGTTAGGGTTAGGGTTAGGGTTAGGGTTAGGTTGGGTTAGGGTTAGGGTTAGGGTTAGGGTTAGGGTTAGGGTTAGGGTTAGGGTTAGGGTTAGGGTTAGGGTTAGGGTTAGGGTTAGGGTTAGGGTTAGG
>CATKZD010000018.1:0-14451 GCA_949841015.1 Aplysina aerophoba
AAGTGGGAAGTCATCATATGCTCTAGCACAATATGCCAAAAGAAAACGGCAAAGTTGTACTGGGCAAGTTGCAGAAGAAAGACGCCAGACGGTTGGTACCACTTCCGGTCACATGCTTTCATATTGTGAGGGTACGAGGGTTAACATATGTATCTGAGTACACTTCAAGGATGAGCCTCATTATAGAGTGTAATGGCACCACCTGCGTATACAGTTCTCCTGCCGATGTCTTTACTCTCTATAGTTACATACTTCATCATCACCTACATAGAATGACACGGGATAGAATAACCTCTTGCCTTCCAGTAAACACAGACGAATATATAGCGATACTGCGATTTGATGTGCTGGGGATAGAGGCCCGCTAACATTTTTCCTGGGGGGGGAGAAGGCCCAGACCCCTTACCTAGGGTGTGCTTCCTCGTACCATTCTCCACCCCCACCCCCACCCCCACCCCAAATGCAAACACTCGTTCCTAGTTAGTACCTTGATATCATTATGTGGGTATTTTCGAACATCATTGCATCACCACATGCATGAATCATGACAAAATTGCATGCTTCATGTACAGACTTGCCAGGCGCATTTGCTCAAATTTGAGCTGTAATACTATAAGCTGGCATGTACACATTTGCACTGGAACAGTTCATGTAAAGTGCATGCCATACCCTTGCAATTTAATTGCATGTATCTTAGGCTAAGTGAGGAGTAAATTAGGCTTCACCCAGGATTGCCCGTCTTGTGTACACTATTTGTAGTGTTCTGCATGGATACAAAGTGTCTGATTTGATTGCCAATCATGCTTTATGATCCACTTAGGTCAGTGGGTGACATACACCTACCCATAATTATATACATAGGATTCCACGCTTAAAATATATAGCTATAATTATATATATTTAATTGAAATAAGCATGCGGTATATGATCTGCACCAGTATAGTAAACTGCAAGAAACTTAAGTCAATTGCTTCAGGAAATGCGTTTACTAGTGCAGAAAAAGTGAATTATACAAGAACTATCCTGAACTGCAGTATTACTTCAGGACATGTCATGTCTCCTGATAGGATAGGCGAAGTAAACATGGAGTTTCCTGAACTGCAGTACTGCTTCAGGAATTGTGAAGTATACATGGATTTTTCCGAACTGCAGGAATCACCTCAGGAAATGTCACATTTCCTGATGCAGGAAATGCGAAGTGTACATGGAGTTCCTGAACTGCAGTATTACTTCAGGAAGGTAGCATTTCCTACAACTATCCTTATTGCAGAAAATGTGCCACTTCTTCCAGTGCATGCATGTACTAACATTATCGTACCTACATTGGTATGTTGCACACTGCAGGAACCACAGCTTCTACCTCTAGCTCATTACCACTACCACTCATGAGCCCAGTAAGGAGCAGGCACAGATCTACTCCAAGTAGGTTTTACTGTAAGTGGAATGTCACTTAAATAGTGTGATTTTATCATCCATGCTGTATATAAATTGCAGGTGAAGCCCAATCATCCCGCAATGACTGTTCCACCTCCACAACAGTGAGTTTTTTATCAAATCAAGGTTCTGCAATTACAGTCATAGTACAAACAAATACCATACACTGTAGTATTAAACCATTGCTCTTTTGTCAGTTCGCTTTATGTCCTTAGAACCCAATGTATTCCTTTGGTGATGGGTTTGTGGGTGATCAGACTGGACTTGTAAGACATTGTAGCTATGCAGGCTACAGCTGTAAACGACCTGGAGCAGCTGACTGGTTCTCTGCAGAGGGAGGCCAGTGCCCTAAAACCAATTGCTGAGGTGCAACAGGGGCAGCTTGATGAGATGAGGGAACAGGTTGGTACATGCATACTCATTGATTAATAATGGAACAAATTTCAATCATGTATCATCACCTTTTATCTGTATCCAATGTTAGCTTCAAAGCAATGGCCAGCTTGTTTTCACAAAAGAGCGATTGCCACCATAGATACTCTAACCTATGCAACCGGGATTGGAATCCGCCCACGCACCTGTGTGTCTATGTATGTTAAGTCTTCCGGTTTTAAAATGGATTCCATTTCTGGCAACGTGCGAATGTAGATTGGAGTAGAAGTGGTGCGAACTCGAACGAAACACATGGTCTTCGTTGTGTGCAGTATGGCTCAATCAAAGGAAGGGACGGCTTTCTCCCCGTTGGTATCACTCGCCACTGTTCTCCGCAAGTTATCCACTAAAGAATTTGCTAGTGAGAGAGAACTTCGAAATTCTGCAATACGGAGGCAGATCGAATCTCTCCTACAGTCGCCTTAGGAGCTTCTCTGCTGTGAGGGCATCACCAGGCAAGCGGTGCCGTCAGCTGGATTTGACCGTCTATCCAGAGCTAGAGGAAGAGATGGACAAAATGGAAGATTTCTTTCAGATGGAGCATAATCTACATAGGAAGGGTGGACATCTGCATCCGGAAACATGGCGAAAAGTTCGGATGCACATTCTAAGTGAGTCTATTTGTATGCCTATGTGCCTGACCTTGGTACGGTGGCATTCCGTGTAGAGTGAAGGTGTGCATATATATATGGGTTGTAACCATGGCCTCACATTTGGACCACCCTAGTGTATTTGCAGTATGCGGTCAATCAAGGTGACACACCATCACTAGAGAGCTTTCTGCAAGAGGACACGATGCAGGGCTTTCTTGGATACATCAAGGTAGGCTGATGCAGCAGGGCATACAGAAGGGCGCACACCTGACCACTTCCATGCATTTTACACATACTGTACGCAGGCCGATGGTGACATCAAGGAAAGTACAATGAAGACGTACGTGAACCACTTCTGCTACGTGGTGCAATACTTAGCCGCTGGGAACAAGCAGCCAACGAGTTCCTTTCCAATGGCCACCTATCTCAGCAACAGATGCCAGCATTATCACAGGGTCAGTGCCAGATCCAAAGCCGAGCACTCATGGCAAGTGCTGGACAGCAAAAGTCAGTGGATTCACTGGTACGTACGTACGGTAGGTGTCATGCTACTCGCCACCTGCGAATGGATATCTCTTACTCCTAACTCTAATGTGCTGCTACACTACAGGCCAGATGTTTTGACAGCAGTACAGCAGTGCAAGGATGACTTCACAGTGGAGACGAATAGCAAGAAGAAGGCAGAGCTCAGCCAGCAACTGCTGGCATTGCTCATGTACACGTCAATAACACCTGGCCGCTGCAAGGAGTACACCACGTTGAAGTTTGTGGTCCATGAGGACTTGCCAGCCATGAGAGTGAATCCCGAGGCTCCAAATTGTGTGCACATCACAGCCAGGGGAGATGCAGCGGCCATGGTGCTGGCAGACCACAAAACATCCAAACGCTATGGATGCGACCACATCCTTCTAAGTGGGGACAGTCCGCTGCTGAGACATCTGTCCCAGCACATACAGTTGTATCGGCACGTTCTGTCCGGTACAGAGGACAACAACTGTCTGTTTGTGGTAAGTACAGACAAAAAGAGAGAGGCAGGGGATGCCGCACACATGTTAATAGGTACCCATTCTACATCTCCACAGAATCGCAGGGGGACAGCATTCGTGGGCGCCAAGTGGACCAACTACATCAAGAGAATCTTTCTGCAGTACACGGGGAAGGCCATCGTTCCTACAATTCTCCGGTCATCCTTTGTGACTTTCAATGAGGGGCAAACACTTCCGCCACACCTCAAGCAATCGATTGCTGCCAGCATGCGGCACAATCGATCTACTGTAAGTGGTCCCCATGATGGAGGAAGTGAACGCCTATTTACATATGCCTATCCACGAATTCACCATCCCTTATCCCAACCTATCCATGGTCTTTCTCCACGGCAGGCACTCCAAGACTATGATCGCAGAACCAAAATTGACAGAAACCAGGAGGCTCACCTGTACGCTGAGGGCCTGCTCCAAAAGGTACTGAATACTAGTGGTCTAGATCCACCAACGACACAGGAGGAGCCGCCCGAGGGACCCACATGCAACCAGCAGCAGTCCCAAACCACACCAATGACACAGGATTAGCCGCCCGAGGGATCCACACGCAACCAGCAGCAGTCCCCAACCACACCAATGACACAGGAGGAGCCGCCCGAGGGATCCACGCGCAACCAGCAGCAGTCCCCAACCACACCAATCACACAGGAGGAGCCGCCCGAGGGATCCACACGCAACCAGCAGCAGTCCCCAACCACACGCATCACACAGGAGGAGCCGCCCGAGGGATCCACACGCAACCAGCAGCAGTCCCCAACCACACCAATCACACAGGAGGAGCCGCCCGAGGGATCCACACGCAACCAGCAGCAGTCCCCAAGCTTGCCAATGGCACAGCTGGAGCCACCCGAGGCGGGGGAAGCTGTCGCGGTGGTGGAAAAAGAGTCGACAGTAACCAGACCGCGCATATGGATAGGGAGGTGCCTACGTGTTGACGGCAATGACGTCGTCATAACTCCATTCAAAGAAATCAGCAGGGACGTATTCATATTCCAAGTGGGAGGAAAGAGGCAAAGGGCACACTTGCGCGATGTAGTGAGCCCAATAGACCTCACCCACAATGCAAGTGACAACACATACAGACTGCGCACTACAAGAACAGAAATTCACCTGTGTCTATCACCTGTATTGTAATCCTTACTTTTTTGTATTGTAAATGACTCAAAGTTTGGACAGCTTGTCATCAAGAGTTTAATTAGTGCAGTGTTCTAGGCACTGCCCTATTTCAGTAGTATAGTAATTTACTACATTAAATGCTATATATATATTATATATAATAATGTATTACTTCATATATAAAATTTATTTTAAATATATTATAGATAATTACTGTAATTAGTACAAGAATTATAATTTTATTGATATCTAAAACGAAATGAGTTCCGGCTAACATAAGTTAGGGTTCAACAGTTGGGGTGCACGCAAAAGTTAGGGTTCACAAGTACGGGTTATATAAAAGTTAGGGTTCAACAGTTGGGGTAAATGAAAGAGTTAGGGTTCAACAGTTGGGGTAAATGAAAGAGTTAGGGTTCAACAGCTGGGGTAAATACAAAACGTTTAGGTTCAGTAGTCGGGGCAAAGGAAAAAGTTAGGATTAACAGCTGGGGTTCAGGGAAAAGTTAGGGTTAGGGGGTAAGGTAACACTATGTGCAGGGAAGTGGGGTTGTTAGGGGTTCATCCCTTACCTCTGCTGCTTCAGCTGGCCCACGCCAGCGCCGTCAAAAGTGGCCATTTTGGTCATTGCGCAATCAAAGAATGACGCAATGTAATAATTATTATGGTTTGTAGCGGCATGTCTTGCAATGATTTAATGTAAGTACGTATTGGTACCGGGGTGCGAGCGGCTCGCGCCGATTTTTCAAAATTGCCTGCCGGAGGAATGATATAAATGTCCATACATGCCATCTGCTGCTTACAGCAGCCCCTATCCCGTAATGCTTAAGGCTGCATTTTTGGCGTTCAAAAGTGTATAGGCAAAGTGAGATCCATATAGGCCATACTTGCATGGTGCACTTGCCATAGCATGCTTACGGCGAAAATTCAACAACCACCAAACTGCCACACTCTCCGGCCAAATTCCTATGGTGCTGTACTTAAGAGGACTCCGCCCACAGGCCCCAACTGCAGGTTTGCAGCCCATTTACCACAGCATGCACACACCAGCCCACAATGCAGTGGAGCATCAGGGCTGCAGCATGCCTCATTTGGGGAGGTACAGACCCCACATGCAGGTTGCTAGGGGCCTTGCTAAATTGCTAAAAATGACCTACAATAAGGTGATCAAATGCATTCCATTCGTACACTGTTGCCGTGCACACTCGGCATGGAGTGCACGTGCAGGTTTACAGCTTCGCGGTGCCCACACAGCGTCTGCTGCAGACCTAAATGCATCCCTAGGGGTGGAGGGGCTAGCATGACAGGCTGTATCTATATATACTGTTAACATAGATTTTATAAGCAAAACATGGTGCAAGCACTGTCCATGGTGATTTCACTGTCTGCATGCTGGGATACTACAATAGCGTGTTCATACAGGTGTCTTTCTTGTATTTGGACCTGATGACAAGCTGTCATCCATTGCAGCATGCCCGAGCAGGTCTCCCCCTCGGCATTTCGTCATTTTGATCGTCCGATTATTGATGACCCCAGCGCTTCCTGTTCTAAGCACTGCTACTCGGTAGCTGCCGAACGCTTTCAGCCGAATCGTCTGCTGTGACCAGAACAGGAGTGGGCCTAATATAACAGCGTGTTAAATGGCCGACCATGTATGTAATACATAAATATAGCCGGCCATGTTTTTGCCATTTTGCGCATGAATACGATTATTCAGCTGAGCTGCTAGCCCCTCCACCAAGGGGGACGCTTTAAATTAAGGCCTCCAGCAGAGGCTGCGCGCGCGCCGAAGGGCTGTGCACGTGCAGGTGCACTCCGTGCTAAGTGCGCACAGCGATGATGCGAAAGTGCACTTAGTTTGTCGGTCCTTTTGTGGGTCTTTCGGTGGGTCATTTTGGTCGATTTGGAAGCAGCCCATGAACCTGCACGTTGGGCGTGCAGCACCCCGAATGCAGTGTGGCGCAGGGCAAAGGCTCCATTACAGGGTGGTACTGCCGTTCTGTGTGCAGGCGCGAGCATGCTGCGGCAGAGGGCCTGCCAAGCTGCAATTGCAACCTGGGGGCGGGGTCTTCCTCCGTAGCAACCCGGCCGGGGAGAGCTGCAGGGTGCTGTAAGGAGAACCCTATCCCACCATACTTAAGGCCGCATTTTTGGCCCTCAAAAGTGTACAAGCAAAGTGGGATCCGAATAGGCCATACTTGCATGGCGCACCTGGCAGAGGGTGGTCACGCCAACCATGGCAAAATCAGCACCCTGCAGCTCTCCCCGGCCGGGTTGCTACGGAGGAAGACCCCGCCCCCAGGCTGCAATTGCAGCTTGGCAGGCCCTCTGCCGAAGCATGCTCGCGCCTGCACACAGAACGGCGGTGCCACCCTGTAATGGAGCCTTTGCACTGCGCCACGCTGCATTCGGGGAGCTGCACGCCCAACATGCAGGTTCACGGAGTGCTTCCAAATCGGCCAAAATGACCCACCGAAAGACTCACAAAAGGACCGACAAACTACATGCATTTTCGAATCATCGATGTGCGCACTTAGCACGGGGTGCACCTGCTCGTGCACAGCCCTTCGGCGTGCGCGCAGCATCTGCTGGAGGCCTTAATTTAAAGCGTCCCCCTTGGTGGAGGGGCTAGCAGCTCAGCTGGATAATCGTATTCATGCGTATTAAATGGCCGACCATGTGTGTATATAATTATATATACATACAGTGCAAGTTACAATAATGTATAATACATAAATGTATAGTCGGCCATTTTTGCCATTGCGCAGTAGGGGCCGAGCAGAATAGACCAGCCCTTCCAGGAAAGAGGTCCAGGAGGCTCTTTGCAAGGTAAGTTTGGACTTTTTTTTGGTCTATGTTCTTGATTCTGTCGGGGTACTTCTGTGGTACGTTTGAGATTAATAGTGTGCCCCATTCCTGATCCGGTTCCACCACCGAGCGAGTGTTTGCTGGAATTCCAGAATTTCTGACGATGTCTAGAACGGAGTCCACCAATTTCGCTCCCTCGGTGTTGTAACCCCCCATTTGATAAGGCCGGATCGTCCCAGAATTTCAGGAAGGCCTCACCAGTAGTATCATTGTGTCTGACTGTAGATCAAGAGTGTGCGTCTGCGCTACGGCGCTTCCCTGTCTCGTAGCATGCTGATATTGCCCATTGTGGGCGGCGAAGTGAAGGGGGGTGGCAGCGGGGGAAAAGCAACGATGAGGGGCAGGGAGAAGGGGGTCGGTGGTTACTTAGGGTGGTGTGATGTTGGGGGGGATGCTCACCCCTCGAGGCAGGCTGCTGGTTACCTCCTCGCGCAGCGATGGTGGCCATGAGCTGTCTGGGGAGCCGGCGCACCACAAGACAGCTCGAACCATGGGGTGCTGCAATCCCCAATCCGCAGCATGGCGAGCGAAAAAATCCAGCCAGTACGACCGGATACCATAATTGACTAATAGCTCCATGGGGCGCTCCTGCAATGTTAGGTCCTCGGCTGCCACGATGACCGCACCGAAGTGCCGGCTGTATGTGAACCTGGCATTGCAGTGGGCCTGTGCTTCCTCCTCCACCAGGGAGAAGCGGAAGGGGCCTGGCTCTTGGGCCAGGCGCACCATCAGTGTGAGGGCCTCCCTCAGTCCGCCCTGATTGAGGTACCTCCCGATGTTTTCTCCATCATACCTAGGGGTGGGCGGTATATGGATGAATGTAGTACCATGTTTTATTCTTTGTGCTGGTTACTGTGTTGCAAGTAAGTACTTGGTACTGTGGGCTCACCGGAAGCTGTTGTAGTGGAGGGTTCCCCTCACTGTGAGGGTGTACTCTAACTGTGCGGTGGGGAGGTTGGCCAGCTCCTGATTTGTGATGGTATGTGTGCCGTAGCTGCACAGGATGGCGTTGCACCTGATAAAGGGGCTGTCGCGATGGTGGGGAGAGCGGGACCGCAGGAATGCGCCCTGACCTGCACCCTGCTCCCTGCTGTCCCACACCAGCATGTGACTGGCACAGCGCAGTGTGGACCGGTTGCTGACACTGTAGTCGTCTCCCTGATGGTGAAAGTGCAGCGTCCGGCAAGAGGCAGCGAAGCTGGTGCGCAGCCGGTCGGGGCGCACCTCAGATGACTTGGCCAGGGCTGGAGGAAACACGGAAAAGACTCCTGCAGCCGAACGCTCTGCCTCGGCATACGCCGAGAGGAAGGTGGCGGGAGCGCCAGGCATGGGGTGGGCCAGCCCTGCCCGCAGGAGTGTCTCCGCCAGGGAGGTGGCAGTACCCTGGCTGTCGATGGTGACAACGTCACACACCAGCCGGCTGGCGCGGACGTCCATCTCACCGGCTGTGTACAGGACAATGCGCGATGCCTGGGCCACCGCCCCCCGGGCGACGCACAGGGCCTGGTATCCCAGGTGGCGCGCCCTGTTGCCCCCGTGGTACACGTGCTCCAGCTCCACGGCATCGAAGGCGTGACACCTGAACTGGATCAGATGACCACGCATCTCCTCTGCCCAGGTGGTGGTAGGTGCCCTCTCCTGCACAAATGCAAGCAGACCTGGAGTGTGTGCCGCCACGAGGTAGCCGCCATCGCCGTCCACTAAGTCGACTGCTTCCTCGCAGCGGCCAGTGACCTCGAAGCGGTGCCAAAGGCCCAGCTGGCGTAGGGAGAGTGGCAGAGGCGACCCCTGGCGCTGCAGCCGGGAGGTGACGCGCTGCAGTTCTGCCACCAGCAGCCTGATGTGTGTGGGCGAGATGGTAGGCCGTGCGATGGTAGCGGTGAGAAGGGGGTGTGTGGAGGGCATGGTGGAGTGGAGCTGCACACACTGCCGGAAGAAGGTGGGGGTGAGGTTGGAGGTGTGGTCCCTGGAGAACCTTGCCCGCACCTCCGTGCGCTTGCACGGGGCGATGGCCCAGCCCTGCTCCCCTTCGTCCACCCAACGAAGGGCACGGGCGCACGCGGTGCAGGCGCACGAGGCCAGAGTGGCGCGGTAGTGCCTCCTCTCCTCCCGGCGGGCCGCGTTGGCAATGGCGGCCAGGATGGCGTGCAGCTCCTGAGGTGCGGTGGCGGTGGCCATGGTGCGGCCGAGGAACCCCCCGATCTGGTAGTGGGCCAAGAGGGTGACACGGTTGGTCAGCTGCAGGAGGGAGCGGATGTGGACCATGTGGCCGGTGCAGTCCCACTCTGCTAGATCGACCAGGGCCGTGGATGAGGGTGGGGGACAGGGAGATGGCGGCTCAGTGACAGTGCTGGTGTCCATCAGGCTGGACACCATGTCCCGGAGCTGGCCTGGGCAGGAGCCTGCCTCATGGCAGTGGAGGAGGTCAGCCACCATGGCAACAAAGGCGTCGGGATTATCACCCGTGGCGTACAGGAGGGTTTCGTGGGGAGTCTTGCTGGGCAGGTGTTGCGAGGATGGGAGCTGGGAGCCACCGCCCACAATCAGCCCCCTAGGGTCGATGGCATACCTGCCCACAGCCCCGCCTTGCCTGCTCCTCCCCCTCCTCACTTGAGTGCTCCTCCAGCTCCTCCTGCTCCTGCTGCTGCTCCTCCTCTTCCTCCTCCTCCTCCTCCTCCTGCTCCTGCTCCTGCTCCTCCTCCTGCTCCTGCTCCTCCTCCTGCTCCTGCTCCTCCTCTTCCTCCTGTTCCTCATGCTCCTGCTCCTCCTCCTCCATCTCCTCCTCCTCTACCTCCTCCACTACCAGCCCAGGACTGGGGTGGGTTGGGAGTGGCTCCTCCGGGCCGCCCTGTTCTCCCACCGCCCTGCGAGCCCGCTTCCTCTGCCTCTCCTCCTCCTCACTGGGCCCCTGCTGGCGCTCCTCTCCAACCCCGGGTAGGCGATTGAACAGTGGGGCCCACATAATATTATAATGGTTTTCATGAGTGTGAGAGGGTGGTAGGGTGGAGGATCAGCGAAGCAGTGCCACATTCTAGCGATGGTGCTGACCGTCACACAGACTCACTGGTCTGAGTGCAAGAGCACTGCCTAATCTGATCTCGCTCACACTTATGAAACTCTTTTTGTGTAAGAGCTCTTGAATGCACAGAAATCTCGGTGCTCAGTAGTGTACACGGTAGTTCCTTCATACATGGTGAATCCCAACACGTACACACACACACGCACACACACCACACAGCCTAATCAGTCTTTGGTTGGTCATCTAACTGCAAAGCAGCCCTGAGTGCCTTTGCTTTGGCTGTGGTAACTTGTTTGTCATGCTTGTGCTCTTCTAAAACCATTTTGGTAAATGCATGCACCCGAATTGTAAGCCACAATTGGACAAACTCTTGCAGCAATGTACTCTTTGTCTCTATATTGAGGACACCAGTTAAGAGGTCCCAATGAAAGAGGACATTGTCATTGCCACAAACTGAAGCCAGAACCTCTGCTTCTGATACAGTGCCACTGATTGTATGTGCCCTGAGCAGGGTACGCACTTAGCCCTCCATAGCACAAAAGAAAAGATAAGCTGCATTGCTTACCTCAAAAGTCCACCCCTGTTGATGGCTTTGGTCCATTCAGCAGTATATGCCAGGAAACTGCTGACCTCTCCAGAGACTGCCATCTCTGACAGGCTATCTACAATGGCAGCAGCCTCTTCTGTGTCCTTTTGTCTATACTTTTGTAGTAGCTTGAAGGGTACAAAGCCTGCCGCATAACGCAAGACATTCTCTTGGTCAGCTTCCATGTGTACTTGCTTCTCAGGGGCTGCAGCTCTTCCTTGCAAATTCTTGCCCTTCAACATCTCTACAAGCATGTCTTCAAACATGAGGCGACTAGCAGTCTGAGGCCAAATTGGGTCAGGAGGTGGCAAGGACATGTCACTGTGAACCTTAATCCACAGATCAGGAATGCTTCTTAGTTGGGCCTGATAGAATGCCACATATGACCTCTCTCGACACCGTGCATCTGAAGCATGGGTTCCCTGAACACACTGTTGCAGGATTTCGAGGAGGCTGGTGGCAAAGATTGACACCAATGGCTTGAGATCCTTCGTGGCTGCAGCGTCAATGAAGCATTTTACTTCCTCATTCTGTCTCTTACCACGCTTAGAGAACGAATTAGAGTGAATTCCGCCTTCGAGCAACTTCACAAAGCGCGTGACGAACGAATAAGGGTCGCGTACGGAAGATACGGAGAGCGAGTCGGCCATTTTCCGTGTAACTATGCATTACATCATCGGATTGCGAGCTCTGCTCGGTGACGTCACGTGTTTCCTATCCCGTTTTCTCCTCGGTCTATGCTTCCATGTTGCCTATTTGCCTCAGATGCTGACATCACTCAAAATTTTGTATGAAATCCATTTTCTAACTGGACTAAGTTAAACAACAAAGTCACCGTGGATTCCTATCGGGTGCCGTTTGTGTCATAATTGGTGTGTCATGCATGGTAGGGATATCATCACCTGATACGAGACATATAGCCTGATATCCATATCATAGCTTGATATCCATATCATAAGCTGATATCTGTATCATAGCCTGTTATCCATTTCAACATATTGCACCAAAAGTAATAAAATCAGTTTGAACCAAAGTGCCATCAGTACAGCACTGGCATAGCTGTGTAGCATGTGTTTTGTTGTTGTGTGGGTGGAATGGCAACGAGACAAAGCTTACATTAAAATATTTAGAGCACTGTTTGTTTATAATTGTGCAGGTGATGGTGATACAACTTCTTCCCCTGAACACTATCAGAGCCCTCCAAATCACTCTTCAAGCATCTCTGATCTGTCGTGCAGCCCTCTAGATCAATCTTATAGGGATCATGAGCAACCCAATACACCTCATCAGTCCGACCCGATCTTGGATCAATCGGACACTGGCCCTAATCAGACTGGTGGTGGCAGTCTCGATCGATCTCTTACTCATTCTGACAGCAACACGTCTGCAGTTCCACATGGTGCAGATGAGCCAACCTCGCAAGAGCAACCTCGCCAGATGCGATGGGTGATGCGATCGATCCTACCGGTGCAGTATGACCAGGCAGGGGTGTGCCCACTCAGCCACATCTCTCAGTCTATTACCAAGCTGCTTGACTGTGGAAAACTGCGACCATTACGTACAGCTAGCCCGAGCTGTCCTCCACGTGGAAGCATTTGAAACAGAGAGAATCTGAACACCCTGCTACGCAGTATCATTTCCTCTGCTCCACCTAAGCTGCAAGGACCTGCATATGTGCAGGAGGACTGAGATTGCACAGAGCATTTGCATCACCTGCAAAGCATTCTAGAGTTGCCAAGCCGGCTAGACATACTAGCTTCCTATTGCATCGGAGCTACATCAATGCTCTTGCTGCCAGCACACAGCAGAAGGTAGATGCAATTGTTCAGATTTGTAATGTGGCAGAGAGGAAGCAGGTAGAGGAGTACTGTGCGATGCTCGCCACCTGCCAGTGCCTTGAATGCTATGCTGAGGTGAAGTGGGTGCAGAGGCTTCAGCAGTGTCGTTTCTTCTGCTCCACCTCAGCTGCAAGGACCTGCTACATATGTGCATCATATATCATTAAGTCATTTGATGATGCCACCAACAATCCTTCAACTTGGTCTAGAGATGCCATAGTGGATGCTGAAGCACTATCCAAGGCTATCCTCAATTTTGAGTTCATTATCACACTGCACATTGTTGAGTGGCATATGTCCTACACTGAGAACTTGACCAGAGCTATGGAAGCAAGAGTTCTGGACATACTACAAGTAGTCCAGCACATAGTATAATGAAACATAGACACCCACTTCCATGCCATCTTTGACAAGGGTATCAAGGCGTGCACTTGAGTATGATGTGCTTTTGACGACACTAAGGTGTTCCTTACAAAAAAAGGCATGCCAACCATCCAGGGGACACAACAGAGGTGTACTATCGCAAGTCTTTGGCCATTCTTTACTATTCTGTCCTTTATATATCATTACGTATGCTCATTGTCAATCATTGCCACTACAGCACTGCATAATAAGACGACCAAAGTCTTGAATAACAATTTATTTCTATTTACTTGGACACATGCAAGTGTACATGACGTGCTTACGTAAGTAGTACAAACATGTGTTGAACAGCTTTTACCAATTGGTTGATATTCCGAGACTACACTCTCAGCACCAGCTCTCTGTTCAGCATTTCTGGTGTACTTTCAGAACAGCTTCTTGTCCATCTTCTACTTCAGTTGGATACCCACTCCATCATGCTCCTCCACCCTGGCAGCCCAACTGTTTCATTTAATGTGCAATGCCAGGCGGGCAATGTGGTGCAGAGCCAGCTGTAAGTATGGCTGCTGAAGGGACAATGATCATGTGAAGGCCATGCCTGCATGCAGAACTGTAATGTGATAAAACAAAATTGGAAACCCCCATTTGAAAATTCCTGCCTACGCACCTGACAATCGAGGCATGTGTGTGTGCATGTTTGCATGTGGGTGCATGCTGCTCAATGTACATAACTATGCCATAGATATAATATAATGTATATATGTAGAAATTTTTACCATTTACATTTTTAGCCCTTGTACCCTCATACATTACATATATGTAACAAACTTCCAGAATATTTATCTCACCTCAGGAATAGGCTAGCAAATTCGGTGTCTGTAACTGAATGTAGCAAAAGGATAGGGCCATTGATTGATAGGGGATACCCCAGCAATTAATAGCTATAAAAGTAGGTGTAAAGTACATTTATCTCCGTACGTAGTTGTACACGTCTCTGTTGTGTAGCAAAAAAGGCGTCGTTGGGAAATAGCTTTATAGTTTCGAAGCAAGTTTTCACTGCAGATAAAGTTATGATTTTTCTTACTTCTGAGAATGAGAATAAAAGTGATCTGGATGGAGAATCTGAGCTGTTAGAAATTCTGTCTCCGCAAACTTCAATCACCAA
>CATKZD010000019.1:0-13817 GCA_949841015.1 Aplysina aerophoba
CCTAGCCCTAACCCTAGCTAAGCCCGAACCCCAGCTAACCCTGACCCTGGCAGTTCCCCTTACCCTGTAACTGTATGAAATACATACTTGCGCCGTATAATATGCCGCGAGTCTCCAATACATGCGCGCCACATGCAAACGTACAGCAATTCACAATTCCTCTTCCAGTTGGTATATAGCTAGCTAGACAGCTAGATGCAGTGCATGTTACATCCATACATGTCATCTGCAGGTGCCTCTGACCCTACGAGCGCATGCCAGGGTGTTTTAGGCACGATTTGGCCGTGTTTATAATGAGGCAGGGAACGGTTACGATGCGTATCGCGTATAATAGTGTTGCAAGGGAAGGGAAGGGAAGGGAAGCTGCGTTGGCGAGCGGAGTGCACGCCCTACACCTGCCTGTGCCCGTTCCGCGTGCTGCTGCTGCTCCTCTGCCTGCAGGCAGCAATCCCCGGGCGGTCAAGTGTCGCGCATCTATATGTGATAGTGATTGCATTTCATGGCTTCATGCAAGAAAAGCGTCTACATGATCATGATATATATAACTTGATATCGTATATAACTTGATATCGTAAAGGCTCATTGCTACTTTGTTGATATCGGTCGAACTGATCGTGAGCAAATACACAGCAGAATCAATAACAATGATTGCAGGACGCTTCGTCTACAAAGGCCTTTGTCAACTGGGTACAAGACTAAGCAATTAACTTCCCGATGATACATATTGTAAGATGATCGAAAATACAACGTCACTGTATGCTTAATGCATGTACAGCTGCAAAATAAGCTTGCTAATCAGTCAAAAGAGTACATCCTGCATCCATCCATCCATCCATTGATCCATCCACTACCACCGCGTGGTGGAGATGCAGGAGCACTAGGCGAAGGCGGAGGTGGGGGTCCCCGAAGAAGGGGGACTCGCTGTGGTGGAAAGGGTTAGGATCATACATGCGTACATACATACATACATACATACATACATACATACATACATACATACATACATACATACATACATACATACATACATACATACATACATACATACATACATACATACATACATACATACATACATACATACATACATACATAGGGACGATGTGTCCTCTACCACACCATGTAATGCCACCAGCGAAGGCGCACGGACCATGGTGGGCCCTTTGTGCGGCCATCCTGATGGCACACTTGGTGAGTGAGGCTGGCCATGGGGCTTAGTTCACAGGGGACTGCTATACACCATTTATACCTACATACCTACCTACACACACACACACACACACACACACACACACACACACACACACACACACACACACACACACACACACACACACACACACACACACACACACACACACACACACACACACACACACACACACACACACACACACACACACACACACACACACACACAGATAGCGCATCCACGCACACGTATGAACGAACGAACACACACACATTCACGCATCAACTCACAACCTTCCTTTACCACATTCCCACATTCAAAGCCGCCGCCATCCCTGCCACGCACAGACCAGTCCCTCCCAGGGGAGCTAGCGGCCAAGGTGGCCACGATGGGGGCCGAGCGAGGAGGAGAAGGGCGGGCCCTTACTCCTGGGGATCCACTTTGGTGGCGAGGCAAAGATCACAATAAGCACACTGACCAGCCACCGCGGGAAAGGGGAGGGGAAGAAACAGGACAGCACACACGATTAGTACAGGATGGAGCTCTTTATTTAAATGTGCGCGCTGGGGTCTGTTTCTGTATGTTTTGCGTTTGGGGTTGGGAAGGGTGCTAAAGGTGCAGACAGGGGGGGGTTGTGTCCATTCGATTTGTCCCGGCGCAACCCTTTGCCGGGTATGGGGTTCAGCCCCGCGTGGTCGGGTGAGGTGCATTGAGGGTGACTAAAGGTGGCCCAGGGTCAGGGTTATGCGCATGAATTGTAGGCCCGCCGTGCTGTCTTGCACGCATTGTAGCTTTCTTAGGCCGCAGAGTGATGCGATGCGTCTCACCTTGGCATCCGGAGTCGTCGCTGCGCGAAGAAGCCGCGTACTGTTGGACTCGTTCAGTCCTCGCCTCTCCCCGGGCCGCGCTCGCCATTTTGCCTTTCGCCGCGAGTTTCGTGACACGTGTCCGAGGTCCATCGGCATGTGACCGAGTCACATGACCCGTGCGCTTGTGACGTGCCTCGACCCCCCCCTGGTCCATCGGCATGTGACCGAGTCACGTGCCGACGGGGACCCAGACTCACATGCAGTTTTGGGTTTGCGACCAGGCAAATTACGTAATTATGTCTGCGCGCAAAGATCGCCGAAATCGCCGCAAAGAGTCCCCTGCAGCAGCCTGCTGCAGATGCGCGCAGCCGCCGGTAACGACACACCCCTACCTGCAGCAAGTTGAGATCCGTGCATGGAGGCGATTGGGTGGGGCGTCGACGCTTCCTCGACGTGCGGGGCCGCTTCGTTCATGCATAATGCTAGTGCATCTGCTAGTGCATCGACTATGCGCATATACGTGCGTACTAGGCGTCCCCGTGCCACACAGAACCTATATACACCAATCACTGACTAAGTACTATAGCTAACCCAATGTAGTATCTATATGGCGCCTCCTACATGTCCAATTGTAATCAATGAGTGCAGGTGTGCACCCCCAATCATTAAACGAAACCGGCTAAAATGGCGGAGCATGAGAACGTGAGTTAGCTACAGGCACACACCCCATCACCCCACCCCACCCACCCACCCATCCATCCATTCATTTATCCGCCAAGCACAATGCATCACTACCGCAGGTTACCGAAGAGATGCAGCAGGGGGAGGCGGGGAAGGGAGAAGAGGAGGAGGTGGGAGTGGGAGGAGAGGGGATCCTCACACGCGAGGACCTCCTCACTCTGGAAGAGGTGAGGATCAGCAGGTGCACGTCCCCCCACCTGGCATGCACTCACTGACGTCAACGCAACACACTTGCATGTAATATGTGCCCCCTCCTGCACAGCTAGTGGAGAAAACAATGGTGCGGGTGGTCCACCGCATGGTGAGCGCCACCATGCGCGTGCCACAAACACGTACCACCCCAGGATAGATAGCATATACCACATGTGCATCTCTCGCCTCCCACAGTTGCCCAAGATGCTGACAAAGCACCTGGCCCCGCTGCGGGCCGGCATGGTAGGTGCTGGCACCCGACACTCCACACTCCACACGTGCACACACACACACACACACACACACACACACACACACACACACACACACACACACACACACACACACACGCACCACACACAAGAGTTGCAGACGCTCGCTGCATCACCTGAGCTGCTGCCCAGCAAGTAAACAAACACAGGGGATGCAGCGCACGTTTCGGGCTACATGCCCTCCTCAGTGCAACATACACATGGCACCACGTGGTGCAAATAGGAGCCCACAATCTCCCTGCCCTACACCCTTGCAGAAGAGGGCCCCTGCCTCAGAGGGAGGGGAAGCCGGCTCGTCAGCGGTGGCAACACGGCCACCAGAGCCCCAGCCACCAGAGCCCCAGCCACCAGAGCCCCAGCCACCAGAGCCCCAGAGGCCCCTGCTGCCGGGGACTGCCCCTCACACGGGGATTCTAATGCTGCAGCAGCCAGGCAGCCAGGCCACCCACCAGCATTTCTATGGTGGGGCCCGGCGTGGCAGGGGCAGGTCCCGCGGCAAGAGGGCGGGGAAACAAGGCAAAAACAATAAAAAGTAACACAGATGCACTTAAAAGTAACACAGATGCACTTAAAAGTAACACACATGCACTTAAAAGTAACACACATGCACTTAAAAGTAACACGCATGCACTTTTTTCTCCCCCCCCCTTTTTTTCTTCTTTTTAAGTAAGCGCTTATGCTGCTGCTGCTGCTGCTGCTACTGCTACTGCTGCTGCTGCTGCTGCTGCTACTGCTACTGCTACTGCTACTGCTACTGCTACTGCTACTGCTACTGCTACTGCTACTGCTACTGCTACTGCTGCATGGATGGCTCCATTTCATGGCACAATATGGATAGAGAGCATTATTACCGTAAAGGCATGACACACACAACAGTTCAAACCAAAACAACTGCACCAGGTGGGAGGGGTATAGAGCCATACAGCTGGGGGGGCACTCAATTAGCGCCCCAGGCCATTAACTGGCAAGGATGCATGGATGAAAGGCCAGGAAAGTGAAGGGGCACCCTTGTGGGAGGGACGCGTCTGGCACACTGACCACACTGCCCACAAAGAAGCCCACCATGTACCTCCAAGGGGCCATCTTGTGGGCGGGGATGCACAAACTGGGGCATGGAATGCGCAGCAGGATCTGCCCAGGGCCATCTTGTGGGAGGGGATTAGGGCTAGGGGTATAAAAGGAGGCATTTGGAGAGGGTTGCTAGTTGGGCAGAATCAAATTTCTAAGGCGAGCGAGCATATGGCAGGCAAACCTGACCCCTTCTGGCAAGAGCTGTGGACGGCTGCCTTTGCACTGGCGGCAATAGGCTCACAAGCAGGTACGTACATGCACACCAGTCTCTACCATGGCTGACTGATCACCTACTTTGCGCCTGCATCACACCAGAGTCAGTCATACGCGTACCTTTTCAGCCCACTGCCCTCCTGTTAGCCACCCACACCCTTTACTTTCGCCCAGAGCGACCAGTACACGCACATGGCTGGCCTAACCCTGGCTATCCACCCCACTCAGACCCACAAGGACAGGCTGCTACCACCCAGACCGCTTCAGCTCCCCCACAGCCCCACCCCACTGAGACTCCCCCACAGCCCCACCCCACTGAGACTCTCCCACAGCCCCATTCCGCTGGGACTCCGCCACAGCCCCACCCCACCGAGACTCTCCCACAGCCCCATTCCGCTGGGACTCCGCCACAGCCCCACCCCACCGAGACTCTCCCCCGGCTCCACCCCACTCCAGCTCCCCCACAGCCCCACCCCACTCCAGCTCCCCCACAGCCCCACCCCACTGAGACTCCCCCACAACCCCATTCCGCTGGGACTCCCCCACAGCCCCACCCCACCGAGACTTCCCCACGGCCCCACCCCACTCCAGCTCCCCCACGGCCCCACCCCACTCCAGCTCCCCCACGGCCCCACCCCACTCCAGCTCCCCCACGGCCCCACCCCACTCCAGCTCCCCCACAGCCCCACCCCACTCCAGCTCCCCCACAGCCCCACCCCACTCCAGCTCCCCCACAGCCCCGCCCCACCGAGACTCCCCCACGGCCCCACCCCACCAAGACTCCCTCACGGCCCCACCCCACCAAGACTCTCCCATGGCCCCACCCCACTGAGACTCCCCCACGGCCCCACCCCACTCCAGTTCCCCCACAGCCCCACCCCACTCCAGCTGCCCCACAGCCCCACCCCACTCCAGCTCCCCCACAGCTCCATTCCGCTGGGACTCCCCCACAGCCCCACCCCACCGAGACTCCCCCACAGCCCCACCCCACTCCAGCTCTCCCACAGCCCCATTCCGCTGGGACCCCGCCACGGCCCCACCCCACTGAGACTCCCCCACAGCCCCATTCCGCTGGGACTCCCCCACAGCCCCACCACACTCCAGCTCTCCCACAGCCCCATTCCGCTGGGACTCCCCCATGGCACCACTCCACCGATACCCCCCCACGGTACCAGCCCACCGAGTCTCCCCCATGGCACCACTCCACCGAGACCCCACCACGGTACCAGCCCACCGAGTCTCCCCCATGGCCCCACCCCACTGAGACTCCCCCACGGACCCACCCAATGGACACTACCCCCGAGCAAGAACACGAAACCCAGTCCCCCACACCACCAGATGACTTCTCGGAGCTCAGGTTTGAATTGCATGGTACAAGTCAGGGGTGGGCGGTATACCGGTATGTACAAGTACTAGCAGTACATGTGTGGAAGACGACATTGCACACTCAGTGTTCGTACACCGACTGCATAATGCAAGTGTTACGTGCATGCAGCATACTCACTGCATACCACGCCCGCTTTGCCCATTAATGCAGTGGTGACAGTGACGAGAGCGACTACCAGCCACCAGCGAAGCAGCAGTGGCGAGGGGCTACTGACAGGGGAGGACGCACAAGGAACTACCTCGATGTTAATGCTCCGGAGCACATGGCCTTACGGGAAAAGATGAACAAGATGAGGCACTTCTTCACGAACCCAGTCTGCTTGGACAGGGGACGCGATGCAATTGCACCTGCCACATGGGACCGGGCCCAGTTGCACCATTTGCGTAAGTGTCCTGTCACACACACACACACACACACACACACACACACACACACACACACACACACACACACACACACACACACACACACACACACACACACACACACACACACACACACACACACACACACACACACACACACACACACACACACACACACACACACACACACACACACACACACACACACACACACACACCACTCCACATTCCTACACCCCAGCCCACTACGCACACACATGCGCATGCATGGACACACTGATCCTACAGTCATGTACGTATCTCTGACACGCCCAGTGTTTTTTGCCTACGTCAAAGAGGAACAGAGAACCAGCCCCACCCTCGAGTGCCTCCTGGATCCTGACATGATTGAGGCGTTTGTGGGAAGCCTGCGAGGAAGGGGTCTCCAGGGCAGCACCATTGCCCGGTACCTTGACAACCTGAGGTACGGGTTACGCTACCTCTACACAAAGGCCAACAAGCCCTACGCACAGCAGGAGCACTACCTCAACATCGGCAGGCTCATCGTGCAATGCCGCAAGCAGGTGGTCCAGTCTACAGCCCACCAAAGCTGGCAGGCACTGGAGGCTAAGGACAAGTGGGCCGAATGGTAAGCCTACGGGGTGGACGTGACATGCTTTTGATACGTACGCTAAAGAGTTGCAGTGGAGTAGCTCCAAGTCATCCGTCACCCTCGGTCTTGACCCCCATGACACCCTACAATTACACACACACACTCACGCAGTGTAACCACCCCCTCCCCCTTCAGGGATGAAGTTCTGGACGCTGTCAGACAGCAGAAGGGGCTCTTTGAGAGAGCAACTGGCTCCCGGAGAAGGGCCCAGGAGTCTCAGAAATTCCTCGCCGTGCTATTCTACACTGCCCTCCCACCTGGCCGTGCCAAAGAATTTCAAACATTACACGTGGCCACCCACGACACATTGCCTCGGCCAGCGGTTGACCGAGAGAGACCGAATCGCCTCCACATCACTACCGATGGCACCCGAGCCTACCTGCTACTGGCGGACTACAAAACTCACAAGAGCTACGGGGATCACTTTGTACCTCTACATGAAGACACCCCGCTGTTGAGGCACATTGCCGTGCACTTGAACGACCACAGGAAGTTCCTGCAGGGGACGGAACGACAGAGCACCTTCCTCTTCCTGGTGAGTATGCATGTATGTTTGTATGCGCACATGCATGTACACGTGCATGCACCACTGCCACTGCCATCGCCATCCCAGTACACCAATCCACTTATATGGTCACTTGTTTGTTCCTACGTATTTCACTCTCCTTCATTTCTACCTTGTCCCTTGCCTATCCCCCCATTCTTTAAGAACGAAAGAGGCGCACCATACAGTGCTAGTGCGTGGACATCGTACATAGAAAGCATCTTTGAATGCCACCTTAAAAAAAGGATAGGGCCCACGCTGCTTCGATCAATTTTTGTCACGCACTGCGAGAAGTCAAACCTATCAGAGGCCGACAAGGAATCTATGGCCGCAGCCATGCGGCACAGCAGGCGGGCGGTGAGTAGGCACTGCTATATCCACCCTCGCCCTAATCCACCCATCCAACTCCACATGCGCACACAACGCACATACCATACCATACCATAGCAACACCCACACCCACCAATGCTTAAACATGCATCCCCCCGTTTGTGACTTTGCAGCAAATAGAACACTACGACAGGCGCACCCAGGTGGACCGCGAGAACAAGGGCCGGGAGTACACCGGGAACCTGCTCAAGACGGTCCTCCTGTCCACTGCCGGCACAGGCGATGTGGCTGGACCATCATCAACCAGGGAGCCAGCCGCATGCGGCGGCGGCGACAGCGACAGTGACAGCGATGGAGAAGGCCCCGGGATGGGGGACATTGTGGCAATTGTTATGCCGGGATCCACAGTGACAGAACCAAACATCGAGGTTGGTAAAGTCCAGCGACTCAGCAAAGACAAGTCGAGGCTGAGGTATTTGAGAATGTCCCACATTGGTGGAAACAGGTACCACTGCGAGGTGGGCCAAGTCCGAAAGGCCACCTCAGATCAGTGGATCTACCCGGTGGACTGCCACTATAGCCCCAGCGACAACACATACCACCTACGGTCAACGCCCACGGAGCTGCACCTCAGCAAACATCCACACACTTGACTCCGGCAGGCTCCACTCATGCACTATGCGTCATTGTAACACCATGGTCTATTTTTGTATTGGCCCACCTGGCCCACCTATGCTTTATTCAAGGCATAATCGCCTCAGGCATGTAGAGTGAATACTGATAGCCACAGTGCTCCGCGGGGGAGTCGCTCACGTCATGCTATCGTACACCAATAAGCCCACACGGCAGCACTAGAAGCATGCGGACCACTCCGCAGCCTACCACAGCCAGCAGGGAGTCTGCACAAGGCAGAAATGAGTTGAATGGCGAGCCAAAGGTAGGTTAAAAAGGCCTAAGGCGACTTCTGCAAGGCTGACACTGCATCGAAAACAGCGCCCTAACCCTTGTTCGACCCTTGTCCAACCTTTGCTAACCCTAACTGGACCTCACTCTACTGCATGAGTTGTGACCCCAGACCAAAGGGTTGTACCGGGCGACCTAACCCTATTTGCACCCTTAGCACCCTAGCCCTAATCCCCTAACCCCAAGCGAAAAAAATACAAAAAATAACCCCATCTCGAACATGTAATAAAAGCGACCCGTCCTCACCTTGGAGTGCGGAGTCGCTTCTTGCCGAGCCACATAAAAATCCCGCTCTCGCCATTTTTCGCATGTCGTTGGCGACACGTGATTCGTACGCACGTGACTCGTGCGCATGTGACACGAGCCCCGTCGGCATGTGACTGAGTCACGTGTCGACGGGCACCCTGGGCTCGAACGTATCCGTTCGAATTTCCCGCACCTGCCGTGACGTCACCCCTGTACTTAAGAGATAGGAGGGGTGCAGCACCCCGTCTCCTTTGACCTCCCTATCCTTAAGTATTAGGGCACCTGCAACTTCAGCCCCTTCCTGCACATTGGCCGTATGAGATTAAGAAGTGCAACTGAGCATGAGCAATGTGCTCCATGGCCCCTCGGGCTCTGACAAGATTGAAGCCGATCGGGCACGTCTCGGCATACTTTGTATCTTGCAATACTTAAGGACCGCCCACTTGCATGCAAAATGCTCAACTTTGAGCAGCTGCAGTGCAGCGGCAAAGTCGACCTTTGCGAATACGACCACGCTAGCTTGAAGGGGGAAGTCTGGGCTCTCCATTGAGAGGGCTCAATGGAGAGCCCAGTGCATTGTGACTGTGCACGACGGCGGTAAACTTTGCACAAAAATGAGTGTCGGATGCAGCTCAGCATGGTAGGAGCCCAGTAAATTTATGCAAGAATACCATATAAGGTGATGACCACTCACAGCACCCCATGGACAAGTTACAATGGAGGACATGGATCGTCCAGGGGGCGGGGCTTCACTAGCTAGAGCTAACGTTACGCGTAAATCAACGTGCTCACCGGGTTCCGTGCCGTACTGGCTCACAACGACGACCTTCTGTGGCATCTGTGACTGCAATGCGGCTGGCATTGCCAAGATGGCAACCCTTAAAGCTGGCACTCCCCCAACTACGGCCATCTTGGTATACCCGCGAGCGACGACACCTAAGCGTATGCGTGGAAACGTTCGCGACCGCGTGTGATGCGAGTGGAGGGAGAAACGGAGGGAGAAACGACCGTCAGACGAGTACGCTTGGCTCCCCACGTACAGTCGCAAGCGGATGTACAAGGTACGTACCACGCATGGCTTTGAATGATAGCGCGTATGCCACTTCTTTAAGCGCGCCGATAGTCTCGCAGACAAGACTTGGCGCCATTTTGTTCCGGGCTCCAAAGTGGACTAGGGCCGCCTTTATCAGAGCCAACATGCTTAGGATGCACTGCTTCTTCATTACTATTTTATAAGTACACACACCGTGGCTTGCTATAGCTTCTTCGCATGTAATCTGGTTGTGGGAAAGACTAAGGTAGTATATTTAGAATAGCTGGCCAGGGTCGGATCTATTGGTGTCCCCTCTTCACCTGTTACACTATGGCATGTCAATTTTAATCTGTTTTAACACTATATTACCCTGTTGAGTGCTACATGGGGCTGTCGCCCTAGCGCGCATGCACATGAGGAACTTAAAGCATTATTAAATATGGAGTATGGAATATTGAATATACGTACTATGCAAGCCCAGCTACCTCCAGCACTGGAGGTAGCTGGGCTCCATCATGCCGTCAGAGCTATTCAATCATTAATTCATGCAAGCCCAGCAATCAATATAATTATGCAGCAAGCAAGCAATTCCTGTCTGTCTGTCTGTCTTGTTCGCTGCGTACTGCATGTAGGTCGCAGGTGGTCGCGGATTTCGCTGCCGTACAGCAAGCGGGTTGGACCAGGCATGGTAAGTGGGTGCAGGGTTGGCATGGTGTGTGCATACCGGGCTGCCGATATGTGGTGGTCCGTGGCGCCCGGACTGTAGGTGCAAGCCCACTGCATAGGCGCTCCCACTGTAGGTGCAAGCCCACTGTGTGGGCGCTCCCACTCGCTGCGGTTAGACCGCGCGACTTCGCTTGCTGCCATCTTAAGGGAGGCGCCCTGATCGAGCGCGCCTCGGGGGTAGTGTGCTGCCTAGTAGCTCAGGCCAGGGGCAGGGGACATTGCAGTCAATGCCAGGTTGAACACGTTGCATGTCAGCCAGGCATTGCTGTCTCAGGTTGGGGGGCCAGTTGCACTGTTCAGACGTAGCACACCACATTACCGCCTGAACCATTTCGTTGGCAACTCCCCACTCTGAGACCTTGCTAGCTATGTAGGGCAGCCAGTACCCCTGAATACCATAGCTAATGAAGATCTCCTGAGACTGCTGGCCAAGGACAATGTCCTTGGTTGCTACCAGGACGACGGCCGAGGGGCCCGCCACCTGGAAGACGGCATTGGCATGGCTCTTTGCTATCTGCTCTACTTCCTGCCACTCACAGCCTGCCGGGTAGCAGAGTTTGTTCGACAAGCGAACCATGGCCTTGAGCCCAGGAAGTAGGCCGGCATCGTTGGCGAAACGCCCAATGTTGCTGCCATCATATGTGGAAGCATCATAGAGGCGTTCCCGGCCACGGACCTCTGCCGACAGCACATAATCCACTGTCGGCAACTGTTCCAATGGAACCGCTAATGGGTGCTTGGCGTAGAGGCACACTTGGTCATGCCTCCTTATTACCACGGTCGGCGATGCAGCCTGGCCTTCCTCCCAGACCCTCTGTGGGGGTTGGCGGCGGCCAAAGAGTCCAAAGCCAGCACCTGGGATGCTGCTGCCGTAGACAGTCATGTGACTGTCATTCCTGCGTCTTGAGGGATATGTGACCTTGCACATGGCCTCACCATCTCTCATGACAAAGCTGTCCGTCACGCCTTCTCGGAAGTGCTCCCGCAGGCTTGATGGAGCCATGTCAGGGGATGTGGCAATGCAAGTGGGAAAGATTGCAAAGATCCCACTCTGGTTGGCTGCAGCCTGGGATGCACGCTCAACATATACTGCTGGGGCTTCTCTCAGTGCCACTGAGAGTCCAGCCGAAAGTTGCTCCAGCGCATTGGAGGTGAGTGCACCATCTTTTTCTGTCACGATTTCCACTACTAGACGCTTGCCAAATACGTCCAGTTGGCCCCGGGTGCACACAAAGACGCTGTCGCATTCAGCAATAAGCCTACGAGCTAGCCTCAATGACGACACGCCCAGGTGCTTTGTTTGATTTAGGTCAGTGCGCTTGTAGACGTGGGCAAGTTCAATGGCATCATGGCCATACTCACGGAATGATACAAGCGTACTAGCACCATCATTGAACCTTTCCAGTGTAGCAAGCCCGCGGGTGTCCAAGTACTCTGCAAGGCCATGGACAAGTTCTGCCACTAGAAATCCCCCATCACCATCAACGTAGTCGATGGCGCTGATGGCCTCCGATGGCATCACTCGGAAGACCTTGCATTGCCCAAGGAACGCTGGTGAAGATGGCAACCTGTGTCCCTTGCGCTCCACCTGGCCGATGCTCTTGTGCAGATTTGGCAGCAAGTGCCGTACCCGGGATGCTGAGGGTACATTCTGCGCAAAAAGCAAAGGCTGGTCAGGAGGGACAGTGCCTGCCATTTTCACACACTGACGAAGGCGTGTAGGTTCAAAGCCCTTGTAAGTGTCATGTAGACACTTTGTTCTTGCCTCCGTACCACTGCAGGGCCCGCGGCGTTGTCGCTGACTGGGATTGTCCAGCCAGGATATGTCACGGAGGCACTCGGGGCAACCACAGTTGGTGAGGAGCGTACGGTATTGGTGCACTTCAGTGGACGTCGCCTTGGTGCAGAGGTGAGCAATCAGCGCATTCCTTGCCTCATGACCACCACCATCCACCAGGTAGTTCACGTACTGACCGATTTGATAGTCAGCCAGCACTTCAATACTTTTGGAGAGTAGCAGGAGGCCCTGGATGTGCTGCACAGCTGTTGCACAGTTCCAGGCCTGCAGAGCATCATCCTCAAACCCGGAGGGTCGGGTATTGTCTCTTTCAGGGCAGCAGGTGGTTGTCACATCTGCTACCTGCAGAATGGACTGCCAGAGTTCACCCATGCTTGCGTCCAGGTTCGAGGTCACTTGCAGCGCATCAGCCATCAGCTGTATTGATGCGGCAGTGTCCTCACCAGCGCCATATCTAATCAGATCCTCCGGTTTCTTTTTGGGCACATGCTCGAGCGAACAAATGCCCTTTGGAGAATCTTGTCCGTGAATGTAGTGCTCAAGCACTGCATAACTCCTCTGTGACCCTCCAGTGGTTCTGGAGCGTCCCAGGGGAGTGCTTGTCGCTTGCCTGCGCTGTGGGGGATGCAGCAGTGGACTGACATTGTCCCCAGCGTCTGAACTGTGTGCATCTGCTGCAGACGGTCCCACCAGGCTGTGAGCACTGGTGGGACTGTCTGCAGCGTCCATGCACTCTGCCACTGGTGATGGACTCTGGGCAGAGTCCATACTCTCCTCTGCCAGTGGCATCCCTGGTTGACCGGGAAGAGCAACTGGTTCGCCACTGGCAGGGAGCAGTGCCGTGTTTGGATCTATCCCCGCCGACCCACTGGCCTGGCCTTCTACGGCAAGCTGCAGTGCTTGCCGTAGAAGAGCAAGTATTTGAACCAGAACGCACGATCTGGTTGGGTTTTCAATTTCGGCGCGAATTTCCGCGACCACCTGCAGGCACTCCTGCTGTACGCTATTGCTCATTATCTACACCGGCGAAAAAAGAAACAAACGACAGCTCAGTGCAGTTTACCTGCTTGTACAAAGGATTATTGTAAATATGCAGTAATTTACTCTGCTACATACCTGCCCCAAAGGCTTGCCTCTTTCACTTTTTCAGAGCTGTAGAGAAGGTGACAGAATGAGGAGAGATTGAAGACAATGGGCGTGGAGACAGGATATGGGTGTGAGTGTGCATAGTGTGTGCGGGTAGGGATTAGAGTGGGATGTGTGTCTCCTTGTTAATTGTATAT
>CATKZD010000020.1:0-12826 GCA_949841015.1 Aplysina aerophoba
GTATGCAACTCTCCATGATGCATGCACGCATGGACACATGAACCATTTGTGCCCTCACATGCTGTATGCTCTAACCAAGCCGAGTTTGGTCAAATTACACGTATTCACAGCCTGTATATATATACAGCATGTGCTTGTCCAATTACGTATAGCTGTGCATTGCGTGGACCCCTTCATATAAATTCGCTGCACCTACACTCATGGGTTATCCAAACTACACAGTTTCAGATCATCTCTGATCTACCCACCTTGCCACAGAGGCACACAATGCTGGCTCGAGGAACGGGAAGTGCTTGCGTACATATATATATGTCTCTTTGATCGCGCGAGTTGTCCCGGTTCTCGTGCACGCGTATCATTACCTGCCGTCGCGCGAGCACCTTGGGAGGGGAGGGGAAAAAATGCTTTTCGCAATCCTCTGCCGCCTGCTGGAGATGCGCGCAGTCGCCGGGAAGGACCCATCTCGACCAGCAGGAGGTTGAGATCCGTGCATGGTGGCAATTTGATGGGTCTCGGCCGCTTCCTCGACGTGTGGGCTTGCTTCCTTTCTGATGAACTGCATAGGAGTGCCCTGACGGCCATGGGTGCAGGACCACTTTTGGGCCGGTTTTAAAAACGAGCGGGATTGGATCAGGCGTTCGGCGAGCAAGCTGGTAAGGGCACCCTAAGCCCGAACCCTAAGCCCTAACCCTAGCCCTAACCCTAGCTAAGCCCGAACCCCAGCTAACCCTGACCCTGGCAGTTCCCCTTACCCTGTAACTGTATGAAATACATACTTGCGCCGTATAATATGCCGCGAGTCTCCAATACATGCGCGCCACATGCAAACGTACAGCAATTCACAATTCCTCTTCCAGTTGGTATATAGCTAGCTAGACAGCTAGATGCAGTGCATGTTACATCCATACATGTCATCTGCAGGTGCCTCTGACCCTACGAGCGCATGCCAGGGTGTTTTAGGCACGATTTGGCCGTGTTTATAATGAGGCAGGGAACGGTTACGATGCGTATCGCGTATAATAGTGTTGCAAGGGAAGGGAAGGGAAGGGAAGCTGCGTTGGCGAGCGGAGTGCACGCCCTACACCTGCCTGTGCCCGTTCCGCGTGCTGCTGCTGCTCCTCTGCCTGCAGGCAGCAATCCCCGGGCGGTCAAGTGTCGCGCATCTATATGTGATAGTGATTGCATTTCATGGCTTCATGCAAGAAAAGCGTCTACATGATCATGATATATATAACTTGATATCGTATATAACTTGATATCGTAAAGGCTCATTGCTACTTTGTTGATATCGGTCGAACTGATCGTGAGCAAATACACAGCAGAATCAATAACAATGATTGCAGGACGCTTCGTCTACAAAGGCCTTTGTCAACTGGGTACAAGACTAAGCAATTAACTTCCCGATGATACATATTGTAAGATGATCGAAAATACAACGTCACTGTATGC
Organism: Aplysina aerophoba; assembly: GCA_949841015.1. NCBI lineage: Eukaryota > Metazoa > Porifera > Demospongiae > Verongiida > Aplysinidae > Aplysina > Aplysina aerophoba. Next base: position 1,450 of record CATKZD010000020.1, read on the forward strand.
TTAATGCATGTACAGCTGCAAAATAAGCTTGCTAATCAGTCAAAAGAGTACATCCTGCATCCATCCATCCATCCATTGATCCATCCACTACCACCGCGTGGTGGAGATGCAGGAGCACTAGGCGAAGGCGGAGGTGGGGGTCCCCGAAGAAGGGGGACTCGCTGTGGTGGAAAGGGTTAGGATCATACATGCGTACATACATACATACATACATACATACATACATACATACATACATACATACATACATACATACATACATACATACATACATACATACATACATACATACATACATACATACATACATACATACATACATACATACATACATAGGGACGATGTGTCCTCTACCACACCATGTAATGCCACCAGCGAAGGCGCACGGACCATGGTGGGCCCTTTGTGCGGCCATCCTGATGGCACACTTGGTGAGTGAGGCTGGCCATGGGGCTTAGTTCACAGGGGACTGCTATACACCATTTATACCTACATACCTACCTACACACACACACACACACACACACACACACACACACACACACACACACACACACACACACACACACACACACACACACACACACACACACACACACACACACACACACACACACACACACACACACACACACACACACACACACACACACACACACACAGATAGCGCATCCACGCACACGTATGAACGAACGAACACACACACATTCACGCATCAACTCACAACCTTCCTTTACCACATTCCCACATTCAAAGCCGCCGCCATCCCTGCCACGCACAGACCAGTCCCTCCCAGGGGAGCTAGCGGCCAAGGTGGCCACGATGGGGGCCGAGCGAGGAGGAGAAGGGCGGGCCCTTACTCCTGGGGATCCACTTTGGTGGCGAGGCAAAGATCACAATAAGCACACTGACCAGCCACCGCGGGAAAGGGGAGGGGAAGAAACAGGACAGCACACACGATTAGTACAGGATGGAGCTCTTTATTTAAATGTGCGCGCTGGGGTCTGTTTCTGTATGTTTTGCGTTTGGGGTTGGGAAGGGTGCTAAAGGTGCAGACAGGGGGGGGTTGTGTCCATTCGATTTGTCCCGGCGCAACCCTTTGCCGGGTATGGGGTTCAGCCCCGCGTGGTCGGGTGAGGTGCATTGAGGGTGACTAAAGGTGGCCCAGGGTCAGGGTTATGCGCATGAATTGTAGGCCCGCCGTGCTGTCTTGCACGCATTGTAGCTTTCTTAGGCCGCAGAGTGATGCGATGCGTCTCACCTTGGCATCCGGAGTCGTCGCTGCGCGAAGAAGCCGCGTACTGTTGGACTCGTTCAGTCCTCGCCTCTCCCCGGGCCGCGCTCGCCATTTTGCCTTTCGCCGCGAGTTTCGTGACACGTGTCCGAGGTCCATCGGCATGTGACCGAGTCACATGACCCGTGCGCTTGTGACGTGCCTCGACCCCCCCCTGGTCCATCGGCATGTGACCGAGTCACGTGCCGACGGGGACCCAGACTCACATGCAGTTTTGGGTTTGCGACCAGGCAAATTACGTAATTATGTCTGCGCGCAAAGATCGCCGAAATCGCCGCAAAGAGTCCCCTGCAGCAGCCTGCTGCAGATGCGCGCAGCCGCCGGTAACGACACACCCCTACCTGCAGCAAGTTGAGATCCGTGCATGGAGGCGATTGGGTGGGGCGTCGACGCTTCCTCGACGTGCGGGGCCGCTTCGTTCATGCATAATGCTAGTGCATCTGCTAGTGCATCGACTATGCGCATATACGTGCGTACTAGGCGTCCCCGTGCCACACAGAACCTATATACACCAATCACTGACTAAGTACTATAGCTAACCCAATGTAGTATCTATATGGCGCCTCCTACATGTCCAATTGTAATCAATGAGTGCAGGTGTGCACCCCCAATCATTAAACGAAACCGGCTAAAATGGCGGAGCATGAGAACGTGAGTTAGCTACAGGCACACACCCCATCACCCCACCCCACCCACCCACCCATCCATCCATTCATTTATCCGCCAAGCACAATGCATCACTACCGCAGGTTACCGAAGAGATGCAGCAGGGGGAGGCGGGGAAGGGAGAAGAGGAGGAGGTGGGAGTGGGAGGAGAGGGGATCCTCACACGCGAGGACCTCCTCACTCTGGAAGAGGTGAGGATCAGCAGGTGCACGTCCCCCCACCTGGCATGCACTCACTGACGTCAACGCAACACACTTGCATGTAATATGTGCCCCCTCCTGCACAGCTAGTGGAGAAAACAATGGTGCGGGTGGTCCACCGCATGGTGAGCGCCACCATGCGCGTGCCACAAACACGTACCACCCCAGGATAGATAGCATATACCACATGTGCATCTCTCGCCTCCCACAGTTGCCCAAGATGCTGACAAAGCACCTGGCCCCGCTGCGGGCCGGCATGGTAGGTGCTGGCACCCGACACTCCACACTCCACACGTGCACACACACACACACACACACACACACACACACACACACACACACACACACACACACACACACACACACGCACCACACACAAGAGTTGCAGACGCTCGCTGCATCACCTGAGCTGCTGCCCAGCAAGTAAACAAACACAGGGGATGCAGCGCACGTTTCGGGCTACATGCCCTCCTCAGTGCAACATACACATGGCACCACGTGGTGCAAATAGGAGCCCACAATCTCCCTGCCCTACACCCTTGCAGAAGAGGGCCCCTGCCTCAGAGGGAGGGGAAGCCGGCTCGTCAGCGGTGGCAACACGGCCACCAGAGCCCCAGCCACCAGAGCCCCAGCCACCAGAGCCCCAGCCACCAGAGCCCCAGAGGCCCCTGCTGCCGGGGACTGCCCCTCACACGGGGATTCTAATGCTGCAGCAGCCAGGCAGCCAGGCCACCCACCAGCATTTCTATGGTGGGGCCCGGCGTGGCAGGGGCAGGTCCCGCGGCAAGAGGGCGGGGAAACAAGGCAAAAACAATAAAAAGTAACACAGATGCACTTAAAAGTAACACAGATGCACTTAAAAGTAACACACATGCACTTAAAAGTAACACACATGCACTTAAAAGTAACACGCATGCACTTTTTTCTCCCCCCCCCTTTTTTTCTTCTTTTTAAGTAAGCGCTTATGCTGCTGCTGCTGCTGCTGCTACTGCTACTGCTGCTGCTGCTGCTGCTGCTACTGCTACTGCTACTGCTACTGCTACTGCTACTGCTACTGCTACTGCTACTGCTACTGCTACTGCTACTGCTGCATGGATGGCTCCATTTCATGGCACAATATGGATAGAGAGCATTATTACCGTAAAGGCATGACACACACAACAGTTCAAACCAAAACAACTGCACCAGGTGGGAGGGGTATAGAGCCATACAGCTGGGGGGGCACTCAATTAGCGCCCCAGGCCATTAACTGGCAAGGATGCATGGATGAAAGGCCAGGAAAGTGAAGGGGCACCCTTGTGGGAGGGACGCGTCTGGCACACTGACCACACTGCCCACAAAGAAGCCCACCATGTACCTCCAAGGGGCCATCTTGTGGGCGGGGATGCACAAACTGGGGCATGGAATGCGCAGCAGGATCTGCCCAGGGCCATCTTGTGGGAGGGGATTAGGGCTAGGGGTATAAAAGGAGGCATTTGGAGAGGGTTGCTAGTTGGGCAGAATCAAATTTCTAAGGCGAGCGAGCATATGGCAGGCAAACCTGACCCCTTCTGGCAAGAGCTGTGGACGGCTGCCTTTGCACTGGCGGCAATAGGCTCACAAGCAGGTACGTACATGCACACCAGTCTCTACCATGGCTGACTGATCACCTACTTTGCGCCTGCATCACACCAGAGTCAGTCATACGCGTACCTTTTCAGCCCACTGCCCTCCTGTTAGCCACCCACACCCTTTACTTTCGCCCAGAGCGACCAGTACACGCACATGGCTGGCCTAACCCTGGCTATCCACCCCACTCAGACCCACAAGGACAGGCTGCTACCACCCAGACCGCTTCAGCTCCCCCACAGCCCCACCCCACTGAGACTCCCCCACAGCCCCACCCCACTGAGACTCTCCCACAGCCCCATTCCGCTGGGACTCCGCCACAGCCCCACCCCACCGAGACTCTCCCACAGCCCCATTCCGCTGGGACTCCGCCACAGCCCCACCCCACCGAGACTCTCCCCCGGCTCCACCCCACTCCAGCTCCCCCACAGCCCCACCCCACTCCAGCTCCCCCACAGCCCCACCCCACTGAGACTCCCCCACAACCCCATTCCGCTGGGACTCCCCCACAGCCCCACCCCACCGAGACTTCCCCACGGCCCCACCCCACTCCAGCTCCCCCACGGCCCCACCCCACTCCAGCTCCCCCACGGCCCCACCCCACTCCAGCTCCCCCACGGCCCCACCCCACTCCAGCTCCCCCACAGCCCCACCCCACTCCAGCTCCCCCACAGCCCCACCCCACTCCAGCTCCCCCACAGCCCCGCCCCACCGAGACTCCCCCACGGCCCCACCCCACCAAGACTCCCTCACGGCCCCACCCCACCAAGACTCTCCCATGGCCCCACCCCACTGAGACTCCCCCACGGCCCCACCCCACTCCAGTTCCCCCACAGCCCCACCCCACTCCAGCTGCCCCACAGCCCCACCCCACTCCAGCTCCCCCACAGCTCCATTCCGCTGGGACTCCCCCACAGCCCCACCCCACCGAGACTCCCCCACAGCCCCACCCCACTCCAGCTCTCCCACAGCCCCATTCCGCTGGGACCCCGCCACGGCCCCACCCCACTGAGACTCCCCCACAGCCCCATTCCGCTGGGACTCCCCCACAGCCCCACCACACTCCAGCTCTCCCACAGCCCCATTCCGCTGGGACTCCCCCATGGCACCACTCCACCGATACCCCCCCACGGTACCAGCCCACCGAGTCTCCCCCATGGCACCACTCCACCGAGACCCCACCACGGTACCAGCCCACCGAGTCTCCCCCATGGCCCCACCCCACTGAGACTCCCCCACGGACCCACCCAATGGACACTACCCCCGAGCAAGAACACGAAACCCAGTCCCCCACACCACCAGATGACTTCTCGGAGCTCAGGTTTGAATTGCATGGTACAAGTCAGGGGTGGGCGGTATACCGGTATGTACAAGTACTAGCAGTACATGTGTGGAAGACGACATTGCACACTCAGTGTTCGTACACCGACTGCATAATGCAAGTGTTACGTGCATGCAGCATACTCACTGCATACCACGCCCGCTTTGCCCATTAATGCAGTGGTGACAGTGACGAGAGCGACTACCAGCCACCAGCGAAGCAGCAGTGGCGAGGGGCTACTGACAGGGGAGGACGCACAAGGAACTACCTCGATGTTAATGCTCCGGAGCACATGGCCTTACGGGAAAAGATGAACAAGATGAGGCACTTCTTCACGAACCCAGTCTGCTTGGACAGGGGACGCGATGCAATTGCACCTGCCACATGGGACCGGGCCCAGTTGCACCATTTGCGTAAGTGTCCTGTCACACACACACACACACACACACACACACACACACACACACACACACACACACACACACACACACACACACACACACACACACACACACACACACACACACACACACACACACACACACACACACACACACACACACACACACACACACACACACACACACACACACACACACACACACACACACACACCACTCCACATTCCTACACCCCAGCCCACTACGCACACACATGCGCATGCATGGACACACTGATCCTACAGTCATGTACGTATCTCTGACACGCCCAGTGTTTTTTGCCTACGTCAAAGAGGAACAGAGAACCAGCCCCACCCTCGAGTGCCTCCTGGATCCTGACATGATTGAGGCGTTTGTGGGAAGCCTGCGAGGAAGGGGTCTCCAGGGCAGCACCATTGCCCGGTACCTTGACAACCTGAGGTACGGGTTACGCTACCTCTACACAAAGGCCAACAAGCCCTACGCACAGCAGGAGCACTACCTCAACATCGGCAGGCTCATCGTGCAATGCCGCAAGCAGGTGGTCCAGTCTACAGCCCACCAAAGCTGGCAGGCACTGGAGGCTAAGGACAAGTGGGCCGAATGGTAAGCCTACGGGGTGGACGTGACATGCTTTTGATACGTACGCTAAAGAGTTGCAGTGGAGTAGCTCCAAGTCATCCGTCACCCTCGGTCTTGACCCCCATGACACCCTACAATTACACACACACACTCACGCAGTGTAACCACCCCCTCCCCCTTCAGGGATGAAGTTCTGGACGCTGTCAGACAGCAGAAGGGGCTCTTTGAGAGAGCAACTGGCTCCCGGAGAAGGGCCCAGGAGTCTCAGAAATTCCTCGCCGTGCTATTCTACACTGCCCTCCCACCTGGCCGTGCCAAAGAATTTCAAACATTACACGTGGCCACCCACGACACATTGCCTCGGCCAGCGGTTGACCGAGAGAGACCGAATCGCCTCCACATCACTACCGATGGCACCCGAGCCTACCTGCTACTGGCGGACTACAAAACTCACAAGAGCTACGGGGATCACTTTGTACCTCTACATGAAGACACCCCGCTGTTGAGGCACATTGCCGTGCACTTGAACGACCACAGGAAGTTCCTGCAGGGGACGGAACGACAGAGCACCTTCCTCTTCCTGGTGAGTATGCATGTATGTTTGTATGCGCACATGCATGTACACGTGCATGCACCACTGCCACTGCCATCGCCATCCCAGTACACCAATCCACTTATATGGTCACTTGTTTGTTCCTACGTATTTCACTCTCCTTCATTTCTACCTTGTCCCTTGCCTATCCCCCCATTCTTTAAGAACGAAAGAGGCGCACCATACAGTGCTAGTGCGTGGACATCGTACATAGAAAGCATCTTTGAATGCCACCTTAAAAAAAGGATAGGGCCCACGCTGCTTCGATCAATTTTTGTCACGCACTGCGAGAAGTCAAACCTATCAGAGGCCGACAAGGAATCTATGGCCGCAGCCATGCGGCACAGCAGGCGGGCGGTGAGTAGGCACTGCTATATCCACCCTCGCCCTAATCCACCCATCCAACTCCACATGCGCACACAACGCACATACCATACCATACCATAGCAACACCCACACCCACCAATGCTTAAACATGCATCCCCCCGTTTGTGACTTTGCAGCAAATAGAACACTACGACAGGCGCACCCAGGTGGACCGCGAGAACAAGGGCCGGGAGTACACCGGGAACCTGCTCAAGACGGTCCTCCTGTCCACTGCCGGCACAGGCGATGTGGCTGGACCATCATCAACCAGGGAGCCAGCCGCATGCGGCGGCGGCGACAGCGACAGTGACAGCGATGGAGAAGGCCCCGGGATGGGGGACATTGTGGCAATTGTTATGCCGGGATCCACAGTGACAGAACCAAACATCGAGGTTGGTAAAGTCCAGCGACTCAGCAAAGACAAGTCGAGGCTGAGGTATTTGAGAATGTCCCACATTGGTGGAAACAGGTACCACTGCGAGGTGGGCCAAGTCCGAAAGGCCACCTCAGATCAGTGGATCTACCCGGTGGACTGCCACTATAGCCCCAGCGACAACACATACCACCTACGGTCAACGCCCACGGAGCTGCACCTCAGCAAACATCCACACACTTGACTCCGGCAGGCTCCACTCATGCACTATGCGTCATTGTAACACCATGGTCTATTTTTGTATTGGCCCACCTGGCCCACCTATGCTTTATTCAAGGCATAATCGCCTCAGGCATGTAGAGTGAATACTGATAGCCACAGTGCTCCGCGGGGGAGTCGCTCACGTCATGCTATCGTACACCAATAAGCCCACACGGCAGCACTAGAAGCATGCGGACCACTCCGCAGCCTACCACAGCCAGCAGGGAGTCTGCACAAGGCAGAAATGAGTTGAATGGCGAGCCAAAGGTAGGTTAAAAAGGCCTAAGGCGACTTCTGCAAGGCTGACACTGCATCGAAAACAGCGCCCTAACCCTTGTTCGACCCTTGTCCAACCTTTGCTAACCCTAACTGGACCTCACTCTACTGCATGAGTTGTGACCCCAGACCAAAGGGTTGTACCGGGCGACCTAACCCTATTTGCACCCTTAGCACCCTAGCCCTAATCCCCTAACCCCAAGCGAAAAAAATACAAAAAATAACCCCATCTCGAACATGTAATAAAAGCGACCCGTCCTCACCTTGGAGTGCGGAGTCGCTTCTTGCCGAGCCACATAAAAATCCCGCTCTCGCCATTTTTCGCATGTCGTTGGCGACACGTGATTCGTACGCACGTGACTCGTGCGCATGTGACACGAGCCCCGTCGGCATGTGACTGAGTCACGTGTCGACGGGCACCCTGGGCTCGAACGTATCCGTTCGAATTTCCCGCACCTGCCGTGACGTCACCCCTGTACTTAAGAGATAGGAGGGGTGCAGCACCCCGTCTCCTTTGACCTCCCTATCCTTAAGTATTAGGGCACCTGCAACTTCAGCCCCTTCCTGCACATTGGCCGTATGAGATTAAGAAGTGCAACTGAGCATGAGCAATGTGCTCCATGGCCCCTCGGGCTCTGACAAGATTGAAGCCGATCGGGCACGTCTCGGCATACTTTGTATCTTGCAATACTTAAGGACCGCCCACTTGCATGCAAAATGCTCAACTTTGAGCAGCTGCAGTGCAGCGGCAAAGTCGACCTTTGCGAATACGACCACGCTAGCTTGAAGGGGGAAGTCTGGGCTCTCCATTGAGAGGGCTCAATGGAGAGCCCAGTGCATTGTGACTGTGCACGACGGCGGTAAACTTTGCACAAAAATGAGTGTCGGATGCAGCTCAGCATGGTAGGAGCCCAGTAAATTTATGCAAGAATACCATATAAGGTGATGACCACTCACAGCACCCCATGGACAAGTTACAATGGAGGACATGGATCGTCCAGGGGGCGGGGCTTCACTAGCTAGAGCTAACGTTACGCGTAAATCAACGTGCTCACCGGGTTCCGTGCCGTACTGGCTCACAACGACGACCTTCTGTGGCATCTGTGACTGCAATGCGGCTGGCATTGCCAAGATGGCAACCCTTAAAGCTGGCACTCCCCCAACTACGGCCATCTTGGTATACCCGCGAGCGACGACACCTAAGCGTATGCGTGGAAACGTTCGCGACCGCGTGTGATGCGAGTGGAGGGAGAAACGGAGGGAGAAACGACCGTCAGACGAGTACGCTTGGCTCCCCACGTACAGTCGCAAGCGGATGTACAAGGTACGTACCACGCATGGCTTTGAATGATAGCGCGTATGCCACTTCTTTAAGCGCGCCGATAGTCTCGCAGACAAGACTTGGCGCCATTTTGTTCCGGGCTCCAAAGTGGACTAGGGCCGCCTTTATCAGAGCCAACATGCTTAGGATGCACTGCTTCTTCATTACTATTTTATAAGTACACACACCGTGGCTTGCTATAGCTTCTTCGCATGTAATCTGGTTGTGGGAAAGACTAAGGTAGTATATTTAGAATAGCTGGCCAGGGTCGGATCTATTGGTGTCCCCTCTTCACCTGTTACACTATGGCATGTCAATTTTAATCTGTTTTAACACTATATTACCCTGTTGAGTGCTACATGGGGCTGTCGCCCTAGCGCGCATGCACATGAGGAACTTAAAGCATTATTAAATATGGAGTATGGAATATTGAATATACGTACTATGCAAGCCCAGCTACCTCCAGCACTGGAGGTAGCTGGGCTCCATCATGCCGTCAGAGCTATTCAATCATTAATTCATGCAAGCCCAGCAATCAATATAATTATGCAGCAAGCAAGCAATTCCTGTCTGTCTGTCTGTCTTGTTCGCTGCGTACTGCATGTAGGTCGCAGGTGGTCGCGGATTTCGCTGCCGTACAGCAAGCGGGTTGGACCAGGCATGGTAAGTGGGTGCAGGGTTGGCATGGTGTGTGCATACCGGGCTGCCGATATGTGGTGGTCCGTGGCGCCCGGACTGTAGGTGCAAGCCCACTGCATAGGCGCTCCCACTGTAGGTGCAAGCCCACTGTGTGGGCGCTCCCACTCGCTGCGGTTAGACCGCGCGACTTCGCTTGCTGCCATCTTAAGGGAGGCGCCCTGATCGAGCGCGCCTCGGGGGTAGTGTGCTGCCTAGTAGCTCAGGCCAGGGGCAGGGGACATTGCAGTCAATGCCAGGTTGAACACGTTGCATGTCAGCCAGGCATTGCTGTCTCAGGTTGGGGGGCCAGTTGCACTGTTCAGACGTAGCACACCACATTACCGCCTGAACCATTTCGTTGGCAACTCCCCACTCTGAGACCTTGCTAGCTATGTAGGGCAGCCAGTACCCCTGAATACCATAGCTAATGAAGATCTCCTGAGACTGCTGGCCAAGGACAATGTCCTTGGTTGCTACCAGGACGACGGCCGAGGGGCCCGCCACCTGGAAGACGGCATTGGCATGGCTCTTTGCTATCTGCTCTACTTCCTGCCACTCACAGCCTGCCGGGTAGCAGAGTTTGTTCGACAAGCGAACCATGGCCTTGAGCCCAGGAAGTAGGCCGGCATCGTTGGCGAAACGCCCAATGTTGCTGCCATCATATGTGGAAGCATCATAGAGGCGTTCCCGGCCACGGACCTCTGCCGACAGCACATAATCCACTGTCGGCAACTGTTCCAATGGAACCGCTAATGGGTGCTTGGCGTAGAGGCACACTTGGTCATGCCTCCTTATTACCACGGTCGGCGATGCAGCCTGGCCTTCCTCCCAGACCCTCTGTGGGGGTTGGCGGCGGCCAAAGAGTCCAAAGCCAGCACCTGGGATGCTGCTGCCGTAGACAGTCATGTGACTGTCATTCCTGCGTCTTGAGGGATATGTGACCTTGCACATGGCCTCACCATCTCTCATGACAAAGCTGTCCGTCACGCCTTCTCGGAAGTGCTCCCGCAGGCTTGATGGAGCCATGTCAGGGGATGTGGCAATGCAAGTGGGAAAGATTGCAAAGATCCCACTCTGGTTGGCTGCAGCCTGGGATGCACGCTCAACATATACTGCTGGGGCTTCTCTCAGTGCCACTGAGAGTCCAGCCGAAAGTTGCTCCAGCGCATTGGAGGTGAGTGCACCATCTTTTTCTGTCACGATTTCCACTACTAGACGCTTGCCAAATACGTCCAGTTGGCCCCGGGTGCACACAAAGACGCTGTCGCATTCAGCAATAAGCCTACGAGCTAGCCTCAATGACGACACGCCCAGGTGCTTTGTTTGATTTAGGTCAGTGCGCTTGTAGACGTGGGCAAGTTCAATGGCATCATGGCCATACTCACGGAATGATACAAGCGTACTAGCACCATCATTGAAC